>NW_020716872.1:105005-121235 GCF_900518725.1 Notechis scutatus
CTATTCTATTCTATTCTATTCTATTCTATTCTATTCTATTCTATTCTACTCTACTCTACTCTACCCTACCCTACCCTATCCTATCCTATTCTAACCACTGCACCACCATGCACTCAACATCAATGTATCCATCTATCCATTTATCTATTTATCCATCCATCCAATCTACATATGGCATATCATACATGGACTAGCAATATAAATTAACATTTCAACTAGATTAGCAGGACCCAATCAAGTATAAATGTTAGAAAGATCTATCTTCAGATATCAATGTAACATCATGGAATGTTTTTAGTTAAAAGGAAATCCCCAAATCTTTTATTTTTCCCATGGAAAAAAACAACTGTGAACAAGCCATTAGGGAGGCAGGAGATGTTGAAATAGACCGACTGCAAGCCGGCCAGGTTGCATGCTCTCCCCTCATTTATTCAAACGATATGCCGCATACATATTAAGAGAAATGAGAATGGAAAAAAATGAGCGCTGCTTTAAAACCGGAAGAAGAAACATCAATAACCTGCTGTACACACTCTCCTTGCTGAAAATGCAGAAGATCTGCAAGCTCTAGTAATAAAAAAGTCAAGGAGCACGATATGAGACGAAGATTAAATATAAGGAAGACCAAACTATTAATGACATGCAGGGCAACCAGCCTTAGGATGAACAATAAAGATATTAATGCAAGGACAAGGGGCTGCTTTTTAGGAGAGATTATCAACAGTTAAAGGAACAGGCAGTCAAGAAATAAGACTGTCAATCAGAACGGAACTGGAATGGGAACTTGGAGGTCTTCTAGTCCAACCCCCTGCTCAAGCAGGAGATCTTATACTGTTTCAGACAAGTGGCTGCCCAGTCTTTTCTTAAAAACCTCTGGTGTTGGAGCGTGCACAACTTCTGGAGGCAAGGAGTTCCACTGGTTAATTGTCCTCATTGTTAGGAAATTTCTCCTTAATTCCAGGCTGCTTTGCACCTTGATGTGTTTCCATCCGTTGCTTCTTGCCTTTCAGACAGTAAAGCAGCCATGAAGTTCCTGAAAAGAGATGTGCCTATACAGGTACGAGTCCTTGACTTATAGTACCTTGTTTACTGACCGTTCAGTGTTACAACCGCATTGAAAAAATAGGACCATTTTTCACACTTAACCACCGTTGCAGCATCCCTGTGGCCACGTTGATCAAAAATTTGGACGCTTGGCAACTGGCGTGTATTCGTGACGGTTGCAGTGTCCGGGATCATAGGACCCTTTTCTATAACCTTCTAGCAAGCAAAGCCAATGGGGGGAAGCCGGACTCATTTAACGACTGAGTTACTAACTGAACTGCAGCGATTCCCTTAACAACTGTGGTAAGAAAGGTCGCAAAATTGTGCAAAATTTCCGTTTTAAAAAAAGGTCTCATTTAGCCAGAGAAATTTGGGGTTCGATTATGGTCGTAGGTTGAGGGTTACCTGTTACCCTCAATCCCACCCCGTTAGATTCGATAGACAAGGCATGCGGCGGATACCCTCAGCTAGGGGCCTACTTTTGACGGATCCCAGGAGAGGCGCCTTCTCTACCGTTCCTTATGGAACATCCTTCTCTCCCAAATCAGGTGAGCTTCATCCCTTATGACGTTGCTCAAAGCCCTCAAGACTTGGGGACCCCATTAAAAGCCTGGGGTCACCAGGGAACCATGGGAGACGATTGGATAGCTGACTTAAGAGAGGTGGCCCATCTTATCCTCTCTTCTGATCAAGCAGAATGTATGGAGCTCAGGGTTGAAATGAGGGGTGCTTGGCGCTCTGTGAGTTTTCATTCAGGCGTTTCATGACCCAGCTAGGTAACCTCATCAGGGCTAGTAGGAGGTAGGGTTTGCTCTCCATTTTATATTCTAGCGGCTTGCTCTAAGAGAGCAAACCCCACTCGCTTCTAGCGCTGATGGTATTGGAGGCTTTTAAGAAGAGGTTGGGCAACCATTTGTCTGAAATAGTATAAGGCCGTGATGACGAACCTATGGCAGGCGTGCCACAGGTGGCACGGAGAGCCATTTGTGCGGGCACGCGAACCCCAGGCAAACTTACCTCACTGCGCATGAGTGCGCCTCCCAGCTGATTTTCAGGCCTGCCAGAGACTTGAGGGAAGCCTCTGCAGACTTTGCAGGCTGAAAAATAGGCCCATTTCGTCACTTCCTGTATTTCCAGAAATACCGCAAGTGATGAAACGGGCCCATTTTACAGCCTGCCAAGCCTGCCAGAGGCTTGAGGAAGCCTCTGGCAGGCCGAAAAAGGCCTCAAATGAGCCAAAAATCAGCTGGGAGGCACAGTGCAGGTAAGGGGGCGGTGGGGGAATCGCGCACGCATGCGCAGGGGGTGGGGAGGCCACACATTGCCTTCTGGGTGCTGGCACGCAAGCGCACACATAATTTTTGGCACAGGAGTCCAAAAAGGTTAGCCACCACTGGTTGGTTCAAGCCAACCCCCTGCTTGAACACGGGGTTGGACTAGAAGACCTCCAAGGTCCCTTCCAACTCTGCTATTCAGTTATATCACCCAGCTGGGCAACGAAATATCTGCAAGAAAACAACCAAGCTCAAAAAGCATCAAGGACTCCTCATATCCTCTCTTCATTTGGTGGTAATGTATTTGTTTTTTTGTAATATTTAATTCAGTGCAGATTTTTATGTTTTACATCAGCTGTTTTTATATCTGAGATTTCTATGCAATCGTTCTGAGCTGCCTAAAGTTGCTTGGGGCGAGATGGGCAGTTGTACAAATTCAATGAATAAATAAAACAAATAAAAGTCAGAACTGTATGGGCGATGGTTTTTTTTTGTCCCTGGGACTTTCTAGGGGAGTGGAAGTTGGGCTTTGAAGAAGCAGGATAGAAAAGGCACTCGGTTTCTGAAGGCGACTCTTGAGCATAACACAGAGAGCCTAGGAAACAAACAAATGGATCATCAAAGAGTTCTGATTTGAGGCACAAATTACCATGTTCAAATTACCATATTTGGAATACATTATTATGCAAAGACTTAGCTCTCTGGAGAAGAGTATAATGCTAGGAAAAATGGAAGGAAAAATAAGATAATTGACTGACTAGAAAGGGAGATGAATCTAATTACAGGTAGACCTTGACTTACAACAGTTTGCTTAGTGACCATTCAAAGTTACAACGGCACTGAAAAAAAGAGGAAGAGGAGGTGGGGAGGAAGAACAGCTGGGGTCTGTTCCAGACGCGTGTATGCACAGAGCTGTTGGGAGAGCGGAACAACGGAGGTCAAGGAGTCGGCTCAGGAAGCAAAGCACACGTGGATGCTGAATGGCCCCTCCCTGGCTGGGGGAATAAATATAAGGAAAGGGGAGTGGTGGTTGTAGGAGACCACCGTTTAGATTTCTGGAGAGTTTGTGTTTCGTGCCTCAGAGAACTTAATTTGCAGCTCTACCTTTGGGAGCTCATGGCCTGGCAATTATCTCAAGGAACTGATAAGGTCTGTTACTGCATTTAACTCTTGGAAGGGCTCTTCCCTTTGGTGGGTGAATGCCATTAATTCACAGGAGATAAATAAAGAGGGGTTTTTCGGGACGAGGAGTCTATTTCTTGTCCTGCTAAGGCTGGGTCAGAACAGCAATGGAAACGTTGTGGTCGTAACTCGAACCCGTACCTACACCGTAACCGCCCCACTGCGGAGAACAATCCACATAATCCGCACTTCAAAGAAAGCATAGGGTCGGACCAGACGTGCCACTCCAATTATCTGTGCAAAAATGGTTATATCAGAAGACCAGAATTTAGAAGCAAAAAACCTACATTCTGCAAAGAACAGATGATTCCAAAGAGCTACCAACTAATTAACCTTAAGAAGATAAAAGTCTCAAATGTAGGAATAAGTAAGTCGTCGTTCTCAGGGTGTTTTTTTTCCCCTTCATCGGTACAATCGTTTGAGCATTGCAACAAGAGCATAACAAGTAGTCCTCAAGTTACAACCGTTCATCCAGTGACCAGTCGAAGTTACAACAGCACTGAAAAAAGTGACTTAGGGGACTGTTTTTCGCACTTACAACCGTCGCAGCATCCCCCGTGGTCACATGATCAAAATTCAGACACTTACAACCGAACTCATATTTATGACAGCTGCAGTGTCCCCCAGATCACGGGATCCCCTTTTGCGACCTTCTGACAAGCAAAAGTCCCTGGAGAAGCCAGATTCACTTAACAACCGTGTCACTCACTTAACGGCTGCAGTGATTCGCTTAGCAACTGTGGCAAAAAAAGGTTGTAGAATGGGGCAAAATTCACTTAACACATGTCTCACTTAACAACAGAAATTTGGGGCTTCATTGTGGCTGGGAGGGCCACCTGTAATTCAATTCCCATCCTATTCTTTCATCTCGGAAGTTTACAACGGCCTTAATTCTTTGCTAAGCCCCTGAGCTCGCAACAGCTTGTGCTTTGTGGCTTGCTGTCACTCATCCAAGGGCGAATGGAAAGATACACCAAAGAGCAATTGCAATGGGTTTATTTTTCTTTGTTTGTTTGTATATTTGTTTTGGGGTTTGGGGTTGAATATTCTGGCAGCTCCAGTTAAATCCAAACTCTTTTGCGTCTCCTCCCATTCTAGATCCTCATCAAAAGGCCTCATTTTGGTCCAAAGATTTTGGCCTGATGTTTTCAGTGATTCACTTAACAAATGTGGCAGGAAAGGTTGTAAAATGGGGCAAAACTCACTGTCTTGCTTAGTAGGTTTGGGCTCAGTTGTGGTTGTAAATCAAGGACTATATAAGTTATTCTGTTATTCTTAGTTTTGCAAGCTTAAAAGCACGTAAGACCTGAGTCAGGATTGGATCAGGAATTCACAGAGCCCAGTATCTCATCCCAACTGGCTTCTGGGGAGCCCATTTGCAGAACAAACAATCAGAGTTTCCATTTAAGGTTGCTCATCAGAAACAGGTACTTAAAAAGCACTTTGCTTCTGGAAGTTGAAGGTTATATAAAGGCATCGTACATCAACTTCACAGGCATACTTTTTTCCCTCCGCAATCCATCTCGTGCTTTTCTAAAAATCATGCAAGCTCGGAGGCAATATCAATATATTAAAAAGCATCAAATTTGCAGAGAACAGCACGTAAAAATGGAAAAAATGGAGTTTTGCTGAATTTGCAGGAGGTTTTTTTTTGGGGGGGGGGGGGGGGGGAAGAAGAGGGGAAGCCATCCTTCATCCAAATGCTCTGTTGCAGGTTGCAGAAAGTGGCCGTGTTCTTTCTCCAGACTAAAAGTTTATGAACAGGAGCGGGAGGGAAATTTCTCCCGAATCTCATCTTTTTGAGAGTGGTCTAGATGGAATTGGCACTCAGAATAGTGACACTTCCACCAAGCACTGACAGGGCAAGCCGCTTTTTTTATAAACAGAGAGCAAATCTCACTCCCTTTTAACACTGATGATGTTACTTAGTTGGGTCATGAAATGTCTGCAGAAAACAAACCAGGCTCACAGATCACGAAGAACCACACAGTTCTCCTCCTCCTCCTCCTCCTCCTCCTCCTCCTCTTCCTCCTCCCCATCCTCTTCCTCCTCCTCCTCTTCCTCCTCCCCCTCCTCCTCCTCCTCCTCCTCCTTCCCTCCTCCTCCTCCTTTCCTCCTCCTGTGGAAACAGCATTGGATAGAAAATTGCCCCCTACACACAATGTCAAACCTTGCTTTGCTTCTTGGAAAAAACACCTAGATTTGACCAGCCCCGTGTGATATGGACAACAATGAACCAAACTATCATTGACCATGGTATAGGTGCAGATACCCCCTACAAGTGGGGCAAAATACCATCACCAAAATGTAATTGTGGGGCCAAAAAAACCACCTATCCAAGATAAAAGCCTACGGTGGCGACTTTGCTGATTGCCTGGCTGTGACAAATGAAGCAATAATTATAGCTGGAACCTAGACGCACATTTATAATATTTTAGATTTTATAGTTCATATTTTGTATTTTTTATCTGCTGTGTTTTTATCAAAATGTGATGTGAATGTGCCATGCAATAAATAAAACTCCTCCTCTTTCCATCTTCCTCCGTTCCTTTTTCTTTTTCCTCTTCTCCTCCTCCTCCTCCCTTACAATCCTCCTCCCTTCTGCCATTAAAAATGTTACCTAATCTAGTTTGGTGATGAAACATCTGCAAGAAAACCCACCAAACGGAGAGCAAATATGGACTCCACAATCCTTCAAATGTTTTATCAGGTTTTCCATACATTTGATCATTCCAGATATTCCTCATCCATATGACCTTTCACACAGAACATTACTTCATGCAATGTGTAGAATTTACTGGCAATGGAGCCCAAAATTTCTGTTGCTAAATGAGACATTTGTTAAGCAAATTTTGCCCCACTTTACGACTTTTGTGACCACAGTTGTTAAGCGAATCACCTCTGCAGTTGCCAAATTAGTAACACGGTTGCTAAGTGAATCTGGCTTCCAGAAAATGGACTTGATTTGTCAGATGGTCACAAAGGGGATTGTGTGACCTCTGGGACACTGCAACCGTCATAAATGTGAGTCAGTTGCCCAGCGTCTGGATTTTGATCACGTGACCTCGGGGTGGCTGCAACGGTCGTAAGGGTGAAAAACGGTCCTAAGTCACTTTGTTCAGCGTCGTCGTAACTTTGGACAATCGCTAAGTGAACTGTTGTAATTTGAGGACTACCTGAGTCCTGAGATTCGTACCCACCAGATAGATGGTTTTCAAAGGAGTCTGGAAAGTTGAAAGTGCATCAACTTTTACAAAAGTTTTTTTCATTACAGCCTAAGACACAAATATTTTTTTTATCTTAATTTCACCGCAGAATCAAATCACTGAGGGACAACTGCTTTATTAAAAGCTGAGCAGAGGTTGAAATAAACAGGTCTACTGCTCAATATCTTTTTCATTATTATCTTTTAGGGTATACACGCTCCCGGTTTTAAAGCAACAAGGATCCGCTTTAAATTTCTACACCAGTGCTTTGCTATGAAACTATGTGATCGAGCTTAGTTTTTGGGGAGGAAAATAAGGGAAATTTCTGCCTCTGCCTACCAGCATCCATCGGTATTCATCTGGCTAGTGTGTGAGAGAGTTGAGGACTGTTTGGAAACTGAAGCAGTATTTGCTGTGTGAGCAAGGAGACAGCAAGGAGCCTGGGCGTGGCTTAGCTCAACTGTTCTATACTAAAGCTGCTTGGTGCTGTGAAACCGAAACTGAAACTCCTCTGCTTGTGTTTTGCATTTGGAAGAGATTTCTTTTCAGGTGGGGAGGGGGAGTAGAACTCCTTAGCATTAGAGCGTGTTAATAATAATAATAATATAGGAAATACTCTAAATGCTCTGATGGTCATTTAGAAAAATCCCTTCTTAGTGAGCCCCTAGAAGCCAAGAGGAACATAAGGGCCAAATTTCAAGTTTGTAGGCTTTACGGTTCTGGAGATTTTGTGATGATACATAAGCGGTATTTTGCTTTATATAGAGAGATTTATTTGTTGTTTATCGTTAACTTTGGACAATGAAATTAATAGGTCAGCTTTCATTTTCGGTCAATTTTGCTCTCCAAGCTTCATAGGGTAAGCTCTTCAGCCTGGCCATGCCCTGACAGCAGACACCGTGGGAACAAACATTCAGCTAAGAACTTATTTCCATCAAAAAAAAATTGGTATTCTAAATGTCAGAAGTTATGAGATCAGTTTTCATTAACAGTTCTGTCGTGTAATATTTTGAGTTACATTTTCAGCGTAGGGGTGCAGCTAAGGATTAAGTTAGGTTAAACAAGGGAGGGAGGAAAAAAAACAACATTCAAAGTGAAAGACTTCACCGATTCAACCTGAGCTCAAAATAACTTCATATAACCAAAGGCTTCATATAACCAAAGGCTTCATATAACCAAATCAAGGAGTCATCTTTCAAATTTCCACCAGCTAATTTCATCTCTTAACCAAAATCAAAAGTAATGAAAAAGTATGACAGCTTTACGTCTTGGATTTGACCCTGGCAAAGTTTAAACCTTCACAAGGATGTCTAGCTGAGATTCTCCATCATCCAGGCCATGGTTGTCCCAAAGGTGCTTTTTCCAAAAGGCAACTGGATTTTCTTGGGTTTTTTTTTTCCTTTGAAAACATTTCACTTCTCATCCAAGAAGCTCCTTCAGTTCTAACTTCAGTTAAAATGGATGAGAAGTAAAAAAGAAAAAAATCAAGGGGAATCTTTATCTGGAATCTTACTCAGCAAGTAGGCACTTTAAATTGCTCCACCTTGTTCCTTGGATTTAAAATAAGGCAACTCCTTACACAGTCCTTTTTAAGGAAAAAGAGACATAAGGCAAAAAAATAATATACTTTTTATGTCCAAATGTATGTGTGTAACTATACACACACATACACATACACACAAACACCCCCAAAATACACTAAGGCAGAAGCTTGTCCACCCCAAGGATAAAACACCCAGAAACAAACCTGAGCAATGTAATATATGCAGTACAATGCAGCGAGACATGTACGGATCTGTACATTGGAGAAACAAAACAACCACTTCACGAATACAAGGCACAACATAGCAGAACAAACCCATCAGGACTAGATCCAGCAGTCCATCTGAATTTGAAAGACAAAAGCCACTCTTTTGAAGACAGCAAATTCCAAATTTTGGATAGAGAAGACCACTGGTTTGAAAGAGGGGTGGGGGTCAAAGAGGCCATCTGTGTTAATATCCCTCTCTGGACAGAGGAGAGTGGAAATGACATCATCCATCTCTAGTCTACAACGCAGTCCTTTCAGCAGTTCCAAGAAGCTCCTGCACCCATTTGCACTATTCAAGTGACTCTGAGGGCACAGATAAACCTCCAAGTGGCCTGAACAACTCTCAAAAGCAGTACCAACGAACAGATAACTGCAAGGAATATAAATCCTTCCACCGTCCACCCTTCCATCAGAACTGAAGAAGCTTCTTGGGTGACAAGTGAAACATCTTCAAGGAAAAACCAGGAAAGTCCAGTTGCCTCTTGAAAAAGCACCTTTGGGACAACCAGGACCTAGATGACTTGAGAATTTCCATGAACACATATACCGGTACATAAAATATGCATCAATGCAGCTGATTCTCAGACTATTCTTCTGGATAACACAATTCATCGTGAAGAGAAGAAAACAAAACATTTAAACTCTCCTTCTCATTTAGTAAGAAAATATGGACATCTGAATTATTCTGGGGAAGAATTTTTCCCAGGAAAGATTAATAATTTGTATGACGCTCATAAATTATTCTCAATACAAGTCAAATCACCCAGTGGAGACAGAAGTTTGTATCGGTATTCCAATGACTCTTATTTATATCATATTATAACACATGTAGGCACTGTATATTGATTTTACTTACAGCAGAATATCAGATACTGTTTCTTTCTTCTCCTCTTTGGGAAACCTTTATTAAATTTAAATTATTATAATCAGAATTTCTGATATAGTTAACCAAGCCTGGAGTTCTAGCTTTGATAGATTTATTTTAAAAATCTTGTTTCCTGCCTCTTACCTTGGAAGGATATATTCATTAAGATACCTGAATTTAGCATTTCTGCTTTACTGAATTCCCAAATTTAAACACAGCTGAACTTCGCAAGCACAAATTAAATTATTCTAACCCGTCTACTTTCATAAGTAAGAATCTCTGTGCAAACCCTGCCTGTCAGCATGAATTTAGCCCAGCAAAAACCTGCGATCGCAAGTGCCATACCATCCACCAACGTTTTTTAAAACAATGTTAACACAACAGATACACAGTGCAGATGGAATGTCATAATACATCCCCAGTAGGCAGGAACAGCAAATTAAGCAATGCTAAACAACAAATGTGGGGAAAGGTTGCTATCAGAAAGAAGCAATGTGGGAAAGTTGCAGCCTACTCACAAAACGTAGCCAGCATAGATAAAATCAGTGAAATGCTGCTAGTTTTCCTCTAAAGTACCGAAAGTAACAACAGGCAGAAAGTCATCACAGCACATAGAGTCATCTTCAAACGGAACAATAGTTGAGCTTCTGTCAAAAAGCTGTGCATCTGAAGCTCCATCCTGCTTACAGTCAGCCTTGCAAATCAGAATTCCTTCTCGTAGCTAGACAGCTACAGAAAATTTTTCTAATGTGGGTAGTAGTCCTTGATTTCCAACCATTCACTTAATGTCTCCATTTTTTTTTTTATTAATTTAAAGCAGGGGCTCCAAACTTGGCAACTTTGAGACTTACGGACTTCAACCCCCCAGAAATTCTGAGAGGAATTTTAGGCATTCAAGTCCAACAAGTCTTGAAAGTTTCCAGGTTTGGAGAGCCCTGATCTAAAGCTTAGTACACAGGGCGACTTTGGAAGATGATCAGAAACGTCAGAATCACGTTAATTTTGTGGGAATTGTATTTGTTACCAATAGACATCTGAGTGGAATTCAGTCTGCTGTTTCGAACCTATATGGCTTTATGGCTCAGGAAGTTGTGAAGTTTTGTTTCCTGTGGTGCTCGTTTTTCTCTGATCATAATCTATTTATCCTTTAGAAGTGCTTGGCTGATGTGCTTAAGATCCCCCTTACTGAGAGGAATGGGGATTCAGAAAAAGCCTCTTTTTACGTCCAGCCTGACCTATAGAATATTCTCCCCTCCACACCTCATATCCTGAAGAGAAATGCTGTAGTGGTGCCTTCCTGCAACTGGGCAGGTTGGGCTGTGTAATTTCTAAGTTCCTCTCCAACCACAACACTGCACGATTTCATGCTATCTGAAGGAATTCTTATTGCTATAATATCAAATGCACCGTAGCTGATCTCAGATTCAGATTTGGGAATTCAATTTTCAATTTCCTCAAAAGGTCTCATTTTAGCGCTGCAGATTTTGAGACGCCTTAGCTCTGCTTCACAAAACCGATCTGATCCAAATGGCCAAGGTGGCTTTCTCCTCCTTGGCACAAATCAGTAACATCTTTTTGGGACAGAATCTTACCGTTTCCCCGAAAATATGACCTACCCTGAAAATATGTCCTAGCTTGAGTTCTACACGTGGGCCCAATATAAGCCCTACCCCCCAAAAAAATAAGCCCTAATTAAGATCCTGCCCACTCCAGAGTGCATGGGTAAAAATTAAGCTAGGGTGGGGATTGTGGGTGGTGGTGGAGCTGCCCTACTAACTTTGGACAGTTGTAACCAGGCCTCGCACACCCCAACACCTGCCTTGCCAGCCAATTCTTCTGCAGCCAGCAAGGCTGGCAAGGCTTTCCTGAAGGCCTCTGGAGCTGAGAACAAAGCTCTGGATCGATCCTGAAGGCTGCAGAGGCCTTCAGGAAAGCCTTGCCGGCCACAGAAGAAATTCCTGAAGGCCTCTGACAGCGAAAAGGAGGCCGGCGGTGATGTGTGCAAGTGAGGTTAGTCAGTGGATGACATCCCCCCAAAATAAGACCTGGTGCCTTTTTTGGTGGCAAAAAAATAAAAAATAAGACAAGGTCTTATTTTCGGGGAAACTCGGTAGTTTATTTTTAATTAACATATACATTAAGCCATCCTGCAGATATTCCTCAACTTATGATCACTGATTTAGCAACCATTTGAAGTTACAATGGCACTGAAAAAAGTAACCCCACCATCACATGATCAAAATTCAGGTACTTGGCAACCAAAAAAGCATGAATGACGGTTGTAAAATCCAGGATCACCGTTCATGACTTTCCCCACCTGGCTTCTGACAAGTCAAGTCAAGGGAAAAAGCCGAGTTCACTTAATGACTGTATGATTTGGTTCGCTTAACAACTGCAGTGATTTTCTTAACAACTTTAGTGCAAAAGGCCTTAAAATTTGGCGCCACACACTTAACACCTTGCCTAGCAATGGGCATTCTGTTCCCAACTTTAGTTATAATTCAAGGTCCCACATGTACAGTCCCACTGTGATCAAGTCTTCAGAAAATGTTTCATTCTCCTTTGGCAAAATGAAGCAGAACAGATTTTCCTGGCACTCGTCCTTCATGACAGAAGACATTGTGTTCTATTCGCCACTGGCTTCCTTCCCCAACTATTAGAAAATAGCTGACAAGAGGATGCATGACACTGCAAACTCAGGAGCGTCACACATCAAGTACATTAATAAAAGAAAAAAAGTTGAGATCCAACAATTTAATCCTGACTTTAATCAGCACAGAGCACAGACAGCAAATGACACTCCCTGGAAAGGCGTCAATGCATCTCAACCAGCCCCAAAGTAGAAAAACTGCTTGTCAGAGGCAAATATACAACAATTATATATTCATCTCTTAAGATCTATATTCCACCTTTCCTCTGCAATTTCAGGTTGGAGTTTGCAAGTCCAGTGTTTCTCCGAAAATAAGACACTGTCTTGTATTTTTTTTTGCCACCAAAAAAAGGCACCAGGTCTTATTTTCGGGGGATGTCATCCATTGACTAAACTCACTTGCGTGCGTCGTCCCCAGCCTCCTTTTCGCTGTCAGAGGCCTTCAGGAATTTTGCATTCAGCAGCTGCCAAGGCCTTCCTAAAGGTCTCTGCAGCCGATAACGGAGCTCCAATCCGGAGTTTTGTTATCAGCTACAGAGGCCTTCAGGCAGGTGTCGGGGTGTCTAAGAAATAGGCCAGCTCCACCACCACCCCATCCCAGCTTAATTTTTACCTGTGCACTCTGGAGTGGGCGGGATCTTAATTTGGGCTTATTTGGGGGATAGGGCTTATATTGGGCACATGTGTTTTTCAAGCTAGGACTTACTTTCAGGGTAGGTCATTATTTGCAG
The DNA here is from genome assembly GCF_900518725.1 of Notechis scutatus. Next base: position 117,768 of record NW_020716872.1, read on the forward strand.
GGAAACAGGGCACTCCCTCTTCCAATTTCCAAGCAACGAACTTGGAACACAGGTTGAGCTGAAAGTCCCAAAGGTACTTTTTCAAAAGGAAACTGGCCTTTGTTTTTCCTGGAAGACATATTGCTTCTCATCCGAGAAGCTTCTTCAGTTCTGCAACAGTTGTAAGCGTGAGGACCGATTGTGGGTCACTTTTTTCAGTGCCGTTGTAACTTCGAATGGTCACTAAACAGAGGGCTGTAGGTCAAAGATTACCTGTAAACATTCACAGCGCCTTTCTCGTTTGTATGAGCAGTCCTTGACTTGCAACAGCTCACTGACCGTTATAACAGCATTGAAGTTACAATGGCGCTGAAAAAAATTACCTATGACCCTTTTTCATACTTAGGACTGTTGCAATCTCTCCATGATCATCTGACAAAAAAATCAGATGCTTAGCAACTGATTCATATTTCCAAATTTTGAAGTGTCCCAGGGTTATGTGGTTGATCACCTTTTATGACCTTCTAGTCATAAGCTAAGTCAATGGGAAAGCCAGATTCACTCGGCAAACCTCTTACTAACTTAACATCCGCACTGATTCACTTAACAACTGAGGCAAGCAAGCTGGTAAAATGGGACAAGACTCACTTAACTAATGTTTCACGTAGCAACAGAAATTTGGGGCCCAATTGTGGTCATAAGCCGAGGACGACCTGTAATTGACCCAAATTCTCTTGTGAGCTTCCTTGATTAAAGATGGCCTTAAACCTGGGTCTCCTTCGTCCTACTAGAACTCCTCACTAAAGATAGTCCTTCAGTTACACTCATTTGTTTAGTGACCAAAGTTACAATCCCGAAAAAAGTGACTCAGACTGGTTTTCACACTAATGACCACTGCAGCATCCCTATTATCATATGATCAAAACTCGGGTGCTGGACATCTATTTATGACAGTTGAACTGTCCCAGAATCATTTGATCATCATTTGTAATTTTACAGCTGGCTTCCAACAAGCAAAATCAACGGGAAAGCCAGATTAACTGAACAACTGCAGTGATTCCCTCAACAACTGTGTCAAGAAAGATCGTAAAATGGGGCAAAACTCACTTAACAGCTGTCTCACTTAGCAACCGAAATGTTGGGACTCAATTGTGGTTGTAAATCCAGGACGATCTGTAATTGTAAATGGAGAGGCTGGCAGCTACAGAAAAGGACAGCCTTCGGATATCTTGGTGCCAAACTAACAATGCAGGAGTCCTCATTTTATGACTACAATTGAGCTCAAAATTTTTGTTACTAAGTGAGACATTTGCTAAGTGAGCTTTGTCCTGTTTTACCCCTTTTCTTGCCACAGTTGTTAAATGGGTCGCTGCAGTTGCTATGCTAGTAACACGGTCGTTAAATGAATCTGGTTTCCCCATTGATTTTGCTTTCCAGAAGGTTGTAAAAGGGGGATCCCGGAACCGTCATAAATATGAACCAGTTGCCAAGCCTCTGAAGTTTGATCACGTGACCATGGAGATGCTGCAATGGTCATAAGTGTGAAAAACGGTCATAAATCACTTTTCAGCACAGTTGTAATTTTGAATGGTCACAAAACAAACAGTTGTAAATCGAGGACTACCTGTATACAACTTAATGTACTTAGCAGGATTGTGGCTGTGGAGAAAAGTGGAGAAACTTAATGTCGTTGTCCAAAGTTAACCAAAAGAGGCGTGCTAGGTGGGGATGATAGGAAGTGTAGTCCAAGAACCCTAATGGGCAGAATCAAATGGCCAAGCAGCTCCAAAGAGGTTAAACCACAAATCATCCCCACTCACCCCAAAATACAGAGACTCTGCCTGATGTTTTCCAGATCTGGGAAGGCTGAGAACCATGGGGTCGGTAGTCCAACACTCTAGAAAAGGGCCACATTGAAGAAAACTAGTCCTGGCCACCCCAGAGATGCCAAATATTTTGGGGACACCATCTGAGAGGAGCTTCCCTGTAAATTATTCCCATCTGGCCCTGACCCAGAGTCTGTCATTCCCACAACACGCTTATCCCGGGTCTTTAACTAACCCACTTCCAGGGTTGCCACAGTATTAGGGTTCACCCTAAGCTAACCATAGAACCCTAGCTTAGAGTTCACCCTAAGCTAACCATATCCCGAAACGACCTATTACGAGTCACGAGACTCGCGTGTTACGCGAAGGCAGGCCCTGACTCGGGTCGTGTGAACGCTTCCCCGCGTCCCAAAGCAGCGAGTTCCCCCCTCGTTCCGCCTTGCTTGAGGAAGTGACGCCTTCGCCAGGACCCTCAAGCCCGCCTCGGAGGAAAGGCGGCCACCGCTACCTGATGACAGAGATGAGCAGGCCGGAAGGATCCTTGCTTTTGCTCATAACGCTTCTGTATCTTCCCGTCGCTTCAGACGCCGCCATCTTGGCCAGGCCTACGCGCTAAGGTCGGCCCTGCCCTCCTTAGCGTTTCCTGACCAATCCACGCGTCCGCCCGCCGCCCGCCGCCCTATCACCGCCGCGGGGAGGTGGGACGTAGCAATTCGCCTGACCCCGCCTTCCCGCTGTGCACTCTGGGGCTTGTGGTTTCCTTCGGGAATACAGTTAAAGACTACCTGCAGCGCCAGAAGGATGCTAGAACCGCCCAGGTGGCAACGAAACGAGTTTACCTGGTCCTTGCAAAACTGAATATGGGATTAATGGGCCATTGCCTCCACCCCCTGTTGCTGTAGCAGACAGCTTCCAAGAGAATAACATAGTTGGTTTCAGCTGTCACTATTGTCAGACTTGATGGTATTGTTGCAAAATGAATGATGGGGGTTTTTTTCTATGAAAAAAAATAGAAAAATGGATTTGGGAATATATACAAAAATGCTTCATGATTCTAAAAGGAAAAGTCTGTATCATATCCCCTTCAAAATAATAGGACAACCTCTTCATTTCTGATAAAAGTGATTTGGGCTTAATTATAATGATCATAATACAGTATCTGTTTGCATTGTGCTTTGTGGAGTATCAAAAGGAGCTTGCAAGATAAAATGTGAGGTGGATGAATAGAGGAAAGACAGAAATGGAGAAAGGGAAAGTATATCTTTCATTATTTAGAATAACAATGTTTTTTTTTTTATTCTATTTGGGACTAAAAGAGTGTGGGGCTTAATGGGAAACATGAATTTTGAGATTTCCTTTTGTTGGAAAGTTATTGTGGGGAATTTGCAGTTTAGTTTGCACCCAGCTTACAAGGAAGGGAGGGAAGGGAGGGGAGGGAGGGAGGGAGGGAGGAAAGGAAAGGAAAGGAAAGGAAGGAAAGAAGGGAGACAGGGAGAAAGGAGAAAAGGGGAAGAAGGAAAGTTTAATTTGCACCCAGCTTACAAGGAAGGAAGGAAGGAAGGAAGGAAGGAAGGAAGGAAGGAAGGAAGGAAGGAAGAGAGGGGAGGGAGGGAGGGAAGGGAAGAAGGAAAGTTTAATTTGCACCCAGCTTACAAGGAAGGAA
>NW_020716872.1:123602-135410 GCF_900518725.1 Notechis scutatus
ACCTCTTAGGAATGCGTATTCTCTCCCTTCCTTTCTCTCCTCCCTCCATTCTTTTCTCTCCTTCCTTCCTTCCTTCCTTCCCCTTCCCTGTTCTCCTTCCTTCTTTTCTTCCTTCTTTTATTTTTTGTTTATTTTATTTTTTTGATTTGTCAATCGCTTACAAGATAATAGATGTAAGTATAAACATGAGTAAGAATACAGGAAATAGGCACGAATAAATGGGGACAATAGGACAGGGACGGTAGGCATGATTGTGCACTTATGTATGCCCCTTATAGACCTCTTAAGAATGGGGTGAGGTCAATAGTGGATAGTTTGAGGTTAAAGGAGTCGGGGTTAGAGGATGTAACAACAGAGTCAAGTCGTGCATTCCAGGCATTGACCACTCTGTTGCTGAAGTCGATATACTTAATATCTCTATCCATTCACTCTTTTTCTTAACTTGTTTATTTCTATTAAGCTATTTTCTATATTTCAACATTCTTAACTACTCCGTTAACTATATCTAGTTTTCATATTTTTTCTCTAGCCAGTCATAGAATGATTCCCAAACCTTACAATATTCAGTTTGCTCTTTTTCTTTAATTGCAAGTGTTAATCTATTCATTTCTGCACATTCTACCGTGTTTCTCCAACAATATGCCCCCCCATAGGAAGACCCAGCACGTTTTCTAGGCATAAAATGAAATTAAGCCCCCTCCCTCCAAATTTAGGCCTAGTTTAAAACATATGAAATTGGGGGGAGGGAAGGAGCGGGGGGAACTTGCCATTAGGAGTGCCCCGCGGGCAGCTGCGCCTCACCATCAGCCGCTCCTAACAGCCAATCATGGTGGAGCACAGAGGGCTCCCTTACCCAGGTCAGCAGGCGGGCGACATTGGCGTGGATGTCCGGCAGTGATTCAGCCGCTTCTCAGGCCTCCGTAGCTTCCACGGTTCCCACCGGTTCTGGCGCCTCTCTCGCCAGCGCCGTCTCCAACAACAGCGCCTGAGTCGCTCCCGCTTTTCCCCTGTCCCCGTAACAACAGGAAAAAAAAAAAAGATTTTGAGGTACCTGGGAGTGCCACGCGATGTGTTTTGGTTTAATCCGAGTGGCTGGGTGGGCGTGAGGAGAGCCAAGTGCTGTTACCCTTGGCTCCAGCCTCGGGCTCTGCAAGTTTGCAAAAGTCCTGGTGCGCAGCCCGTTCCTGCATTCCAAGCGCCCAGGCCGAGACAGCAAAGAGCTTGGGCATGGCTTAGCTCAACTGTTTTGTACTAAAGCTGGTTGCTGCTGTGAAACCGAAACTGAAACTCCTCTCCTCTGCTTGTGTTTTGCATTTGGAAGAGATTTCTTTTCAGGTGGGGAGAGGGAGTCGAACTCCTTAGCATCAGAGCGTGTTAATAATAATAATATATGAAATACTAATAATCTGATGGTCATTTCAAAAAAAATCCTTTCTTAGTGAGCCCCTAGAAGCCAAGAGGAACATATGTGCCAAATTTCAAGTTTGTAGGCTTTGCAGCTCTGAAGATTTTGTGATGATGCGTGAGTGGTCTTTCGCTTGTTTTTATATATATAGCGATTTTTTAAAAAACGGGGACATCATTTTAATAGGCAGTTGTTTATTTACACAACAATTCATCACTCCAAAAGAGAAGGAGAAAAACCATTTAAAAATATGCCCAGTGTGTAAGACGAGTCTATATTGTGGCTGAATGTAACTTGCAAGATTTTATGATCTATTTTTTTTATCGAGCAGGTATTCCGTTAGCTATTTAGATCTGTTCACAGTAAAATTCTGACCTTGCTTCATCTGTGGTTTAAATTCAAACCAAGAACTCATATTGGCTGGGGAATTCTGGGAGTTTGGGATCCACACATCTTCAATATGCAAAGGCTGAAAAATACTGTCGCAGCCCGTCGTAAGAGTCCATATTTTAGGGATCGCGTCCAGGGGTGGCCTTCAAAAATTTTAGCAACCGGTTCTCTGGGTGGGCATGGCCTAGTTGGCCTCCTGGCCTCCATGGTGGGGGAGCCGTTTTCACCTTTCCTGGGCTCCGGAGGCTTCTGGGAATTGAAGTCCACACATCTCAAAGTGGTCCAGGTTGAGAAACACTGTTCTAGATATCAGCTGGATCTTCCAAAGTATAGGTAGTCCTCAATCTGCGACCTCAATGGGGTCCCAAATTTCTGTTGCTGAGCGAGACAAATACATCGTAAATACATATCCGTTGCCAAGCATCTGAATTTTGATCCCATGACCCTGGGGAATGCTGCAATGGTTGTGTGAAATGGTTGTGTCACTTTTTTCCAGCACAAGTTCAGTTGTAACTTCGAAGGGTCGCTGAATAAATGTTTGTAAGTCGAGGATACTCTGTATGGAAACTAAAAAAAAACAAAACCTTAAAATAGGGAATAGAACAGAGCAGAATAGAACAGAAAAGATTATCAGAGTAGGAAGGGACCTTGTAGGTCATCTAGTCTAACCCCCCACCCAGGCAGGCAACCCTACACCCTTTCTGACAGATGGCAGTCCAGTTTCTTCTTGAAAGCCTCCAGGGATGAAGCTCCCACAACTTCTGAAAGCAAGCTGTTCCAGTGGCAATGACAAACTGCTTCCATATTGCACTCCAGAAAATAACTGGGATATCCTAGAGACTCCCCAAATTAAATTCAATTTTAGGAAGACTTTTTTTTAAATGGGGCCTCAAGTAAATAAGAAATAAAACCTGTCATTCAAGTTTCATCCAAAACGTTCGTGATGCCATTTGGATTCTCTCACTGTCACCCAACTGATTGGAGAAGAACCAGGGGTGGGATTCAAATTTTTAACCAACTGGTTCTGTGGGCGTGGTTTAGGTGGTGGGTGTGGCTTGGTGGTCATGTGACTGGGTGGACATGGCTTGGTGGGCCTGTTATTGGCTGGGCGTGGCCAACTCAATATCACTCACATCGAGGCACGCATCTCCTCGCCTGGCCTCTCATGACTGTGGGGATGCTGCAACAGGCGTAAGTGTGAAAAATGGTCATAAGTCACTTTTTTCAGTGCCATTGTAACTTTGAATGGTCACTCCACACAAGCAAAGTACCAGCAAAGGAGGGGAAAAATACTCCAGAGAAGTTCCTGAGACAGGAAGTCTAGTCCTGCCAAGAATGTAATAAGGGTTAACGGAGAGGCAGTTTCTGTAAGCAACACCAGAATGTTTCCTTCCTGCCTTCCTTACAGGATTAGCCCAGTAATTTCTTCTAACAACGGGTTCTCTGAACTGCTTAGTATGTTAACAACTGGTTCTAGTGAATCGGTGTGAACTGGTAGAATCCCACCCCTGAGAAGAACCCATTAATTCCCATGTGGGTTGAGATGGCTGAATCAGAATCAGAATCAGAATAGAGCTGGAATGGGAACTTGGAGGTCTTCTAGTCCAGCCCCCTGCTCAAGCAGGAGAACCTATACCATTTCAGATAGGTGGCTGTCCAGTCTCTTCTTAAAAACCTCCAGTGATGAAGCGCCCACAATTTCTAGTGGCAAGCTGTTCCACTGGTTAATTGTCCTCACTGTTAAGAAGTTTCTCCTTAATTCCAGGTTGCTTCTCTCCTTGATGAGTTTCCATCCTTTCTTTCTTGTCTTGCCCTCTCGCGCTTTGCAAAATAAGTTGACACCCCCCCCTCTTTTGGGGGGGCAGCTCCTCAAATACTGGAAGGCTGCTCTCATGCCCCCCTTAATCCTTTTCTTTTCTCTAGACAGGCCAAACCCAATTGCTGCAACTGTTCTTCGCACGTTTTAATCTCCAGGCTTTTAACCATCTTAGTTGCTCTTCTCTGCCCTTTTTCCAAAAATTTTTTGATTATGCTTTCATGATCGACCATTGCAGGGTTAAAAGCCAAAGGAGAAAAAAAAAAAAACCCAAGTCAGAAAAAGTTAAGCTATGCAAATGAAAGGAAAAATAAAAATAAAACGGCTTAAACAAATCAGGACATTTGTATTACTTACATCCGTCAGCAGAGTCAATTTGGCACAGAGGTTCTGGCTATAAAAATTTTTTATTTTTTGTAGGAAATCCAGACTCCGAGAGCCTTCTATTCAACGGGGGTGAAGTTCGCCCAGCAGGGTAGCCAAAACCGCTATGATTTTCCACCTTGGAGAGAACATTAACTTCTTTACCCATCAGGATCCGCTGACGGATTACTCACAAATATGCCTCTTTCTATGCATAAGCTATTTCCTCGGCAGTAAAAAAAAGAACAACAACAACCACACGAATCTCTGGGTTTGTGCTTCTGAGTGAAATAATATGGCTTCAGGTTGACTGCCCTCCTCCTAGATCGAGGGAGGTGGGAGATCAGTAGCAGGGGCACGTCAGATGAAAAGATGGCGTCTTGCTGAACGCGTAGGATCTACGGCAGAGCTGTGCAGCTTCTGCTTGCTGGGGGCCAGTGTGTGTGTGTGTGTGTGTGTGTGTGTGTGTGTGTGTGTGTACATACAAACACACATATCTATATCTATATCATCTATCTATCTATCTATCTATCTACCTACCTACATCTATATCTATCTGTCTGTCTGTCTATCTATCTATCTCTATCCATCAATATCTATTGATCTATCATCATCTATATTATCTATCTATCTATCTATCTATCTATCTACCTACCTACCTACCTACCTACCTACCTACCTACATTTATATCTATCTGTCTGTCTGTCTATCTATCTATCTCTATCCATCAATATCTATTGATCTATCATCTATCTCCATCTATATTATCTATCTATCTATCTATCTACCTACCTACCTACCTACCTACCTACCTACATCTATATCTGTCTGTCTGTCTGTCTATCTATCTATCTATCTATCTATCTATCTATCTATCTATCTATCTATCTCTATCCATCAATATCTATTTATCTATCATCTGTCTATCTATCTATCTATCTATCTATCTATCTATCTATCTATCTATCTATCTCCATCAATATCTATCTATTTATCATCTATCTCCATCCATATCTATCTTCTCTATCCATCCTATCATCCATCCATCTCTCTCTCTATCTATCTATCTATCTATCTATCTATCTATCTATCTATCTATCTATCATCTATCTATCTATCTATCTATCTATCTAGATATAGACGTGTAGATATATATTTTAGAGGGCAGAATGTCGTGTGGCAAAGTTGTCGTGGAAAACAGGCAGAAAGTTCAAATTAACAGAATAACAGAGTTGGAGGGGACCCTGGAGATCTTCTAGTCCAACCCTCTGCTTGGGAAGGAATTCCTACACCATTGCAGACAAATTCCATTCCATTCTCCATTCCTATTCCTATTCCTATATAGCAGTGATGGCTAACCTTTTCCATGTTGCATGCCAAAAGTGCGCTCAGGTCCATGCGTGCGCTGGCTTGTGTGCTTGCACCCATGATGCAATGCATGCGTGACTCCCCCGCCCCCTGCGCATGCACGTGTGACACCCCCCGCACCGCACACCTCTGCGCATGCGCACGCAACCCCCGCACACCACATGCCTCTGCGCAAGCATGGGCGTCTCTTCCACGTGCGTCTCCTCCCCACGCATGCGCCCCAGATAACCGACAATCAGCTGTCTGGCAGAGAGTGCGCACATGTGCAATGGGGCTCTTCCACGCAACCTCTCTCGTGTGCCGGCAGAAGTGGCTCTGCGTGCCACTTTTGGCAACACATGCCATAGATTTGCCATCGCGGCTATATAGAATAACAGAGTTAGAAGGGACCTGTGAGGTCTTCTAGTCCAACCCCCTGCTTAGGCAGGAAACCCTACACCACTTCAGACAAATTCTATTCCATCCCATTCTCCATTCCATACCTATTTCTATATAGCCATGATGGCGAACCTATGGCACGCAGAGCCATTTGTGTTGGCATGTGAGCTGCAGGCAAACTTACCTCACTGCATGTGCGTGCGCCTCACAGCTGATTTTCGGCCGATTTGAAGCCTTTTTCGGCCTCCCAAAGGCTTGAGGAAGGCTTCTGCAGGCTTTGCAGGCCGAAAACTAGGCCTGTTTCATCACTTCCGGTATGTCCGAAAAAAACGGAAGTGACGAAACGGGCCTAGTTTCTGGCCTGCAAAGCCTGCAGAAGCCTTCCTCAAGCCTTAGGAGGCCAAAAAAGGACTCAAACCGTCTGAAAATCAGCTGTGAGGTGCAGTGCAGGTAAAGGGTTGGTGGGGGTGGGTGGATGGGTGGGGTGGGGGATTGCGTACACATGTGTAGGGGACGTGGGGGGGGCACGCATTGCCTTCTGGGTGCTGGCACGCAAGTGCAATCGTGCAAGCGCGCGTATAATTTTTGGCACAGGAGCCCAAAAAGGTTAGCCACCACTGCTATATAAAATAACAGAGTTGGAAGGGACTTGTGAGGTCTTCTAGTCCAACCCCTCCTGCTCAGCATTTCATCCCCATGGCTGTTTGTCTGGAATGCCCAGAGAAAAAAAGAGCAGCCTGTTTTTTCTCCCCCTTTCCCAATATAAATTGATAGCTTCAGCTGCCATGGTTAACATCGGGGATAAATTGAGCAGTCAGAGGCAAAAGATGCCATTGATATTATATATATATAAAAAAATATGTATCAAGATCTGTCTTTCCAGCCAATCAGTTCAGCAGAGATATACCAACAATCAAATTGTTAGAAATGACTGCCATAAATTACCCCGTCTTCCATCTAATGGAGCCAAGGAACAGATGTGAGACAATTTAGAGCTGAAAGAAACCTTAAGTGGGTAAAGTTTCTCCCCTCCTGTGACTTCCATCTTTTCCTCTTTAAGCCCCCCTCCCCAAATTGCACAAAAGTCAGCCCCTTTTGTGCAACACACACACACACACACTTGGTGAGAAACAACACATATTTCACACGGGCATGCAGTAGACCTTGACCACACATTTCTTTTGCTAAGCCAGACAGTTGTCTAAAGGAGTTTTGTGGCCAGTCGTTAAGCGAAGCACTGCACTTAGCAACATGGTTGTTAAACGAATCAGACTCCCCCTGTCAAAGTTGCTTGTCAGAAGGTTGCAAAAGGGGACACTGCCGGGAGGGAAGCAGGGGTGGGATTCTACCAGTTCGCACCTATTCGCTAGATCTGGTTGTTAACATTGTAAGCAGTTCAGAGAACCAGTTGTTAGAAGAAATTCCTGGCCTAATCCTGTAAGGAAGGCAGGAAGGAAACATTCTGGTGTTGCTTACAGAAACTGCCTCTCTCTTAACCCTTATTACATTCTTGGCAGGACTAGACTTCCTGTCTCAGGAACTTCTCTGGAGTTTTTTTCCCCCTCCTTTGCTGGTACTTTGCTTGTGTGGAGTGACCATTCAAAGTCACAATGTCACTGAAAAAAGCGACTTATGACCGTTTTTCACACTTACGACTGTTGCAGCATCCCCACAGTCATGAGAGGCCAGGCGAGGAGATGCGTGCCTCGATGTGAGTGATATTGAGTTGCCCACGCCCAGCCAGTCACATGACCACCAAGCTACGTCCACCCAGTCACGTGACCACCAAGCCATGCCCACCAACTAAGCCACACCCACAGAATTGGTTGTTAAAAAATTTGAATGCCACCCCTGGAGGGAAGGTTAAAAATGTTGACCATGTGATCCTGGGATGTTGCAGCCATCATAAATATGTGCCAAGCAGGGGTGGGATTCAAAAATCCCAGAAACCGGTTCGCTGCCTGGTTCACGTGGCCTACCCGAACTTCCGGGAGGGCCATTTTTCGCCTTCCCCAGAGTCCAGAGGCTTCCCTTGAGCCTCTGGGAGGACAAAAACAGCCTCCCCTGGGCTCCAGAGGGCCTCCAGAAGCCAGAAACAGGCCCGTTTCTAGACTTCCGGAACTTCCGGTTTGGCCCGGTTTTCTCCCTCCAAGAGCCTCTGCGCGAACCCTGCACTTACCTGCATCCAAAACGGGGCACATGGAGACTCCTAGGAGGGGAAGGGTGGGATGGGCGGGGCCAGCCAGTCGGTTGAAATACCGATTTCGGCGAACCCGATGTAAATTTAACATCCGGTTTGCCCCAACCGGTCCGAACCAGCTGAATCCCACCCCGGGTGCCAAGTGTCTGGATTTTGAGCATGTGAACATGGGGATGCTGTAACAGTCTTCAGTGTGAGGATCGGTCCTCCATCGCTTTATTTCAGCGTCATTGTCATTTCAAACCGTCGCTAAACGAATGGTTTCAAGTCAAGGGCCAGCTGCCTTTGGGCACAATGCATGCCATTGTTTATGGTAGATGACGTAGGGACCTGTAAGTAGATCAGGGTTAGAATCCCGTTACTAGAGCAAAACGCGTAGCCCTAGTAAGGTCATGCGGGGGATGGACCTGCAGAGACTGGAGGTGGAGTGAAGAGAGGAATCAGCCTACAATCCCAACGTTCCCACAAATAGTCTAAACCCAACGGCCTTGATGGATGTTGACCCTTATCTAACCCTAGCCAGCTTAGTTGAGAAGATTCCCAGGGGTGAGCTTCAAAAATATTTTAGCAAAGGGTTCTCTACCTGGTTGCTGGGTGGGTGTGGCCTGATCAGCCTCCAGCACCATGGGGAGGGGGCGTTTTCGCCCTCCCCGGGTTCCCGAGGGCCTCTGGAAGCTGGAAACGGGCCCATTTCCGGCCTTCCTGAACTTCTGGGAGGCCTGTTTTTCGCCCTCCCTGATCCTGAGCCTCCTCACGCACCCTGCTCTTACCTGCATCCAAAAGGGGCTGTGTGGGGAGTCCTGGGAGGGGCGGGGCAAGGTGAGCAGGGCAGGGCCAGCCAGGAATGGGATGTAGGGGTTCTCTGAACGGCACAGAATCTTAGCTTGGGGCTCTCCTGAACCCCTGCGAACCCCCAGCCGTCCCACCCCTGAAGAGTCCTGTACATAGGCATGAGTTTAACCGGCATTAGCGTAACCAGAACTTAATATGAGGCCCTGAATTTCACACCTGGCCGTCATCCCATAGTAATTATCAGGTGTTGCGCTCCGGTTAGAATGGTGATAGGGTGATTTATGTTGCTTTCTTCGGCACTGCTCTATAACAGAATAACAGGGTGGTTGTTGATTGTGTAAATAAATGGCCATTGTTAGTTACACTTAACTCCGGGAGCCTGGTGGGATGTAGTCTAGATCAGGGGTCTCCAACCTTGGCCACTTTAAGACTTGTGGACTGACTGACTGACTGCTTGACAGATTGACTGACAGATTGACTGACAGGTTGACTGACAGGTTGACAGATTGACTGACTGGCTGACACATTGACTCACTGACTGATTAATTGACTGTCTGATAGGTTGATTGACTGACTGACTGACTGATTAACTGAGTGATTGAAGATTGACTGCCTGACGGACAGACCTACGGAGAGATTGGCTGGCTGGCTGGCTAACAGATTGACAGCTTGATTGACTGACTGACTGATTGACTGATTAACTGATTGACTAAGAGATTGACTGACAGATTGACTGATTAGCTGAGTGATTGACAGATTGACGGACTGACTGACCGACTGACTGAGATTGCTGACTGACTGACTGACCGATTGACAGATTGATTGACTGACTGACAGACAGACATATTGCCTGAAAGATTGATTGATAGACTGATTAACTAATTGATTAACTGAGTGATTGACAGATTGACTGACTGACAGATTGACTGAGAGATTGACCAACCAATCGACTGGTTGATTGATTGATTGATTAACTGATGGTGTGACAGGTTGAGTGACTGACTGACCAACCAACTGACTCACTGACCAACTGACTATCCAAACCCTCTACCTAGCAGGACACTCTGTGGTTCAGTGTGCTCACAACTGTGACTTACTTTACAGTGTGAATTCTACACCGTGTTAATACGGATTACGCCTTGTTGTTCAGAGCTGGAGTTCTGAGAAAGCACATGTAGGAAGGCACAAAATCGCTCGTAAAAAGCCATATTTAAGCCATATTTCTATCCAGGCAGGCGATTCTTCCACTCCACCCCGGCTGCAGCGGTGTTGGCCCCACATTTCCTTTCTCCGTTGACTGTTCTTCCTTCAAGCAGCCTCCCATCCTCTTTTGTCAGCTTCCAGCTGTGTGATGTCTTTTTTTCCGCATCACATGCCCCACATTAGGCATAATACAACAAATATTTGTTTCAGTTAATTAGCAGAGCCTGTAACAAAAGCCACATTATCCTGCGCCATAACCATGTGTTATTACTAGTCTTGGGGCTACACAAAGCGTTGCATTGTTCCTTAATTATCCTTTTAAAATGACACTGGGAGGAATTCTTTCTCTGCTGCAAATCTGCTTGGTGGTGATTTGTGCAATTCGCTTCCCTGCGGAGAAGCTCCACTGATCGCTGGAGAGCATTTGGGAGAGGAAGCATCGGGCCCCGGAGGGTGGGTAGGCTGTAAATGGGGCTGGTTGACATTTTCTAATCTGATGTAATCTGATCTGTTCTAATCTAATCTAATCTTGATGATGGCCAGGAGATCAACAGTGAATGAATATAGAATAACACAGTTGGAAGGAACCTTGGAGATCTTCTAGTCCAGCCCCCTGCTAAGGAAGGAAATCAAATGAACGAATGAACGAATGAACGAATGAATGAATGAAGCAAGCCAGTGGTCTAGTATTTAAGGTTCCAGGCTAGTGTGGAAAGGGAGCTTCATGAGGACAGTGGTGACACCCAAGCAGGAAAAGCCCGAGGGGAACATCAGGCCAGCCATAAAACAAAATTGCATAGGAAAAGGAATCAAATAAAAGGTATTAAAGAAGCCCCTTAGACAAAAGCCCAAATAATTAAGAAAACTAAGGAAACAAGAAAAGAAAACCCTTACAAACATAAGACATGCCAAATCAGCTAAACAAACAGACAAAAGACACAAAATATATTTCAAAGGAGACAGACAGGAGATTGCCACAAAACAAATATAAGAAAACATTAGGAAACTGATAATCCAATCAAACTACCCTGCAAAGTTTGCCTTCTGCACCCCACGGAGTTTACCCTCCGGCGGAAATGAAGACAACCCCTGACAGGATTTAAAACATTAAGAAATACAAACACAAGCACTCACACACAAAAGGAGAAAAAGTATAAAATTCAGGGGTTTATTATACAAAGAGAGCTAGCTCCAGGAACGCAGACTTCTTGCTATCTCTCGCCTTCCTGAAAAATAAAAAGAACCAGCTTCCAAGTAGTTGTCTGAATCCCTGCACTGGAGTACTCCCAGCAGGAAAACCAAACCCTCAGAAGAAAGGCATTTTCCAGCCTTTCAACACTAGAAACCTGGAGACGGTGACTTCTCGTCCCGCCTCAGGCATGAAAGTTGATTGGGTGAGTTTGGGCCAATCACCAGGAAGACACTGAGTTCTAGTCCTGCTTTAGGCATGAAAGCCAGCTGGGTGAGTGGCTCTTGGGCCCATCACCAGGAGACCCGAGTTCTAGTCCCTCCTTAGGCATGAAAGGAAGTTATGTGACTTTGGGCCAATCACTAGGAGACAATGAGTTCTAGTTTTGTACAAAAATTGGCTGGGTGACTGGACCAATCACTAGGAGATGGTGAGTTCTAGTCCCACCTTAGGCATGAAAGCCAGCTGGGTGAGTGGCTCTTGGGCTAATCACCAGGAGACAGAGAGTTCTAGTCCTGCCTTAGGCATGAAAGCCAGCTGGGTGAGTGGCTCTTGGGCTAATCACTAGGAGATAGTGAGTTCCAGTCCCGCCTTAGGCATTAAAGCCAGCTGGGTGAGTGGCTCTTGGGCTAATCACTAGGAGACGGTGAGTTCTCGTCCTGCCTTAGGCATGAAAGCCAGCTGGGTGAGTGGCTCTTGGGCT
>NW_020716872.1:145485-161543 GCF_900518725.1 Notechis scutatus
AGAAGAAGAAGAAGAAGAAGAAGAAGAAGAAGAAGAAGAAGAAGAAGAAGAAGAAGAAGAAGAAGAAGAAGAAGAAGAAGAAGAAGAAGAAGAAGAAGAAGAAGAAGAAGAAGAAGAAGAAGAAGAAGAAGAAGAAGAAGAAGAAGAAGAAGAAGAAGAAGAAGAAGAAGAAGAAGAAGAAGAAGAAGAAGAAGAGGGGGAAGGGGTAAAGTTCCAACTCTGTTATTCTATTCTAAAACATAGGAAGAAGAAGATTAAATAGAGGAGATGCTAGCTACGAATGGAAATACATTTTGTCGCTATCCAAGGTGCTGAAATCTCTCTGAGCTTCACCAGCTTCCTTGAGTTTCAGGTTGATCGGCAAGTTCTCCCAAGGTTGAGTGATGGACATCACTCTTCAGAACTTGTGACTTTGGAATCTCCCTTCTAAACTGCACGGGAAGGGTTGTGGGGTGAGTCAGGAATCCGGTATACCAATCTGTGGAGAGCAAATCGAATCAGGGAAAGTCATCAGGAGCGCCAGAGAAAATAGATTCTAGAGTTAGAGGCCCTGGGAAGATGGGAGAGCAACGAAGATAAGAAAGCAGAGGTAGTGGTGATGATAATTCAGTGTTTATCCAGGGCCACTTCTCAATCTCTTTTTCACAGGGTACATTAAAATAACTCTTGAGCATAAATGTAAGATAGATATAGCTGAGAATAACTTCGAGCAGAAACCTTATCTTTATGGAGATTTGTAATGGAAAACTGTAATGGAGTTAACTCCTCGTACTGAGATTCAAGGCGCTTTGATAGGTTTGAATTCGTGCGTTGCACACATCCAGCCATTTTGATTTGCAAGTTGGTGTGTAGGTTGTTGCTGTGTGAGCCATTTGGGACTTGTCCAAAGAAACCATAGCTAAGCATGCTAACATGCTTGTGAAGAAGGCACAGAAGAGGCTGTCCTTCCTGAGAATGCTCAGTAAGTTATAAATCTATCTCAGCATCTCCTTCTGTCCTACTACCGCAGCACCATTGAGAGCGTCCTGACCTACGACATTCTTGCATGGGATGAGAGCAGCTCTGTAGCGGACAAAAAGGCTCTAAAGAGAATCATTAAAACTGCCCAGAAGATCATTGGGCTCCAGCTACCAGCCCTGGACGACATCTTCGCATCTCGCTGCTTAAGGAAGTCACACAGCATTCTCAGAGACTCTTCCCATCCTGCTTACAATCTTTGTGGACTGTTGCCTTCTGGCAGAAGGTACAGAACAATTAAAACTCGGACCACACGTTTTCTGAGCAGTTTTTATCCCAAAGCTATAATTGCAACTTAACAATGAAGTTAAGGACCACCATCAGTGAGCTGTTGGACAGTATTACTTGGTCTGTTGTGTGGATGCTTGTGTGTTTTTAGGGAATTTTGGTGGGTGGCGATGTGTTTGGGGATTGTCATGTGTGTGTGGGTGTTGGGTCTGGTCTGTGGGTGGTATGAGAATTTTGTTGTATATGTATACTGTGTATATACAGACAATGATAATGAATTATGATGATGATGATGATGATGCAAACCACAGGATGATGCACAAGCTCAGCTGGAGGGTGCAATTTGCACTTGTGTCAGTGCAGTACAAAAAGGGTTTCTGTGTATTGCGGCACATTTTTTGAGAGTTCGGTTTTATATATTGTGCAAGGCCGCAGCTGATTAAACCATGGTTAATTAAATAATCTGCATACCAAGCGGAAATCAAACCGAGCTGAGCATTATTTGTAAACCTGGGCAGTGCTTTTTTTGTGCAATTGATGCTTACCTCTGCACAGGTGTGCATAGCTTTGGGGGGAAATCGTTCTCCAAATTTGGAAGGAACGAGTAGTATTCGAGCCACCTGCAGCCGCAGACAACAACAATTTAGGAAAGAGATACAGTTCCTATGTGCCAAGGAAATCAATTAAAATTCACAGAGGAAGGAACACAACAAAAACAGCAAGCCAAAACCTGCCATGGAGAAGATATTCGAAAACAAATAGCACCCTTCCTCCTTCACGTGCATAGAGATTTAAAGGCGCATCTCTCACTTACATTTTAGCAGGCAGCAGCCTTGAAAACGAGGTAGCCCTCCCAAGAACAATCCTTTTCAGTGATAAAACCTTCCAAAATATAATTTGGCTGCCAAAGTCCTAATCAGGTGTTGACTTAATTAAAATCCCTTGAAGGGAAGGGAAGAAAGGAGGGAGGGAGGGAGGGAGGGAGGGAGGAAGGAAAGAATCGCTCCAAGGCAGGGGGGAAAAAAGAAGAGAAGAAAAAAAAATACATTTCTCATTTGAAATTATCGTTACTCTGACCCTCAGCTGAAAACCTTGGCGGAATATAAAGCAGCCTGACTCACAATCGCTGTCTTTTCTGCCAGGAAATAACTGATCTGACGGCTGACCGTGAAAATCACTGCATAAATCAAACGCTTGGGGCATGTACGGTGGGTGTAATAATCTCTCTTCCCAACTCCACTTGCTCAAGCAACAGATTAAACTGGAGGGAAGTTCCATGGATACGCAAACTGGCCTCTTGAGCTTGTTTAGTCTACGCTTTCCAAAATTGGGTCTACTGTAGGACAATGGATTGGAGCTTCTATCCAGAGAACTGAGACTTCAATTCTTCTCTAATGACCCACTACATCAAGTTTAGATCTACAGGGTAACTGTGTTGTTGTTATTAGTCGCAACGTCGTGTCCAACCCATCGCGACCCCATGGACAACATTCCTCCAGGCCTTCCTGTCCTCTACCATCTTCTGGAGTCCATTTTAGCTCACGCCGACTGCTTCAGTGTCTCCATCCAGCCCACCTCCTTCTCTGCCGTCCCCTTCTTCTTCTTTTGCTCTCAACCATTCTCAGCATTGGGCTCTTCTCCAATGAATCCTTCCTTCTCATTAGGTGGCCAAAGTATTTGGGTTTCATCTTCGGGATCTGGCCTTCTAAAGAGCAGTCAGGGTTCATCTCCTCTAAGGCTGACCAGTTTGATCGCCTTGCAGGCCAAGGGACTCTTCTCCAGCCCCAGAGTCCAAAGGCCTCCATTCTTTGGCGCTCAGCCTTCCTTATGGTCCAACTTTCACAGCCATACGTTGCAACTGGGAAAACCATAGCCTTGACTCTATGCACTCTGGCTGGCAAGGGGATGTCCCTGCTTTTTAGGATGCTGTCTAGCTTTGCCATAGCTTTCCTCCCCAGGAGCAAGGGTCTTTTGATTTCTTGGTTGTGGCCCCCATCTGCGGTGATCTTGGAACCCAGGAAAATAAAATCTGTCACTTCCTCCATTTCTTCCTTATCTATTTGCCAAGGAATCGAGAGGGCCAGATGCCATGATCTTAGTTTTCTGAATGTTGAGTTTCAAGCCAACTTTTGAACTGTCCTTCTTCACTTGCATCAAGAGGCTCTTCAGTTCCTCTTCACTTTCTGCCATTAGAGTGGTATCCTCTGCATATCTGAGGTTGTGGATATTTCTCCTGGGAATCTTAATTCCAACTTTTGATTCATCTAGCCCTGCCTTTCTCATGATGTGCTCTGCATATAAGTTAAATACGCAGGGCGACAGTATGAGTTATACAAAGATGGTCTTGAAGAAGGAATTCAATATCTGGAAGAAAGGAAAAGTTGGGGAAGACACTCCAGATTTCTGAATCTTGCTTCTTTTGGGGATAACTGGAAGAGCCTCGACTCATATTAGGCCTTCTGGATTCTACTATTATTTCCTTTAGCAATAGCAACAGCCCTTAGACTTATATACTGCTTCATGATGCTTTTACAGCCTACTCTAAGCGATTGATGAAGTCAGCATCTTGCCCCAATCAATCTGGGTCCTCGTTTTACCGACCTCGGAAGGATGGGTCAACCTTGAGCCTGGTGAGATTCGAATTGCCAAATTTAACAATAAAAGAGAGTTCCATTCGTTCTTGGGGTCTCTGTTTCTTGACCCGGCCTTCCTCAAAAGGTTGACCAAAAGCCAACATTGAGCGTCTTCCCTATAGAATTCTTTTATTGGCCAAGTGTGACTGGACGCACAAGGAACTTGTCTTGGTGCAAATGCTCTCAGTGTACATAAAATAAAAGATACATTCGTCAAGAGTCAAGAATCATAAGGTACAACACTTAGTGGTATTCATAATTCCCTCTGCTCAAAATACAGTCAAGGAAGCATTGATGGGCCCTTATCAATCATTTGCCTTAATAAGTTACGGAAGAAGAGAGAAGAACTACCAATGTCTTCCTGCTGGTAGGAATCAGGCCTGAAAGCACTGGCCCTCTAGTTTCGTTATTTGGGATTATTAATAGCAATGCGTCTAATTACAACCTGTTAAGGAGGACAGTTGGAAACGCCAGTTCCACGGGCTAAAATTATGAGTGTTTCAGCACACCATCTGCTGATGCCTACCTCAGAAGCATCTACATTTACATAACGTCTGGCGGCGAAGTCTCCCCAGTCCATTCTTTGAACACCGAGCTCTCGTTCTCTCTGGGTGTCAGTTACAAACAGAAGAGGGGGAAAAAATGGTTCCCCCTCCCACTCGAGAGCCTCACGCATGTGGATCTGTCTAATTATTTATATCCCACCGTTATTATTTTTATAAATAAGGCAGCAAACATAGCTAATATTTCTTCCTGCTCCTATTTTTCCCCACAACAACAACCCTGTGAGGTGGGTTGGGCTGGGAGGGAAGGACTGGCCCAAAGTCACCAAGCCATGTTTCGTACGTCAGACAAGGACTAGAACTCACCATCTCCTGTTGGTTGATGTAAGGGTACCCAGCTGGCTTTCATGCCTAAGGCAGGACTAAAACTCACTGTCTCCTGGTGATCGGCCCAAAATCAAACAGATAGTTTTCATGCCTAGGGCAGGATTAGAATTTACCGTCTCCTGGTAATTAGCTCAAAGTTACCCAGGTGGCTTTTATATCTAAGTCAAGACTAGAACTCACCATCTCCTGGTGATTGGTTCAATCCCACCCAGGTAGCTTTCATGCCTAAGGCAAGATTAGAACTCACCATCTCCTGATGATTAACCCAAGGTCACCCAGATGGTTTTCATGCCTAAGGCAGGACTAAAACTCGCTGTCTCCCGGTGATTGGCCCAAAGTCACCCAGATGGCTTTCCTGCTTAAGGTGGGACTAGAACTCATCATCTCCTGATCTGTAGCCTGGTGGGCCTTCACCACTAGACCAAACTGGCTCTCAATGGAATCTGAGAATCATAGCACTCCTGGTCTCCTCTCGTGATCAGAGAATATAAGTGCATGACAACAAAGCACATGAATGTTAGTAAATGTAAGCCTAACTGAAGAGTTGGCTCGTAGGAATATTGGAAGAAAGGTCTAGAGATCCACAGTCCTCCAGGTCATGGTTGTCTCAAAGATGCTTTTTTTTTCAAAAGGCAACTGGACTTTACTTTTCCTTGAAGACCTTTCGCTTCTCATCCAAGAAGCTTCTTCAGTTCTTCAGCCCAGGTTCTTTGTGAAGGACTCAAGAGGTGGATAGAAAGGCCAGATCCAATCCAAACATCTGGATGACTGTGCAATGATAATAATAATAGAAGAGAAAGAACTGGAGAAGACAACAAAATACAAAGACGTGCAGATAGAAATAGAGAAAGATAGCACCAACTGTAATAGAATAGAATTCTTTATTGGCCAAGTATGATTGGACACACAAGGAATTTGTCTCGGGGGCATAAGCTCTCCGTGTACATAAAAAAATACTTTCATCAAGAATCATAAGATACAACATTTAGTGATAGTCATAGGAGACTAAATAAGGAATTGAATCATACTAGGAAACCAAATAAAACTATATAAACCGTAAAGATACAAGCAACAAGTTTATAGTCATAAGTCGGAGGAGATAGGTAATAGGAAGGATGAGAAGAAGAATAGTAATGCAGACTTTGTAAATGGTTTGACTTTGTTGTGGGAATTAGTTGTTTAGCAGAGTGATGGCGTTTGGGGAAAAATTATCCTTGTGTCTAATTGTTCTGGTGTGCAGTGCTCCATAGCATCGTTTTCAGGGTAGGAGTTGAAACAGTTTATGTCCGGGATGTGAGGGGTGTATAAATAGTTTCACAGCCCTCTTTTTGATTCGTGCAGGATACAGGTCCTCCATGGAAGGCAGGTCGGTAGCCATTGTTTTTTCTGCAGTCCTAACTATCCTCTGAAGTCTGTGTCTGTCTTGTTGGGTTGCAGAGCCAAACCAGACAGTTGCAGAGGTGCAGATGACAGTGCATCGTGGGTACAACCCCAAGCACCATTTGAACCCCATCGGCATCGACACAACCCCCATCAGTCAATTGCAAATGGCAGCTCTACTCAGGGCAGCTTACATCCTGCGACGATTTCTGCAACACCATCAAACTCCATCAGCCTATCCGAAGTCTCGACAGGTGGATAAAAATGCCAAACATCTGGCGGACTGTGCAACTAGCCATAATATTTTATTATGTGTGCTACCCATTTCTCAAAGACTCTCTGGAGTGTGAACAGTGTGTAAAGATGAGAGTGCTCCTTAAATAGTTATTTCACTTGCTGCTTTTTGCCTGCGGCTTCTGTCTCTTATCTTTTCTGCACTAGAAGAAAGCAGCCATTAGGCAATTTTGGGTAACTTTCCCATGACCATGATAATCTCTGTTTAGTTTAGTTTACTTTACTGTTATTGCACCTCGTACAACAGAATCAAACACCATCTTCAGTGCACAAAGTGACTGTGAAAATAAACACAAACATACCTCCTTCACACTCCACACATTGAATTGAAATCCCCCGACACCACACCAACACTGCACTATACAGTCGAATTCAACAGAGCTACTGCCCTGGGATAGAAGCTGTTTTGCAGCCTATTTGTGCTTGTTTTTATTATTATCCTGTACCGTCTTCCAGACGGTAATAGTTCAAAAAAAGGCTGCCCAGGATGAGATGGATCTTTGAGAATGTTTTGAACTTTCTTAAGGCAGCAGGAGCTATGAAGCTCTTCCAAAGAGGGGAGAGGGCAACCAATGATCCTCTGGGCAATGACATTAACCCTCTGGACTGCTTTCCTATCTGCCAATGTGCAAGTGGCAAAACATATAGAGGTGCAGTATGTTAAAATGCTCTCTCTGGTGCAGCGGTAGAAGGTCACCAGCAGTTTTTCATTCGGTTGTTGTTTCCTGAGAAGCCTCAGGTAATATAATCCCTGCTGGACCCTTTTGACCAGGGCTACAATGTGGGCACCCCAGGTCAGGTCCTCTTTTAGGGTAACACCCAGAAACTTAAAACTGTCCACTTGCTCCCTTCGGTCTCCCTTGATAAGCCAGAGCTGGAGGTCTGATCTGTTCCTTCTATATAGTCCACTATCAGCTCCTTGGTCTTATTGGTGTTGAGGACCAAGTTATTGTCTCCACACCACGAAAGCAACCGGTCCGACCTCATCTCAGTAGGCAGACTCATCCCCCCCGGAGATGAGTCCCACCACTGTTGTATCATCTGCAATTTAGTAATAGTATTACTAGCGTTAATGGGAATGCAGTCATGCACATAAAGAG
The DNA here is from genome assembly GCF_900518725.1 of Notechis scutatus. Next base: position 153,028 of record NW_020716872.1, read on the forward strand.
TATAGAGTAAGGGATTCAACACGCAACTGCTTACATTGAGATAATCACACCAACCAACGATGGGCAGGTAATCCCACCTCTGACTGGCCCTGGCCCCATCTATTCTCTGCCTCCTGAGTCCCAGCTAATTGGCTAGGTCTTCTTTGGTTGCCCTGCTCAGGAGAACGGAGCTGGAAAGCAGGTTAGTGGGATGGGGAGCGAATGTGATTTTTCAGTAACCTTCCCCCTGGAGTGGGGAGGGAATGGAGATTTTGAAGTATCCTTCCCCTGCCACGCCCACTAAGCCATGCCACGCCCACCAAGCTACGCCCACATAACCAGTAGAAAAAAATATTTGAATCCCACCATTGGTTGTAAGTCAAGGGTAATCTGTATATCTGTAGATGAGTTGTGCGGGAACCGGAAAACATATATGAAAGAGGCAGCTGTGATCAATCAGCCTACACAACTGTTCCTCTGCGTATTGTTGCTTTCCGTGGTGATGAGATGAGACCCACAGGGGACACAGATCCTGAAAGGAGAAGAAATAAATATCCTCTATTCTCTTTTCCCCTCCCTCTTTCCCAGGAGCAGGTAATGATGGAAATCACTGAGAGCCAAGAAAAAAAACTCCACGGAGGGGAAATCATCGGATTGTGTGATGTGCCGAGAAAAAGCCAATGGCCTGGATCAATTTTGGGAATTGCAAGCCCAGGACATTTGGAGCTTAAGGAAAGCAGAGGCAAACCAACTCTCAGCCGAATTGTTCATTACAGGCTGTCCTCGGCTTACAACAGTTCATTTAGTGACCATCCGGAATTACAACAACAATGGAAAAAGTGACGTAGGACCGTTTTTTTCACACATACGAGGGTGGAAGCATCCAGGTGGTCACAAGATCAACATTCAGGCGCTTGGCAACTGACTCGTATTTATGACGGTCGCAGTGTCCCGGGGTCACATGATGTTCTGACCCACTCCCTTTTCCGACAAAGAATAGAATAGAATAGAATAGAATAGAATAGAATAGAATACTTTATTGGCCAAATGTGATTGGACACAGAAGGAATTTGTCTTGGTGTAAATACTCTCAGTGTACATAAAGAAAAGATACATTCGTTAAGAATCAAGAATCATAACGTACAATACTTAATGATAGTCATAGGGTACAATCAACAATCAAATCATACTAGGAAACAGTCAAGTGGGAGGGGAGGGGTGATAAGAAGTGATGAGAAGATTAACAGTAATAGTAGTGTACACTTTGTAAATAGTTGGACAGTGTTGAGGGAATTATTTGTTTAGCAGAGTGATGGCATTTGGAAAAAACCTGTCCTTGTGTCTAGTTGTTCTGGTGTGCAGTGCTCTATAGCGTCGTTTTGAGGGAAGGAGTTGAAATCAAACACAATTCAAAAAGAACCGAAAAATTGTAATGCTTTTACAAAATAATTAGCTGTGATAAGCACAAGCCTTGCCAAACTGTGTGAGATTTGCCAAAAGATAACAGACAAGAAATAATGTGCAAAATAAGAATCTTCAAATACAAACTCAGAATACTGGAATATCCACGAGGCTGGAGTTTCAAAACGTCTTTGCCTTCTGCAAAGAAGATTCATTTCACGGCTTGCTTTTATCTTCTTGAAGGAGGGGCCATTACCTTGCAGCCTTACTCCCAAGTCTCCTGTGCTGCTGCGAGCAATCCTGTGCGCGCGCACACACTTGGCACAGGCTCCTCGGGAACCTCCTCATCGCTGCTGCCAGCCCCCACAATCTCTGAAGGCAGCAGTCCACTCCCTAATGGTCCTGGGCCCTCATCTGAGTCCTCGCTCTCCTCAGCCGTCCGCACCTGCTGCCTGCTAACCACAACACATGATCCCCTTTTGCGACCTTCTCACAAGCCAAGTCAACAGGGAAGCCAGATTCACTTAACGACCCTGTGACTAATTTAACAATTGCAGTGATTCACTTAACAATGGTGGGCAGAAAAGTCGTAACATGGGACAAAAGTGTCTCACTTAGCAATAGACATTTGGCCTCAATTGTGGCGGTAAGTTGAGGACTGTAATAAGTTGACCCCCTCCTCTGAGAGGTTGCCACAAAGAAGAAGGGGGTCAAGTTATTCTCCAAAGCAGCTGAAGGCAGGACAAGAAGCAATGGGTGGAAACTAATCCAGGAGAGAAGCAACTTAGAACTAAGGAGGAATTTCCTGACAATGAGAACAGTTAACCAGTGGAACAACTTGCCACCAGAAGTTGTGAGTGCTCCAACATTGGAAGTTTTTAAGAAGAGACTGGACAGTCATTTGAAATTGTATAGGATTTCCTGCTTGAGAAGGGGGTTGGACTAGAAGACCTCCAAGGTCCCTTCCGGCTCTATTCCGATTGACTACTTGCAGTCTAGCTTGAAGAAAGACAGTTTTCAGCTGTTATTGAGCTTGCAAATTATGTCATACTGCAGCTTTTTAAAGTTTCAGCCCATAGACAATGAGGGGGGGGGAGGCGTGTCACCCCCCACTTCCTAGCTCATTTGCATGTGCTTCCTCCCTCCCTCTCTCACCTGCAAAGGTTAGCTAAGAGAAAAGTGCCATCTGCTCTCAGCCGGGTTGGAGAAGCTGTCACCGGTGCCCACATTTAATATTCCCGAAATTGTGTTAACCTGTTGTTTATCACGCCCGGCAGATCAAAGAGAGGATATAACGGGGGAGGGGGCTGTAGAAAAGGATGGAGACCCTCCCGTTGGTCTCTTCCTGGGAGAATAATCTGCTCGGAGTCACATAGGATCAATCAATTTGGGTTTGGGTTTGTTTTTTGTTTTTTTTCCGAGGGGGGAATTGGCAAGCTTTGAACCTCCCACGGGTGCTCAGCGAAGCGCTGGCCGTATTTCTGCAGATGCAAGCAGTTAAGTCAACCCTTGGCTGCTCCCTGGGACGAGATGCCGATAAAACGGCTGGAATTACACCTGGAGCCACAACGGTGCAGTCAGCACAAATGTGAAAACTTCCCTGTGGGTTTTAAGAAAGAGCAGAACCGACGCAGGCTCGGCTTCGGGAAACCGAGGCGAATGGTGGAAACTGCAACCGAGGCTGGAGGGGTGGTCACAGTGATATTTCCTCAGCTGGGGTCTGGTTCTGAACAGCGGCGCTTCTAAAGCAAGCAGACACAGCTCCTCACTCCCCTCCCCCTACCCCCACCCCAAATAGGAAAGCGACAGAGCCAGTCATGCCTGGTTGGCGTGGGGTGAGCCTCGCTGGATAAACCGGATGAGAATTAGGATCAGAGGGGCTCGTTTCTGAGAGAAGGAAGAGGGTCAAGCTATTTTCTAAAACACCCGAAGGCCAGACAAGGAATAATGGATGGAAACTGATCAAGGAGAGATTCAACCTGGAAATAAGGCGAAACTTTCTGACGGTGAGAACAATCCACCCATGGAACAGAAGTTGCCTTCAGAAGTTGTGGGAGCGCCATCCCTGGAGACTTTCAAGAAGAGACTGGACTGCCATTGGTCAGAAACGGTGTAGGGTCTCCGGCTTGAGTGGGGGGTTGGACTAGATGACCTAAAAGATCCCTTCCAACTCTGATTATCTGTTATCTGTTTTCTTGCCACACTTGTTTAATCACCGCAGTTGTTAAGTCAGGAACACGGTTGTTAAGTGAATCTGGTTTCCCCATTGGCACTGCTGATAAGAAGGTCACAAAACGGGATCACATGACCCAGGACAGGGCAACAGTTATAACTACGAGTCAGTTGCCCAGCGTCTGAATTTTGATCACATGGCCACAGAGAGGCTTCAATGGTCGTAAGCGTGAAACATGGCCGTAAGTCGCTTCTTTTAGTGCCGTTGCAACTTTGATCGTATTGGTTGGAAGAGACCTTCATCCTGCAGTGGATAGACAATTGCTAAAAGGATTATGGTGATATATCTAAATCTCTCTATATAAAAGCAAAATGCCGCTCATGCATCATCACAAAATCTCTAGAACCGTGAAGTCTACAAATGTGAATTTTGGCCCATATGTTCCTCTTGGCTTCTAGGTGCTCACTAAGAAAGGATTTTTTTAGAAATGGCCATCAGAGCATTAGTATTTCCTATATTATTATTATTGTTGTTGTTGTTGTTGTTATTATTCTTATTCTTATTCTTATTCTTATTAGTCTTCTTCTTCTTCTTCTTCTTCTTCTTCTTCTTCTTCTTCTTCTTATTATTATTATTATTATTATTATTATTATTATTATTATTATTAACATGCTCTGATGCTAAGGAGTTCTACTCCCCCTCCCCACCTGAAAAAAAAAGAAATCTCTTCCAAATGCAAAACACAAGCAGAGGAGTTTTAGTTTCAGTTTCAGTTTCAGAGCACCAAGCAGCTTTAGTCCAGAACAGTTGAGCTAAGCCCCGCCCAGGCTCCTTGCTGTCTCCTTGCTCACACAGCAAATACTGCTTCAGTTTCTAAACAGCCCTCAACTCTCTCACACACTGACAGGACGCCAGCCAGATGAATGCTGATGGTGGCAACTAAAAAGATACTCCTTTGGTCTTTTTAGCTGCCAGGAGAAAGGGAGTGGGGGATAAGCAGTACATTCCTTAAATGCCTCAGATAATCGCCCTGGGAGCCCAAAGTTGTCGGAGTGCAGGAATATTACTGGAGAGCATGATTGATGACTCTTGGCTATGGATGTGTCCCATTGGAGAATATACATCCAGGGGGTGGGGGAAATACCAGGGTCAAGGGGGAAATGAATGATGTGTTTTAGAGTCGGCTGCACCCAGGTAACGCCGACATGGTCATTCCTAATAAATCAATTTTATTTTCTCTGAGACGCGGCTAGAGACTTATGATTTGAATGGGGTTGGATTTGTTGGAGATGAATGCTGGTAGGCAGAGGCAGGATTTCCACCCCCCCACACTTTATTTTCCTCCCCCAAAACTAAACCCAACCACATAGTTTCGTAGTGAAGCACGGGTACCGAGCTAGTTTATAAATAAACTATACAGAGGCCCTTCTGCCTCCTCCTTCCTGACCTGCCAGGCTGGATTGAGGTGCGAGATCGAAATCTTCCTTTTTGCAAAGAGCTTCCAGCTTTGGCATGGCAGAAGAGGGCGGGAGGGACAGACAATGTCGGCCTTGATGCTCTTGGTGGTGGTTGTCTTTTTTTTTTTAACGCATCAGAGATGGATCTGCAACTCCGCGGTGTGTTTTTGTGATGAATAACTCTGCAGGGATCAGCAGTCCTGTTGAAGGTCACGATGCCGTTCGGCTGACATTGATGTTAAAAGCCAAATTCCCGGGTGCCTTTAATACTCTGAAGTTCGGAAAAGCAGCACACGGGGTTTATTTACTAGACTTAACTCCGCTGCAGTAATTTATTTATTTTTTTGCTTTTACAGGAAGTCCTCAACTTACAACCACAATTGAGCTCAACATTTACAGGGCTAAGTGAGCTCTGCCTCATTTTACGACCTGTCTTGGTGCAATGGTTAAGAGAACCACTGCGGTCATTAACTGAGTAACCCGGCCGTTAAGCAAACCTAGTTTCCCCATTGACTTTGCTTGCTGCATAAAGAGGAACCAGTCGCCAAGCATCTGAATTTTTGATCCCGTGGCCACAGACGCTTGTAAACAGTCGTAAGGGTGAAAACCGGTCCTAAGTCCCTTTTCTTCAGCAGCGTTGCAATGTCGAATGGTCACTAAATGAACTGTTGGAAGTCAAGGACTACCTGTATATCTGGCCTTCAGGTGAGGACAGGGTGGGATGCTGTAATGTTTGGACTGGTTTACCGTTGGTAAAATATTTTTCCCCCTCTTCCTACATAATAATAGAGTAAAAGGGATGGAAGGGACCTTGGGGGTCTTCAGGCAGTGGTGGGATTCAATTTTTTTTTACTACCGGTTCTGTGGGCATGGCTTGGTGGGCGTGGCAGGGGAAGGATATACTGCAAAATCCCCATTCCCTGCCCACCCCACTAACCTGCTTTCCAGCTCTGTTCTCCTGTGCAGGGCAACCAAAGAAGACCCAGCCAATCAGCTGGGACTCAATGGGAGGCAGAGAAGAGATGGGGTTTGGCAGGGCCAGTCAGAGATGATATTTGCTGGTTCTCCGAACTACTCAAAATTTCCACTATTGGTTCTCCAGAACTGGTCAGAACCTGCTGAATACCACCTCTGGTCCACAAGTGCCATTTTGGTGCTAGGTAAGAGTTAATTGAATTCAAGAGAGGTTGGACTTTGCGTTTGTGACTACCTAGAGATTCCAGACTGATTCCTCTCTTGTCTCTACCACCCCAGGCTCTGCCATTCCTCCTACAACAGAGCTTCTACATGTGGTTCTCTTGGCTCACGGATCACAATTGGGCCCAAAATTTCTGTTGCTAAGCGCGACATTTATTCCAAGTGAGTTTTGCGACATTCTTACACCATGTAAGTGAATCACTGCAATTGTTTTTTTTAATTGAAGTTTTTTTATTTTATATTTACAATAAACTCATCTTTCATTTAAACAGTGTGTCGACTGGGTACATATATCTTGTGCTAACAATTATAACTAATACTTTTCTTACCAGTTAGAGCAATAAGCATATTTTCTTTATATGCTATTGTCTCTTATATCTGTCATGCCCCTGTTGGAATCTGATTCCAAGGCGGAGGTCGAGCAGCTGACAGGGAGTGGGAGTATGGCTGTGGTGGCTGTGGAGGAAACTGGGGAAGGGCACAGTCTGGCTGGGCATTCAGAGGAAGACCCAGGGCCACCCCCTCTTCATCCTAGTGCATGCAGGGAATAACGGATAAAGGAGCAATGTGGGTTACAGGGGAGAAAAAGGCCCCGATTCCCTTCATTAGCTGCAGCTGGGAAAACAGGATTTTAAAAGGGTGTTTGGCACAGCACCTTGCTGGAAGCAAAGTGTGCATTATCTTTGTTTGTCAAGTCTAATCTGGGTTCTGGTGTCCTCCCAACTGTGTGTGTTTCATTATGTTTTGAAGTCTGCAATTCCTTATCCTGCCCTGTCTTGTTAATTGCTGTTGTGTGGTTTGTGTTGGTTTTTATTTATAATCTATATATAGTTTGGGTTCAGACTGAATTTCTTCCCTTTAAAGACTGTTCTTGGGAGAGTTTTTTCTCCAGCCGATGATAACTGGACATTGGGGGCCAAGTTGGAGGAATTCAAGGGACTTTACCTACTTTTGTGACTTGGTTGCTTTTGTGCCACTCCCCGAGTCATTACAGTATCTCTCATCCTTATAACCATCTTAACTTATTCTCTATATATTCATCTATTGAATTTTAACTTGTTTTTATTATCCAACCATTGATAAAATAAATTCCATACCATATAGTAGTATTCAGTTTTATCCTTTTCCTTAATTGCCAGTGTTAATCTATTCATCCCTGCACATTCTAATATTTTCTCAGTCACCTTTCCCTCCACTGGAATCTTTTCGCTTTTCCAATTCTGAGCAAATACAATTCTGGCTGCGGTTAATACATGAATAATCAAATATGCTTTTTCTTTGCTGTAACCTTCACTGCAGTTGTTAAGTTAGTAATATGGTTTTTAAGTGAATCTTGCTTTCCCAGTGATTTTGTCAGAAGGTCACAAAAAGGGGATTGCGTGAACCTGGGATGCTGTAACTGTCATAAATAGGAGAGTTGTCAAAGAGTCTGAATTTTGATTATGTGACCATGGGGATGCTACAACGGTCGTAAGTGTGAACAAGGGTCATGTCACTTTTTCCAGTGCTGTTGTAAGTTCAAACAGCCATAAAACAAACTGTTATAAGTCAAGGACTACATGTACTACCCAAATCACAACTTGCCCTTTTAAGGTGATGGTTCTACAGAGGAATGATGGAGTCTGTCATCTGCACCTCTATAACTGTCTGGTTTGGGCTCTGCAACCCAACAGGACAGACACAGACTTCAGAGGATAATTAGGACTGCAGGAAAAACAATGGCTACCAACCTGCCTTCCATGGAGGACCTGTATCCTGCACGAGTCAAAAAGGGGGCTGTGAAAATATCTACAGACCCCTCACATCCTGGACATAAACTGTTTCAACTCCTTCCCTCAAAACGACACTATAGAGCACTGCACACCAGAATAACTAGACACAAGGATGGTTTTTCCCCCCAACGTCATCACTCTACTAAACAACTAACTCCCACAACACTGTAAAACTATTTACTAAGTCTGCATTACTATTACTATTAATCTTCCCATCACTCCTTATCACCCATCCCTTTCCACTCGTGACTGTATAACTGTAACCTTGTTGCTTGTATCCTCACAATTTATATTGACGGCTTCCTAGTATGACTTGATTTTTAATTGTACCCTATGACTATTATTATTAAGTGTTGCACCTGATGATTCTTGACTCTTGATAAATGTCTCTTTTCTTTTATGTACACTGAGAGCATTTGCACCAAGACAAATTCCTTGTGAGTCCAGCCACACTTGGCCAATAAAGAATTCTATTCTATTCTATTCTATTCTATTCTATTCTATTCTATTCTATTCTATTCTATTCTATTCTATTCT
>NW_020716872.1:168146-179021 GCF_900518725.1 Notechis scutatus
CGGAGGCCGGGCGGGCGGCAGGAAAAGGGAGCTGGGCAGCGATTTCTTGGCGCGCGGTGGGGGGGTCTCTTTTGGCCGGCCCCGATTTTTTTTTCAGAGGGGAATATCATGCCTGATAAGCCCTACCCCCCCCAAATAAGCCCTAATTAAGATTCCACCCAGTGCACTGGTAAAATTAAGCTAGGGTGACGATGGGGAGGGTGGAGCTGCCCTACTTTACTTACCTTTGGACAGGTGTAGCCAGGCCTCGATACCTGCCTTGCTGACCCATTTCTTCTGCAGCTGGCAAGGCTTTCCTGAAGGCCTCTGGAGCTGAAAACAAAGCTTTGGATCGATCCTGAAGGCTGCAGAGGCCTTCAGGAAAGCCTTTCTGGCTGCAGAAGAAGACATCCCCGAAGGCCGGGGGCGATGCGTGCAAGTGAGGTTAGTCAGTGGAGGACTTCCCACGAAAATAAGACCTGGTGCCTTTTTCGGTGGCAAAAAAATAAAAAAAATAAGACGGTCTTATTTTCGGCGAAACACAGTAAATTTCTATGTTTCTTGGAAGAAAAATACCCAATCTCCCCTACCTCTCTGTGGGAAAAAGGCCAGAGAAATTTTATACTTGCCATTATTGGCCTACGTCCTGTGGTTGTTGGCTGCAGAAGAACGATGGATTTTTTTTTTTAAAAAAGAGAGACCTTTGGCTGCCGAGTGATTGCCAGCCTCTATTCCAAGTCCCGTTTTAGACTCAGAAAATTTCTTACCGAGTTCCCCTTTTTTAAAAAAAATGCTATTTTATTTGAAAGGGGGAAAGGCTAGCCAAAGTTGAAGAATGCGTTTTAGCCGAGGAAAATCACATTTAATATATTTCCATTTTTTACCTGCCGGTGGCTTAAAAAATGCATTCTAAGATTTTTTTTAAACCCTTCTCCAGGCGTGTTTTTTTTTTTTCCGACAAAAGCAATTTTAGGGCTTAAGAGCTCAAATGAAATGCTAGAAGACTTTGTATCTCAAACCTCATACAAGATGTAGCGTGGGAATTATATATGTTCCTGTTGTGGTTCGCTGGCAGCCTGTGCGAACAGCAGTAGAATTGGATAGTGGGGAGGGACAGGGACCAGTCTGGGAGTCTAGGGAGGACTCAGATGACGGTCCTGCATCCGATGCAGAAATGGGGCCAGGACCATCTGGGAGTGGGGTGCTGACTCTGGAGCCTCTGGAGTCTGGCAGCAGCGAGGCAGAGGAACGAGGGGAGCCTGTACCCAGTGTGCATGTGCACAGAGCTGCCAGAAGGCAAGAGCAGCTAAGGCAAAAAAGGCAATTTGGGAGTAAGGCTTGGAGGTGATTGGCCCTCCAATAAGGTATAAAGGAAGTGCAAAGGTAGGAAAACCTTTGCAGGAAGCAACATTGTTTGCTCTGACCGGTTTGGACTCTGAAAGCTCCGTGGTGAATTAGTTCTCTGTTTGGTTTTGGAAAGACTAATTGGGACTTTAGTCGTTGGCAGCACTTCAAGAAAGATAAAGGTGCGTTCTTATCAGACTTCTCCCAAACAATTTTGGCAGGCGTTCCCTGAGACTAATTATAACCGGTTAAGTCTCATTCCGGGCTGTGAATGACGATAATTCACAGTCGTTGAACTAAAATAAAAGAGTTTTGGATTTTATATGTGTTTGTTGGTGTCTCAGGAAGCCTTGGTCAGAACAGTTCCAGGGATACCGCTGGAAAACAGCAACCGCCTCTTTTTGTGTGTTATTTTTCAGCTCTCCGAAAATGTCATCGAGCGGATGAAAGAGCCATCTTCTCCTGGCGGAAAATCTCAGAAGAAATTTGGATCTAGCAATCATACCTCCATTGGTGGAACTGCAGGTATGTCTCTCTTTTCCAGGATAAGATGATGGTCCTTTTTTAAATGTAAATCTGAAAATTTTTGTTCCAGGGATTAATACAGGTTGTCCTTGATTTACAACCATCCCTTCAGTGACCGTTTGAAGTGACGGCACTGAACCCCCCCCCCCCCCCGACTTCGGGCCGTTTTCCCCACTCGTGACTGTTGGAGATATCCCCACGGGATCCAAATTGAGATGCTCGGCAACTGACTCGTGTTTACGACGGTTGCAAAATCCCCGGGGTCACAGGATCCCCTTTTATGACTGTCTGACATGCAAAAGTCAATGGGGAAAGTCAGAGCCGCTTCACAACCGTGTGGCTAACTTAACAACCGCAGGGATTCACTTCACAGCTACGACCGGAAAGGCTGTAAAACGGGGCAAAACTCACTTCGCAACTCTCTTGCTTGCGATAAAATGTCGGGCTTGATTTTGGTTGTAAGTCGAGGACTACCTGTGAAACATTTGGTTCTGTTTAAAATGATCCACTTCTCCTGGCCTATGACTGATTCTCTATTTGTCTCTCTCTCTCTAAGTCTGTCTCTCTGTCTCTGTCTGTCTGTCTGTCTTTCTCTCTGTCTCTATCTCTCTGTCTCTGTGTCTCTCTTTGTCTGTCTATGCCTCTCTCTCTCTCTCTCTCTGTCCTCTTGTCTCTCTGTCTGTCTCTCTGTCTCTGTCTCTTTTTCTCTTTGTCTCTCTATCCGTCTCTTTCTCTCTCTGTCTCTCTTTCTCTTTCTGTCTCTGTCTCCCTGTCTCTGTCTCCCTGTCTCTCTCTGCCTGTGTCTGTCTCTTTCTCTCGCTGTCTCTTTGTCGGTCTCTCTCTTTGTCTCTCTGTCTCTCTCTCTCTCTCACACACACACTCTGAGGCGTTCAATCATTGTATGAAGCAGTTAGGTAATCTGCTTGGATTGGGACAAGCATGTAGTGTGAACCCATCCCTTTGTGGGTTAACCCCATAGATCGTGAGTCAGCAAGCCGTTATTTAGCCAGTCTTGTCCAGGGCTAATTGACCAGCTCCTGTCACATCATTAATTCATCTCCCCAGTCTCTGCCTCAGCATTTTTAAGGAATTTAGCTCTACAGGTAGATGGAAGAGTCCATTTGGATTGTGGACAAATGAGGAAGACCAATGGTGCTTAGTTCACAGACAAGGCGGTCCATGCAAGAAACCCAGCAATGAATCCCAGCTCTGTAGTTATTATAAGGGTTACATTCACAAAATCTTGCAAGTATTTCTTTTTCTTCCCCTCTTATGACCCTTTCCAGAAAGCTTTTCCTATTTCTGGAGATAGCGAAAGTTTGCCCTCTGCTTGTCCAACCTGTGGGTGTCCCTTCTGACTCCCAAGGCCATCCTCTCCTACCCTTGCCCTGATGGGCAGGTGCACCTGTCGCATTCTCAGTGAAGGTGGGGACGGGCGGCCCTGGCACCAGACAAAGCAGAGAGAGAGATATTTTTAAGCTCTCTTCGCAGGCCTCCAAAAGCAAGACCTGGCAAGTTCTCAGCACACTTTTCACAGCTCTCAAGAAGGACGTTGGGTCTGATCCACAACGATCTGGCACATGATGTGCCGGGACTGTTGATCTGGAGCCACATAAACTAAAGTCACAAGACTTCTTTCCAATTCTTGGAGTAACGTAAAATGTATTCAAATCGTTCACTGGCATAAGAACTCTGAAGTACGTAACTGGTTCTTTTCCTAGGGCTAGGAAAAAAATATATAGATGTCTTTTCATTTTAGGTCCACCCAACTGATTTTTACTAACCTTGTTTTCTTTTTTCTTTTCTTTTTTTTTAAATTTTTTATAACCTTTATTGAAATTTTGAAACATTAAAATACAAATACATTTAAAAATAGCTTTTTACAAATCACAATCATTTTTGACAGTACTAAGATATCTTTGTTACATTAACACATTTTCGTACATTTCTAATTATTCATATACATATCTATATCTTCTTCTAATCTGTACATTTCTTATTCCTATTGTCCATCCATTGGTACCAATTTTCCCAAACTGTATAATATTCTGAATCTTCCTTGTCCTTTAACTCTAAGGTGAGTTTATTCATTTCTGCGCAATCTAAGATCTTTTGGATCACTAGATAGTCTGACGGCATAGTGTTGTGATGGAGAACCTATGGCACGCGTGCCACAGGTGGCACGCAGAGATATTTGTGCCAGCACGCGAGCCACAGGCAAACTTACCTCACTGCACATGTGCGTGCCTTACAGCTGATTTTCAGCCAGTTTTAGGCCTTTTTCAGCCTCCCAGAGGCTTGAGGAAAGCCTCGGCAGGCTTTGCTGGTTGAATAATAGGCCCGTTTCGTCACTTCCTGTAAACAGCGGAATTGACGAAATGGGCCTATTATTCGTGCTGCAAAGCTTGCAGAGGCTTTTTTCAAGCCTCTGGGAGGCCGAAAAAGACCTCAAACTGGCTGAAAATCAGCTGTGAGGTGCAGTGCAGGTAAGGGGGCGTGGGGGGTGCGCGCATTGCCTTCTGGGTGCTGGCATGCGAGCGTGCACACGCATGTGCGTGCACAATTTTTGGCACAGGAGTTCAAAAAGGTTAGCCACCACTGGCATAGTGTCTTTTTTCTAGCATTGGGCAAGTGCAATTCTCAATTTACTAACCTTGTTTTCTTAGAGGGTTCGTGCAAAAAAATCTCTTATGGCCTCACTTTCTCAAAACCAGATGACTTTTCCTCCTGACTTTGCTACAGATTGAGCAAATATGTCCAGCGAAGTTATCATTTCCGAAATTTTGTTCTACTCAGTTTCTGGATTGGATCAGCGTGTGTTTATTTTTTTTGTAATTTTTTGTCTTGATGATCTCAGCTACAGGTAGTCCTCGGATTTACAACCATTTGTTTAGTGACTGAAACTACAGCGGTACTGAAAAAAGTGACTTATGGCTGTCTTTCACACTTTACAACCATTGCAGCATCCTCGATCAAAATTTGGACGCTTGGCAACTGATTCATATTTATGACGGTTACACTGTCCCCAGGGTCACATGTTCCCCTTTTGCGACCTTCCGACAAGCAGCGGGGAAGCCAGGTTCACTTAACAACCATGTTGCTATTTTAACGACTGTGGTGATTCACTTAACAACTGGGGCCCGGAAGCTTGTAAAACGGGGCAAAATGCACTTCTAACAACTCTCTGGCTTAGCAATGGAAGTTGGTCATAAGTTGAGTACTACCTGTGAAACATTCGGTTAACCTGGGATTAGTTACCACAATCTGAAAACTACTACTCCTGGCCTATGACTGGCTGCCTTGAGTCACTAGGCTGCCTTGCTGAGAAACAGAAATTTGTGGTCGGAGGTTGAGGACCACTTCTTTTGGTTTTCCACAGCTTAACCATGTCATGTGAAATGTCGGTCAGCCTAGCTAATTTGGGGGTTCCACCTTGTCTCTATATCTAGCGGGGCTGTCATGCATCTGTCGGAGCCTGCATCTGCGGGGGAGAACGAGCTGGAACTGGAGCTGACAGAGATCTCAGAGGCGGCTTTATTGGCTTCTGTGATGACCCAAAGGGGCGTGGCACAAAGGCAACACAGTCAAATAAGCAAGAAGAGTCCCTTTATTATCTCCAACTTTGCCCCCAGTGTCCAGGTTACCTTCTGGCTACAGAAAAACTCCCAGGAACAGCCTTTAAGTGGAGGAAATTCAGTCCAAAACAAGGTACATACAGACCGTAACTAAAAATCCAAACAAACCAAGCTGAGGTAATTAGCTTGACAGGGCAGGAGAAGGAATTTCAGACTTGAAAGCATGGCAAAACTCACAGAAGTGAGAAGACGCCAGGAACACAGATAAGCCACGACGATACAAGATAAAGTCATGTTTGCTCCCAACAGTTTGCTGCGTGCAACTTCCTGTGTTCCCAGCTGCAGCTAATGAAGGGAATCAGGGCCCTTTCCTCCCCCGTAAGCAAGCAACACACGTTGCTCCCTTCTCCGTTCCTCCCTACGTGCCCTAGGAGGAAGAGGGGGTGAGCCCGGGTCTTTCTCTGAATTCCCTGTCCCTTGCTCTACCTCTCCCCTGCTCTGCCCAGCCGGACTTCGCCCTTCCCCAGTTTCTTCCACAGCCAATGGAGCCAAACTCCCACTCCCTGTCATCTGTTCGGCTTTCCCCTCTGAGCCAGATTCCGACAGGGGCATGACAGCTTCGGAGGAAAATGTCAGGACGGGGCTTTTCAGGATTAGGATGGGCTGTAGGCAGGGAGGAAGATGAGCAGGATGCCGAAGAAGAGGTTAAGCAGGGAACATGAGAGACAGAGCTCAGGCGATAAGCAAGGACTTGCCCCCTCCTGATCCTCGAGCATGGAGAGTGGAGAGAAGGTGAGAACAGCGCAGGCTGACCCGACTAGTCAGGAGGAGAGCACCCCGCCCCTCTTTCTAAGGTACACCTGGGGACTGAGGCTTAAGGAGACGTTGTAGGGAGAGGCATTTGTCGGGAACAAAGACTGAACTCCCGGAGTGTTGAGTGTCGATGTTTGAACTTTCCTGGATTCCTTCTTGATTTTGGGATTCTTGGCTTTCGGGACTCTTCGAGTTGCCTGCTGGATTTTCTTGCTTGCAGCCACGGTGCTCACAGTATTGGACTGGACTATTTGCAGCCAGAGGCTTCGTGAGATGTGTGTGTGTGTGTGTGTGTGTGTGTGTGTGTGTGTACATGTCTCATCCCTTGGCTCTGGGACTTGCCAGAAACCTGGGAGTATTTGGAAGGAATTTGGAGCAGTAAAGGGGTGGTTTGAACTGCCAGCTTGCCTGGGTTGGCTCTGTGCCGTGCCCCAGGTCATCCTAGGCACACCATTTAAAAATGAGTCCCGAAAAGGATAAAAGAAGTGATTTTTTCAGGGATTACAGCGGAGACGGCAAAACCAAGCTAACAATATATAATTGTTATCACTGATGCATCGTAACTGCCACACTTCACCTAGCTATGATGTTTTAATTACCCCATGATTGTATCTGAGATGAAGATTTAATACAACCACGCAAAGCTCGCAATACTGAGATTATTGGTCAATAACACCCAGAGTTTATTGCTGGGCGATAGGAAATGGAGTCCTTCTGATATGAAAAGCCATATTATTATTATTATTTTTGTCTCTTGAAGAGTAGGCGAAGGGGAAGGAATCCTAGATAGCCGAAAAAGAAGATAAGCTGAATATTGCTTGCCCACAGTTCAGCCTGGTGGGAAGTTTCACTTACAAACTTTTTTTCGGCTTACAAACCGGGCATGCCAATTTGAGAAAGACTCAGCTGCCTTCAGGAAGAGAGAAATGAACTGAAACCACTAATAAACGCCAGCAGGTAGATTAGGGCAGGGAGAGATTTAATTGTACAGGTGGTCCTTGAGATATGACCATAATGGAGCCTGCCTATTATGTCATAATGGTCATAAAATGGGATGATCATAACACCCACCCAA
Source organism: Notechis scutatus (assembly GCF_900518725.1). Next base: position 175,458 of record NW_020716872.1, read on the forward strand.
TTTTATGAATTCTACTCTACTCTACTCTACTCTACTCTAAATTTCTATTCTATTCTACTCTAATGTTCTATATTCCAGTGGGGGCTAACTTTTTTCGGCCCCCATGGTGAAAATTGCATGTGCGCTTGTGCACGCGGGCTTCCATGCCAGCACCCAGTAGGCAATGCGTGTCCCCCCCATGCCCCCTACACATTTGCGCGCAATGCCACCCCATCCCGCCGTCTCCTTACCTGCACTGAACACCTCACAGCTGATTTTTGGCCGGTTTGAGGCCTTTTCTGGCCTCCCAAAGGCTCGAGGAAGGCTTCTGCAGGCTTCCACAAGCTTTGTAGGCCGAAATCTAGCCCCATTTCGTCACTTCCTGTTTTTCCGAAAATACCGGAAGTGACGAAACGGGGCTAGTTTTTGGCCTACAAAACTTGTAGAAGCCTGCAGAAGCCTTCCTCAAGCCTTTGGGAGTCCTAAAAGGGCCTCAAACCGGCCAAAAATCAGCTGTGAGGCGCACGCATATGCGCAGTAAGGTAAGTTTGCCTGCAGCTCGCGTGCCAGCACAAATGGCTCTGCGTGCCACCTGTGGCACGTGTGCCATAGGTTTGCCATCACGGTTCTGTTCTGTTCAGTTGTTGGAAATATACAACAAATCTGGCAAAAAAAAAAGTAGTAAATGGGGCAAAACTCACTAATAAATGTTAGCACCATAAATTTTGGGCTCAACTGTGGTCGCAACTTGAGGACTACCTGTATTATCAAAAATCTCCATGGCTGAAATTGCTGCCCATTTTTTTTATTATTATTCCATAGTGCAGGCAGTTCCTCGGCTTACGGCCACAATTGAGCCCAAAATTTCTGTTGCTGAGCGAGACATTTGTTTAAGTGAGCTTTGCCTTTTCTTTTTATGGCTTTTCTTGCCACCATTAAGGGGATCCCTGCAGTTGTTCAGTTAGCAACCTGGTTGTTAAGTGAATCTGGCTTGTCCAGAAGGTTACAAAAGGGGAACACGTGACCCCGGGACATTGCCACCGTGGTAAGTACATGCCAGTTGCCAAGCTTTCTGAATTTTTGATCCCGTGGCTGCAGGGGATGCAGCAACAGTCGCCATGGCAAAAACCGGTCCCAAGTCACATTGTTCTGACCAAGGCTTCCTGAGACCGTAATTAAGCACACACTTAGTTAAAACAACTCAATGCTGGGAATTACCGTATTTATCGGCGTATAACACGCACTTTTTTCCCCCTGAAAATAGGGGGCAAATGATGTATGCGTGTTATACGCCGATATAATGTTAAGAAGCCTTCGGTGAATGCTGCTGGGATCGGGGATCAAGGACACAAATGAAAGAAGGGGAGGGAGGAAGCAACCGAAGCCTGTCCTTCTCTCTGGGTCAGCTCTCTCAGTCGCTCTCTCGCTCCTCCACCAGCACAGGAAGAAACTGCTTCAAAGAAGCGGGGGGGGGGGGGGGCTTTTCCTGTCGCCGCAGCTTCCCTGAAGCGCCCGTTTCTCCCCCACCCCCATCCCGTCCGCCCGCCCGCCCACCCGCCCGCCCGCAGTGCTCCGTTCTGCCTGCCTGCCTGCCTGCCTTCGTTAATGGTTGAATCGGAACAGCTTCGGCTGAGTAAAAGAGGCGAATAGTTATTATTCTCAGCCGAAGCTGCTCCCAAACAACCAGAAACTAAGGCAGGCAGGCAGGCAGGCAGAATGGGACACTGTGGATTGAAGCGCGCGCGTGGGGTGGGAGTGGGGGTGAAATTTCCCTCTTAAAATGAAGATGCGTGTTATACGCCTGTGCGTGTTATACGCCGATAAATACGGTATGTTCATTCTCAGCTGATAAAGAGTCCCAAACATTCCCTCAAGATAAGCACCCACCTTTCTCTCCTTTGAATTTCTGCCAACAACAAAAGTGCCAAATGAACTGTAAAAAACCCAACCAAAGTACGAAGTCCACACAAAGCTTCAAGGATTAATCTGAACAGAGCGAACGACTTTGCTTCCTGCAAAGATTTCTCTATCTTTGCATTTCCTTTATACCTTATCGGAGGGGCAATCACCTTCCAGCCTTACTCCCGAGTCGCCCCTTTTGTCTCAGCTGCTCTTGCCTTCTGGCAGCTCTGTGCATATGTGCACTGGGAACAGGCTCCCCTTGTTCCTCTGCCTTGCTGCTGCCAGGCTCCAGGAGGCAGCACCCCACTCGCAGATGGCCCTGGCCTCATCTCTGCATCGGATGCAGGACCCTCGTCCGAGTCCTCCCCAGACTCCCCGACTGGTCCCCGTTCTTCCCCACTGTCCGATTCCGCTGCCGTCTGCACAGGCTGCCGGCGAACCGCAACACACATTTGTCAACGCCATCGCAACGTTGAACGGTTGTAAGTCGAGGACTTACCTGTACAGACAAGCGTATCTGAATAGCGCCGGCTTAGTGGCACCCTCAGAATTACAGTTATAGCATCTCCAGGTTAATCTCCTTGTAATAAGGCTTTCAGTATTCAAGGAGGCCAGACTCTTGTCAGTTGCCATAGTTTCAAAGTGCTGGTTTTTCATTTAAGGGGACGGGATGGGTGGGAAGTAGCATATTATTAAAATAAACATTGTTTACATATAATCATGTAATAAACCACCTCTCCGCCTCGACGTCTTTTCCTAGCACGGGGGTTTGTCGGTGCAAAGGGCATGGGCGCGCCGAAAATGCATTGTGTGTTTATTTTTTCTTTTTTTAAATTAAAGACATATTTTTTTAACCTCCTCCCTTGGAGGCACGGCTTTTTTTTGTTCGTCTCCTTTTGTAAAAACATCTTGCATCGTGTGACGATGGATGCGACGGTTGTTAAGTGTGAAAAACGGTCCTCGGTCCTTCCCCCCCTCCCTCCGAATGGCTGTAACTTTGAACGGTCACTAAACGAATACTGGGGGACTATTTCAAATTGATGGGAAGACCATTTGATAGGAAATACACGTCCAACACGAGTGATGGAGAACAGCCTTTCTAACTGACGCCTTGATTAGAATATAGAATATAGAATATAGAATATAGAATATAGAATATAGAATATAGAATAGAACCGTGATGGTGAACCTATGGTACGCGTGTCACAGGTAGCACGCTGAGCCATTTATGCGGGCACGTGAGCCCCAGCCAAACTTACCTGCACTGCGCATGCGCATGCCTCCCAGCTGGTTTTCGGCCTCCCAGAGGCTTGAGGGAAGCCTCTGCAGCCTTTGGAGGCCGAAAAACAGGCCCGTTTCATCATTTCCAGTACTTCCGGTTTTGTAACTTCTGGTATTTGGAGGCTTCCCCTTGAGCCTCTGGGAGGCCAAAAAGGCCTCAAATGGGCCGAAAATCAGCTGGGAGGCACATGCAGTGCAGGTAAGGGGGCGGTGGGGGTGGGGTGTTGCGTGCGCAGGCGGGGGGGGGGGGTGCATTGCATTGTGGGTGCCGTCAAGTGTGCGTGCTTTCGGCACGGCACACTGGAATAGAATATAGAATAGAATATAGAATATGGAATGGAATATAGGATGTAGAACAGAAAATAGAAAATTAGAATAGAATAGAATAGAATAGAATAGAAT
>NW_020716872.1:179031-199320 GCF_900518725.1 Notechis scutatus
AGGCATGAAAATTAGCTGGGTGACTTTGGGCCAATCACCAGGAGATGGTGATTTTTTTTTTAACCACCTTAGCCATGAATAGGTAGATCAATATGAATCAATAGATGGATGTGCTGGAGGGGGGGAGGGAGGGGTAGATATGATGGTAAGAGACATGAATATGGATGGATGGATGGATGGATAGATAAGAGGGAAGAATGGATAGATGGATGGATATGCTGCATGGATGGAAGAAGAGATGGATAGATATAATGGAAGGAGGGATAGGAGGGAGGGAGGGATATATAGATATGATTGAAGGAGAGATAGGATCGAGGGATGGATAGGATGGATAAATATGGAAGGATGGATAGATAGAGTGATTGGATGGAGGGATGGAGCAAGAGAGAGAGAGAGAGAGGTGGGCTGCTGGCATTTAAAAGTATCTGAGTATCTAAGACGCCACTTCTCATTCGGAATCTATCGATTAAGATCTCTTAGGAAGACAGCCCTCTCTTCTCAATCGCTCTCACATCTGTGCAATCCAGGGAAGAAGCATTTTTCTAGGCGGTTTCCAAGTGAAAGGAAGATCTCCCTTGGCCTCTGCTCTTAGCAATGAGAGGGCCTATCAAGGGCTTTTAATTCTTGACCGAGTTGAATACTCCTTGTATATAATCTTTTCTTTCTTTCTTTTTTAAATTTGGGGAGACCCCACAAGTGCTTGTCTAAAGCAGAAAGGGACGCGGTGGCTCAGGGGCTAAGACGCTGAGCTTGTCGATCAGAAAGGTCGGCAGTTCGGCGGTTCAAATCCCTAGCGCCGCGTCACGGAGTGAGCTCCCGTTCCTTGGCCCAGCTTCTGCCAACCTAGCACTTCGAAAGCACGTAAAAATGCAAGTAGGAAAATAGGGACCCCTTTGGTGGGAAGGGAACAGCGTTCCGTGCGCCTTTGGCGTTGAGTCCTGCCAGCCACATGACCACAGAGACGTCTTCAGACAGTGCTGGCTCTTTGGCTTTGTAACGGAGATGAGCACCGCCCCCTAGAGGTGGAAATGACTAGCACGGATATGCGAGGGGAACCTTTACCTTAAAAGCGGAAAGGCAAGATGTAAATTCTACCGTTTGTTTTCTCTACATTTAGAGTGGCCAGGTTCGTCCCTCATGCTAAATCCTGCTTTGTTTAGCGACGGTTTCTGAATGAAGTAGAACGATCCGTTCGGGCAAACCACGGCTTGCAAACCACGACTTGAGTTCACACACTTCCATCACGCCGAAAGCAAGCAAACGACACGGTGTCGGAACCCATAGGGGAGCATTCGCTCTCTTTAATGGCCAGCTCCAACAATGAATGTCAGCAGGCTGGGATCCAAAACACGGCCATTTGCAACCCGAGAAAATAAATATCGGCTTGCTCAGAATCCCCCCGAGCTTGCAGAAGTCCCCAAAAAGTTATTATTTATTATTTTGGTTTACTACCGCTCTTCCTTCGAAGAGGACTTGGGGGACCAACTTCCCTCTTAGTTGGGCCTCAGGGAGCCGTTCTTTTTCCGAAGATCTCAGAGAAGGACTGGGTAATGTTCAGTAACCAAAGAGTAATGGTTTTCTTCTGGAAAAAAGAAAAAAGAAAAAGAAAAAAATCTGTGCTGTGGGGACTAAGAGCAGAATCTTTGGGAGAGGAAAAAAAAAGAACTGTATAGCTAGTTAGAGCTTTGAACACAAGGTTAGAAGGCAATGTCACCCTGCCACACTTCCTTGTAATACGTAGTTTTAATGTGTGTGTCTTCAGACACTCCGGGTTAATTATCTTGATGGTCCTGGCAACTTGCTGGTGGAAGAAGCTGGTATATATATTTTAACCCTATCCTGCACTCGAAAGGCTGAGATAAAATGACTCTTGCCATTTTAAAATACTAATCTATATATATATAAAAGCAAAATACCACTCACGCATCATCACAATATCTCCAGAATCATAAAGCCTACAAACTTGAAATTTGGCACGTATGTTCCTCTTGACTTCTAGTGCTCACTAAGAAAGGATTCTTCGAAATGACCACCAAAGCATTAGTATTTCATGTATTATTATTATTATCACGCTCTGATGCTTAGGAAATCCACTCACCCCTCCCCACCTGAAAAGAAATCTCTTCCAAATGCAAAAGATAAGCAGAGAAGAGGACTTTCAGTTTCAGTTTTAGTTTCACAGCACCCAAGCAGCTTTAATACAGAACAGTTGAGCTAAGCCACGCCCAGGCTCCTTGCTGTCTCCTTGCTCACACAGCAAATACTGTTTCAGTTTCGAAAAACAGCCCTCAACTCTCTCACACACACTGACAGGATGCTACCCAGATGAATACCGATGGATGCTGGTAGGCAGAAGCACAATTCCCCCCCCTTTTTTTTTCCTCCCCAAAACTAAGCCCGATCACATAGTTTCGTAGCGAAGCACGGGTATAGAGCTAGTTGCTAAATACGAGGCAAAAAACAGCAGTGTTTTATCCCTGTTCATCAGAAAAGTCACAAAATCCACTGTCTCGGCTAGCTTTTGAAAACAGGAAACTAATGAAGGAACTTTATTTTCAGGGAGAACCAAAGGTAGAGGTACAGGTGAAGCGAAACCTGGCTTAAAATCAGTAACAGCGAGAGGGACGATCACATAAACAGGAGCGGCAGCCAAAAAAAGATCATACAATCCTTGGCTGTGGAAACAGACGCATAGAATCCAAATCATGTGAAGTATTAGTACCGCTTTATAAAGCCTTATTAAGGCCACGCCTGGAATATGGCATTCAGTTTTGGTCACCGCATTACAAAAAAAGAAGTTGAGACTTTGGAAATAGTGAAGGAAAAAAAAAAGAGCAACTAAGATGATTAAGGGCCTGCAGACAGAAACATATGAAGAACGGTTGCAGGAATTGGGTATAGCTAGTCTAGAGAAAAGAAGGAGTAGAGGGGACATGAGAGCACTGTTTCAATATTTGAGGGGCTGACACAAAGAGGGGGTCAAGATATTTTCTAAAGCACCAGAAGGCAAGTCAAGAAGCCATGGATGGAAACTAATCCAGGAGAGAAGCAACCTAGAACTAAGGTGAAATTTCATGACAGTGAGAACAATTAATCAGTGGAACTGCCTGCCTTCGGAAGTTGTGGGGGCTCCAACACTGGAAGTTTTTAAGAAGAGACTGGACTGTCATTTGTTTTAAATTGTGTAGGATCTCCTGCTTGAGGAGGGGGCTGGACTAGAAGACCTCCAAGGTCCCTTCTGGCTCTATTCTGATTGATTTAATAAAAACAGCAGCTGAAAGAGGAGCCTGAACGGAGACAGCTCAAGGTTAAATTCTTTTCAAAAGTTGAGGTGGAGAGAGGAGAGTTCGTGTGGCAAGAGCGGTCGTAAAATGGGGCATTCCCTAACTACGGAGATTCTTGGCTCCCTTTAAGTCAGGGTGTGCCTGACCTCTTTTGGCGATATAGGAACGATTGCTTGCACCCCAAGATCCGGCAAACACCCCCTGCTCCTCGTGATATGAGGACGATCCCCCCACCCCGAACCCCAAATCTACACCCTAAGCCCCTGATGGCAAATCTATGGCACGTGTGCCACAGGGGGCACACGGAGCCATGTGTACGGGCACGCGAGCCCCAGCCCAACCTACCTGCACTGTGCATATGTGCACCTCCCAGCTGATTTTTGGCCTGTCTAGGGCCTTTTTCGGCCTCCCAGAGGCTTGAGGGAAGCCTCTGCAGCCTTTGGAGGCCGAAAAACAGGCCCGTTTATACTGGATGTGCGTGCACGCTTTTGGCACACCACAACAAAAAGGTTCGCCATCACCGCCCTAAGCAGAAAAGCGCTTTTGTGTCTTATCAGCAATGCAGAATTATCCTCTCTCTAATGTGACATTAAAAGCCATCGGGAGCCAGGAGTGTGTGCCATTTTATTTTATAATTTTGGCTGTATTCCGGGGGCCGCTATTCTGTTTCACTGAAAAATTAGATAGAGCGAAAAGCCGGAGAAGATATTTCCAGTCGAAGAGGCTGTCTGCATGCCGCCCTCCCCTTCCTTAGCTAAAGAGTTTGCAACGCCCTCCCTTCGTTTGCACCCCCATCTCCAGAGGCAAGAAATAGACAAATGCTGCTAATAACTTGGCGGTTATTTGCACCCGAATGACTCCGGATGCATTATTAAACTCTTTTTGTTCTGAAAGTCTCCCGATTTACTGAGATCTTCCCGTGACTTGAAAAGGCAGCAGCTGAGTTATCAAATTACAAGCGCTGGGTTCAAAGCATTCATCTATTAATTGCTCTGATTAACGGATTAATTAAAAACAGATTGAAGATGTAATTTTTTTTTTTTGCAGTTTTCTAGTGAAAGGGGGCCTGATTGCTCGCTTGCTTCGCTTGCTCACTCCCTCTTCCTAGGGTGGGTCTAAAATTTCTGCGAGGAGGGCTTGAGCAGATGCGCGCCCGGAAAATTTGGGCTTTTGCATAAAATAACACGGACTGAAAGAACACAGTTTATAATACTTTGAAAGTGGAGATCATCTTGTAAGTATTTGTATATTCGGGCCCGTTTTCCGTTTGCCAAATTCTGCCGCAATTTAATAGGACTAAGACTGTGATGGCGAACCTATGGCATGCATGCCACAGGTGGCACACAGAGCCATTTATGCCGGCACGCGAGCCGCAGGCAAACTTACCTCACTGCGCATGCGTGCATCTCACAGTTGGTTTTTGGTGGGTTTGAGGCCTTTTTCGGCCTCCCAAAGGTTTGAGGAAGGCTTCTGCAGGCTTTGCAGGCCAAAAAGTAGCCCCGTTTCATCACTTCCTGTTTTTCCGAAAATACCGGAAGTGATGAAACAGGCCTAGTTTTTCGGCCTGCAAAGCCTGCAGAAGCCTTCTTCAAGCCTCTTGGAGGCCGAAAAAGGCTTCAAACCAGCCAAAAATCAGCTGTGTGTCACAGTGCAGGTAAGGGGGCGGCGGGTGTGGGTGGGATGGGTGATTGTGTGCGCATGCATAGTGGGCGTGGGGGTGCGCATTGCCTTCTGGGTGCTGGCGCACAAGCGTGAGCATGCAAGTGCGCGCACAGTTTTCAGCACAGGAGCCCAAAAAAGGTTAGCCACCATTGGACTAAGGAGTAATCCATCCTTAACGTCCTTCAAAAATATTTTTCCACTCGTATTTCTTGGGTTTTGGGCACGGGGAGATTTAGAAAACAGATATTGATACCAATGTGAGTTTTATACTTTTAAAATGGAGGAGGAATAGTGAACAGACACATATTTCTGCCATGTCTTTCCCGGCGGCCCTCGGTTCGTTTAGTGACTGTTCAAAGTTACAATGCCACTGAAAAAAAATGGCTTATGACCCCTTTGTGCATCCCCGGTCGCGTGATCAAAATTCAGACACTTGGCAACTGACTCATATTTATGTTCATTCAACGGATAAAACTCTGGCCTTCCAAATAGTGCAGTAGCCCCCGAGTTACGACCACAATGGGCCCCAAAATGTATGTTGCTAAGGGAAAGGATTGTTAAGGGAGTTTGCCCCGTTTTACGACTTTTCTTGCCAGAGTTTGTTAAGTGAATCACCGCAGTTGTTACATTAGTAACAGGGTTGTTGATTGAATCTGGCTTCCCCGTTGACTTGGCTTGTCAGGCGGTCGCAAAAGGGGATTGCGTGACCCCGGGGACACTGCCACCGTCGTTAAGTATGACGCCAAGCATCTGAATTTTGATCTTTTCTGCCACTGTTGTTAAGGGAACGCTATAGTTGTCCAGTGAATCGTCCCGTTTTTAAGCGAACCTGGCTTCCCTCATTGACTTGGTGTCATGATACCAATCTTCCAGTACTTGAGAGGCTGCCCCTAAGAAGAGGGGGGGTCAATCTATTCTCCAAAGCACCAGAAGCAGGAGAAGAAGCAACGGATTAAAACTAATCAAGGAGAGAAGCAATCTAGAATTAAGGAGAAACTTCCTAACCGTGAGGACAATGAACCAGTGGAACAACTTGCCACCAGAAGTTGTGGGTGCTTCATCACTGGAGGCTTTCAAGAAGACACAGGACAACCATTTGTCTGCAATGTTACAGGGTTTCCTGCTTGAGCAGTGGGCTGGACTAGAAGACCTCCAAGGTCCCTTCCAGCTCTGTTACTCTGTTATATTACTTTGCTTGTCAGAAACCAGCTAGTCACATGACCCTGGGGCAATGCAACAGTCCTAAGTACATGCCAGTTGCCAAATGTCTGAATTTCAATCACATGACCATGGGAATGCTGCAAGTGTGAGAAACTATCATAAATCATTTTTTTCCAGTGTCGTCGTAACCATGAACAGTCACCGAATGAATGGTTGTAAATCAAGGACTATCTGTATTGCATCTTGCAGAACACTTTCCACATACAGCAAATAACATTTGAAAGCCTTCCTTTAATTGGACTTGACGTGTAAGAAATTCCACAATTTGTTGGCCGTTAAAAACAACATCCCATTGAAATTACATTTTTAAAATTTGAAATTTGCTTCTTAAAAAACATGTTTACTGCTACTCTTTGGCTCTGTTTTCTATTTATATTCCCCCCCCCCCCCGAGAACTTGATTAATGATATCTCCAATTAATAACCCTCTCAATATTAATTTTAATACTGAACCTTACCAAGTAAATAAACTGGAAATAGAGAAAGCGAAATAGAGTTGCATCTTCGTACGGCAGGACTTAAATGATGAAAAAAAAAAAAAAGGCCAAACCTGGTATCTGGCCAGCCCTGTGAAGGAATTCAACCGGGTCCATGTCAAAACAGAAAGGACCCCCACCCGAATTAAAGGGAATATTTTGACAGGCATAATCCAAACTGGGAAAATAACACAGAGGCAAATTTGTATATGTTGCAACTACATTATGGCCAGTTGGAATGGCTGATGGTGAGAAGACCGAAGGATGTTCTGTGAGAGGGATCTTGGAGTCCTAGTCAAAAAATTGCTTAAATATGAGCCAGCCGTGTGTGGCAGCTGCCAAAAGAACCAATGCAATCCTAAGCTGCATCCACAGAGGGATAGAATCAAGATCATGTGAAGTGTTAATCATACCACTTTATAATGCTTTTGTAAGGCCACACTTGGGATGCTGCATCCAGATTTGCTCGCCGTGATGTAAAAAAGATGCTGAGACTGTAGAAAAGAGTGTGGAGAAGAGCAGCCAGGGTGGTTAGGTGTCTGGAGGCTAAAACATATGAAGAACAGTTGCAGAAATTGGGTAGGATTACTTTAATGAAGACTTGATAGCAGTGCTCCAGTATCTCAGGGGCTGCCCTAAAGAAGAGGGAGTCAAGCTATTCCCCAAAGCACCAGAGGGCAGGACAAGAAGCAACGGATGGAAACTAATCAAAGAGAGAAGCAACTTAGAGCTAAGGAGGAATTTCCTGGCAGTGAGAGGAATTAACCAGTGGAACAACTTGCCTCCAGAAATTGTAAATGCTTCAACACTGGACGTTTTTAAGAAGAGGTTGGACAACCGTTTGTCTGAAATGGTGTAGAGTTTCCTGCCTAAGCAGGGGGTTGGACTAGAAGACCTCCAAGGTCTCTTCCAACTCTGTTATTCTGTTCTGTTCCGTTCCGTTCCTATTCCTATTCCTATTCGTATTCCAGTTCCATTCCATATCATTCCTATTCCATTCTTTCTAATTTTATTCTACTCTAGTTATTCTATTCTGTTCTATTCTATCCTATTCCATTCCTATTCCTATTCCACTTCACTCCATTCCATTCCATATTTTCTCTCTTCTCTTCTCTTCTCTTCTCTTCTACTCTACTCTACTCTACCCTACCCTACCCTACCCTACCCTACCCTACCCTACCCTACCCTACCCTACCCCCATCCCACCCCATTCCCATTCCCATTCTATTCTATACATTGAGGACTCCTTGGAGAAGACCACGATGAGAAAGATGGAAGGGAAAAGGAAAAGGGGACGGGCAGAAGATGAGATGGTCAGATAGGGTCCTTGGTGCAACGAAGGTGAATGAGCAAATTCCGGGAGGACCCTGGAGGACAAAGGGGGCCTGGCATGCTGTGGTCCGGGGGGCTCATAAAGCGTCAGACGTGACTTAGTGACTGAAGAACAACAACAACAGCACAATGAATACACTTAACTTTCCCTTTCGAAGTAGCACTCCTGCTTAATTTTCCCCATACGAAGCTATCACTGGCTCCTGGTTTTACGGAACAGGCTCTTGAACTCGGGACCCGAACCATGAGGAGGGCTGACTTAGGAATTTAAGTCTCACTGAATTTTGTGGCGTTCATTTTACCTCACGCTGCTACGAATGTCTTAATAGCCGGCTGTTTTAACGGCCCCGTATAACATGTTTTGTTGGAAATATTCTTCTCGGTATCTTATTTGGGCAATAGAATTGCACGTAATGAGTAATTGAAAGTAAATACTAAGGTCTCCAGCTCCCAGTTTCTCCTCTTGCTCGATGTTAGGGATAATTTCGGTGAGGCAGACGGGTGAATAAAATGGCTCCCAGTCAATTCTTCCTATTGTCAGACGAAATAGGCTTGTAAGGTCGGGTTTTCTTTTGAAAAGAAAATATTTCTTTCCTTTTTTTTGGGTGGGGAGGGGGAAATTACCTTGCATTACAATCCATTACTATCTCTAAACCATCGCTATCATCTCCTCAGGTCATTGCTGTGTCGTTATTTAAGATGGGGGCATCTTAAAATTCTGAGGCTGCAGCCTATTGTTGTGCTAAAAACCTTACAAAGAGCTATCTAGATGCACAATGAGGCGTAGGTTTATATATACACTAAAGGGAATTGCTTGCTCAAGAGAGAAGGAGGGAAAAAAAACCCCACGGTGCCAACGGCTGGGAAGGGGGACATTAAAAGATGGTGCGAAAACCTTTTGGAGTCAGCTCTCCCACCGTGCGCGCAAGCCTTTAGCTGGTTTAATCATGCATGAGGGCTTAGCTTGCTGTTCATCGGATAGTCCTTCCACAACAAGCTTCTCTTTCTAACCACAGCAGTATTAAATGGAAGTTGGATAAGTAGGTTGCTCTGAGGGGGTCCTTTTCCTGGCAGACGTTTCATGACCCAACTAGGTAACATCATCAATGCTAGCAGGGTTTGCAAAAAAGGAGGAGGGGGGAAGGAGGAGGGGGGAAGGAGGAGGAGGACTGTGGGGTCCTTGGTGCTCTCCGAGCTTGGAGGTTTTCTTGCAGACGTTTCATGACCCAACTGGGTAACTTCATCAGTGTTCGTGGGCAGTGGGGTTTGCCAGGACAAGGAGAAAGAGGACGAGAAGGAGGACTGTGGGGTCCTTGGTTCTCACAACCCTGATACTCATAGGCATGGACACCTCATGACATCTGAATGTCTTTTTCAAGATCTTCCTCAGAACTCCAGGATTAAAAAAAGGGCAGTAAAATTGAATCAGTCCAAACCAAATTGAACTGGTTTATGACAGTTACAGATTGCAGCCGTGATGGGAGGACTCCATTATGGTTATAATGCAAGGAGCACTCGTAGAACCATTACTGTCCAGCACGGTACTATTCCTGGGACACCAGCCACAGTGAAGGATGGTGTGTGTGTTTGTGTGTGTTTGTGTGTGTTTGTGTGTGTGTGTACACACGTACAGGCATCTCACAACGGAGTTGTGCCTCCAGAAATTGGGTGCTCTTGAGGCTTCTTGCAATTTAGAGATTTCTTCTCTTCCTTCTCCTAAACCCTGTGCAAATATTATTTTAGTTCTCTTTATTCCCACCCCCCTTAACTTGCAATACCGCTTGCACGAATGTGAAGAAATATATATATATATATATCTTTTTTTCCTGGCTTTGAACAGAATCGGTGTTAGGAGCAATATTTTTGACAGCCGTCCTCCAGCGGTCTGACCCGTTGTTCGAAAATTCAGAAATTCAGAAAGCGTGTAACAGGGTCACTCTCCAGAGTGTCTCCAGTCTGCTTTCCTGGCGGACTATTTTATCCCCAACGTTTTTATCTCTGTATACAAAAAAAAAAAAAAAAAAAAACCTGTTAGGTTTTTTTTCCCAAACCCTGCTGAGGGATTCCTTGTTCTGAGAAAGACGAAAAACCGTCTGGCTCTTAAAAAAAACCAAAACCCTGAGTTTTATTTCAATCTTTCTGACGGGAACAAAAGAGAGAGCTTGTTAATCTTGAAGCCCAGGGAATGCTGCAAAGAGGGTTTCCTTATTAATTAGCAAGTGGATTTCTCGTCTAGAAATAAAGATGCTTGTTTTAAATAACAATTTAATGTAGCAACGAGACAGTGTTTGCTTCTGGTTTTTTTTCTCCTGTAAATTGCTGAATGTTTCATACTTGCTGTCCTGTTACCGTGTTTCCCCCAAAATAAGACCCTGTCTTACATTTTTTTGCCACCAAAAAGGCACCAGGTCTAATTTTGGGGGGATGTCATCCACTGACTGACCTCATTTGTGTTCATCGTCCCTGGACTCCTTTTCGCTGTCAGAGGCAGGAGTGGGATTCTACCAGTTCGCACCGGTTTGCTAGAACCAGTTGTTAACATTATAGGCAGTTCGGAGACCTGGTTGTTAGAAGAAATTACTGGCCTAATCCTGTAAGGAAGGCAGGAAGGAAACATTCTGGTGTTGCTTACAGAAACTGCCTCTCCGTTAACCCTTATTACGTTCTTGGCAGGACTAGACTTCCTGTCTCAGGAACTTTTCTGGAGTTTTTTCCCACTTCCTTTGCTGGTACTTTGCTTGTGTGGAGTGACCATTCAAAGTTACAATGGCACTGAAAAAAGTGACTTATGACCATTTTTCACACTTACGACTGTTGCAGCATCCCTACAGTCATGAGAGGCCAGGCGAGGAGATGCGTGCCTCACTGTGAGTGATATTGAGTTGCCCACGCCCAGCCAGTCACATGACCACCAAGCCACGTCCACCCAGTCACATGACCACCAAGCCACGCCCACCAACTAAGCCACGCCCACAGAACCGGTTGTTAAAAAATTTGAATCCCACCCCTGTTCAGAGGCCTTGAGGAACGTCTTCTGTGGCTGACTGTCAGGTTTCCAAGGGATGAAATCCATTTAAAAAGAAAAGAGCAAAGTCCATCTTCCAAAACAATTTCTTTTATTTAGGAAAGCATCAAATTGGCAAAATCTGTTGTAATTCCGGATCGACACAACCCGGAATTACACCACATAATATTGGAAGTTAGAAACAACCCTCCAAAAGTCACATTTCCCAATAGAAGTAAATTAGCATTTCCTGGTGTCATCAATCTCCACCTCCAGGTCTCAGCAGGGGTTCCCACGGGAAGAAGAACCACCGAGCCTAAACAACTCTCTCTATCTCATTCCTCCCACCGTAGGAATGTGGAAAGCCCGAAACCCCTCCCTCCATAACCAGCAAAGAGAAAGAAAGAAAAGGAATATATATATAAGAATATATTTATAAGGCTAAATAAAATGGCTACGCATATGTCAATTTCAGGTTTACACCAAGGCTTTCCTGAAGGCCTCTGCAGCCAATAACAGAGCTCCAGATCGAGTGCAGCTCCACCACCACCCACCCCCACCCTAGCTTAATTTTTACCTGTCTACTCTGGTGTGGGCAGGACGTTAATTAGGGCTTATTTTTTTGGGGGGTAGGACTTACATTGGGTGCACGTGTAAAAATCAAGCCTAGGACTTACTTTCAAAGTGGGTCGTATTTTCGGGGAAACAGGGTACATAAACATGCATTTAATGAGCTGAAGCCCTCTCCCCTCCCCCCAGTGATATATTTCACAAATTTGGATTAACTATCATTTTTTTAAGGCTCAGTGTCAACTCATAAAACATTTTGTATACACGTTTTATAGTTGACAACAGAAAGAAGGGAGGGGAGTTTCAAAGAGCAGGCAGCAGTGTGGAATCGAAAGTACATTCCATTCGTATTTTCTTTGAAGACTGATTAGATGACTGAAGCTTCTGCCTCGAAAAAATCTAATTGGAGAGCATGATTGATGACTCTTTGCTATGGACGTGTTTTGTTGGATGATACACCCAGAGGGGTGGGAGGGAAAGCAGGATCAAGGGGGACTAGAACGTTAACTTCAAATAAATCCTTTTTAGTTTTGGGAGTGTGGCTGGAGGCTCATGATTTAACTGGAGTAACTGCCAGAATCCTGACACTCAGTTTGTAGCGAGTGCAGTTCCGAGAAATCAGTATTTGATACAGGAAGTCCTCAACGTACGACCACATTTCGCCCCAAAATGTATGTTGCTAAGGGAGAAACGTGTTCTGTGAGGTTTGCCTGATGTTATGACTTTTCTTGCCACGGTTGTTAAGTGAATCATCGCAGTTGATAGTCACAAGGTTGTTAAGTGAATCTGGTTTCCCCATTGACCTTGTTTCTCAGAAGGTTGCAAAAGGAGGATCACGTGACCCCGGGACATTGCGACCGTCATAAATATGAGTCAGTGGCCAAGCGTCCGAATGTAAACCCTATGACCATGGGGATGCTGCAATGGTCGCAAGTGTGAAAAACGGCCCTAAGTCACATTGTTTCAGTGCTGTTGTAACTTCGAACGGTCATTCAGGGAACTGTTGTAAGTCGAGGACTACCTGTAGTAGGACATTTCATTGAAAGGTCAAAGAACTTGAAATTAAAGCAAATTTTGAAATTTGTTGGCTTGGGCACCAGGGTTAGATTCAGGCAGTGGTTTGGAGCCACAGGTATGAATGGTCAAACGGTCAACTGAATGGAGAACACCAACATTTGGGGCCTCTTCCATTTACAGATACAGATAATCAGAGTTGGAAGGGACCATGTAGGTCATTTAGTCCAACCCCCTGCCTAAGCAGGAGACCCTACCCCATTTCTGACAAATGGCAGTCCAATTTATTTATTTCGTATTTACTTCGTAAGATTTATTTATTACACGTCCAATAAGCCAGTGGGAAAAAAGTAATAGCCACTGTAGATTCAGTAACTGTCTGCATTTAATCTTTTGCTTAACCTTTTTTTGGGGGATTTGGTAATTAATCTTCCCAGCGCTTCACAAAAATTGACAGAAGAAAATATTTCTAGCTCAGGCTTGAACTGTGGGGACCTTGTTGCTCTCTGAGCTTGGTGGTTTGGCTGAAGACATTTCATGACCCACCTAGGAAACGTCATCAGTGCTAGAAGGGAGTGGGGTTTGTGAAGTGGAAGAGATGGAAGAGAAGGGGGAGGAGGACTGTGAGGTCCTTGGTGCTCTCTGAGTTGGTTCTTTTCTTGCAGACATTTCATGACCCAACTAGGAAACCTCATCAGTGCTGGAGGGGAATCGGGTGAGTAGAGTAGAGGAGGAGGAGGAGGACTGTGGGGTCCTCAATGCTCTCTGAGCTTAGTGATTTTCTTGCAGATGTTTCATGACCCAGTTAGGTAACAACATCAGTGTTAAAAAGGAGTGGGGGTTTGCAGAGACTGTGGTCTGTGGTGCCCTTGGAGCTTGGTTGTTTTCTTGCAGACGTTTCCATGCCTAGCTAGAGAACATTATCAGTGCTGGAAGGGTTTACTCACTGTTTATATACAGTGGCCTGGCCTGTCGGTGTTGGTGAGTGTTGTTAAACAGCCCCCTCTAGCACTGAAGATGTTCCCTAGTTGAGTCATGAAACGTCTGCAAGAAAACCACCAGGCTCAGAGAGCACCATGGACCACACAGTTATCCTTTCCCTCCTCTACTCTACAAACCCTCCAGCACTGATGATGTTCCCTAGTTGGGTCATGAAACACCTGCAAGTCAGACACTTCATGGACGTTTGAGCCTCTTCGGCCTGGGCGAAATTTTGTTTCACGGTTAGATGCATTTGAGGGCATTGTACAATGTGGAGTCCTGCCACAGCATTTTATTGGTGTTTGGATCGGAATTTGGGCCTGGCCATTCCGAAAGAATGAACTGATGATACTTTTTCATCCATTTTCTTACACTTTGCTTGAATGCTTGAAATCCTCTCTCTTGTTCCATAACCCTCTTGCGCTTCAGGTGATGAGAAAATGGCCTCAGATCTGCTTCCTGCGCAGGCGCCCACTCAAATATTGGAATCAAAAGAGAGCCGGAAGGGACCTTAGAGGTCTTCAAGTCCAACCCCTGCTCAAGCTGGAGACCCTACCCCATTTTTTGACTGTCCAGTCTCTTCTTAAAAACTCCCAGTGTTGGAGTATTCACAACTTCTGGTGGCAAGCAGTTCCACTGATTAATTGTTCTCACTGTCATGAAATTTCACCTTAGTTCTAGGTTGCTTCTCTCCTTGACGAGTTTCCATCCGTTGCTTCTTCTCCTGCCTTCAGGTGCTTTGGAGAATAGCTTGACTCCCTCTTCTCTGGGGCAGCCCCTCAGATACTGGAAGGCTGCTATCCTGTCCCCCCTGGTCCTTCTTTCCATTAAAAAGAATGAAACACAGTTCCTGCAACCGTTCTTCCCATGTTTTAGCCTCCAGACTCCTAATCCTCTTTGCTGTTCTTCTCTGCACTCTTCCTGATGACCAGGTTAATTGAGTAATCTATGGTCCAGTTGCCCTTTGTTTAGCTTGCTGTGCCAAGCAAGAAAAATCTCTCTCTCCCTCTCTCCCTCTCCTTCCCTCTCCCCCTCTCCCTCTCATTCTCTCTCCCTCTCCCCCTCATTCTCTCCCTCTCTCCCCCTCCCCCTCCCTCCCTCTTCCCCCTCATTCTCTCCCTCTCTCTCCCTCTTTCCCTCTCTCCCTCTTCCTCCCTTTCTCCCTCTCTCTCTATCTTTCCCCCTCTCCCTCCCTCTCCCCCCTCTCTCTCCCCCCTCATTCTCTCTCTCCCTCTCTTCCTCTCTCTCCTTCTCCCTCTCCCTCTCTCCCTCTCCCTCCCTCCCTCTCCCCCTCTCCCTCTCTCTTCTCTCTCCCTCTCCCTCCCTCTCTCCCTCTCCTTCTCCCCCTTTCTCCCCTACATTCTCTCTCCCCCCTCTTCTTCTCTCTCCCTCTCCCCCTCCCTCTCCCTCTCTCTCCCCCTCTCCCTCTCCACCCTCATTCTCTCTCCCCCTCTCCCTCTCCCTCTCCCCTTCTCTCCCCTCTCTCCCCCCCCTCTCCAAAAGTTCATTTAGGTTTCCACTCTGCCTTTTTACTCCAGGACTAAAGTTGCATTATCCGAAGGATTTTTTGGTTTGGTGTTGTTTTTTTTAACACATTTCTTCCTTTCTCCCCCCACCTTTTTTTTTGTTCATAGCCCCGAAGACTTATTATGCCCTAGAGGTGATAAACGATTCTAGGTCTGTAGTAGCTCTAGTATTTTAATGAGCTTTTCTTACCCAAATGACTTCAGACTGCAATAAAGCTCTCCGGTTGTGTTAAATCAGAATCCCCGTGCCTTTTGCCCGTAATTTAAATGAGCAAATTAACCAGCACCGTTAACAGTAAATTTGCCTCCTCTCTTAAAACCGAACTGGGGCAGAACGTGTTATTCCAACCAACTTGTCTTCAATATATTGAGTCGCGTTGCTTGGTTTGAACGCTTTAGCCTGTAATTCTGAATTGCAGAATTCTGGAGTGGCGTGGTTGGACGTTTGTTTTAGAAAGTCTAAAAAAAGACTGTTACTAAAATGTCTAGAAAGGCTTGTTCTAAGAAGCAGCAGATTCTGTCTCTAACATCTGTCTCCAGTCTACAACACAGTCCTTTCAGCAGTTCCAAGAAGGCTCCACACTCATTTGCACCACTCAGGTGGCCCCGAGGACACAGGTAAACCTCCAGGTGGCCTCAACGACTCTTCGAAAAGGACGCAAATGACCAGCTGTCTGCAAGAGGTATAAATCCTTCCCTTCCCCACCATCCAGCCAGAGCTGAAGAAGCTTCTCGGATGAGAAGTGAAACATCTTCAAAGAAAAACGAGAAAGTCCAGTTGCCTCCTGAAAAAAGCACCTTTGGGACAACCAGGACCTGGGTGACTGAGAATCTCTACAAATTGGGATGAACAGCCTTTGAATGGTGTGGGAATAGGAATGGATTTCCAGGGGGGGAAAATTGCAGACTACAGGAAACATTTGCACCACTCAGGTGACCCTGAGGACACAGATAAACCTCCAGGACTCTCTAAAAGGACACAAATGGCCAGCTGTCTGCAAGGAATATAAATCCTTCCATTCCCCACCATCCAGTCAGAGCTGAAGAAACTTCTTGGAGGAGAAGCGAAATATCTTCAAAGAAAAAAAACAGAAAGTCCAGTTGCCTTTTTAAAAAGCACCTTTGGGAGTCATTCAGTCTGTAGATCACATCATGACTGGCTGTCACCTGTGGGCGTATACCTGTCCAGTACCTGATCTCCCTCCCTCCCTCCCTCCCCAAACGATGCTGCGCTTCAGTGGTTAGGTGATCTAGACATTGGTATCTGAACATAGATCCTTTTGACACTCCAATTTTATTGCATTTTGTAAAACATAGGCAAAATGTTAATATATATAATGCAAATCCATGTATGCCGTACACTCAATCAGTGTTGGCGAACCTTTTCAGCACCGAGTGCCGAAAACCGGAAGAGCAGTTCCCCGGCGCACATGTGCATGCCGGGAAGCTGAGCTGCTGGTTTCCAGTGAGCACATGCGCACCAGCCCCCTGGTCTTCCAGTTTCTGGTCGTACATGCGTGGATGAAGACAGCTGGATGGCACGCATATGCATGCTGGAAACCGGAAGCTCAGCTTCCCGGCACACGCGCATATGCAACCGGCCACCTGGTCTTCCGGTTTCCGGCGCTCCTGTGCGCGCAAAGACCACCAGGCACACCAGAACCCGGAAGAGTAATGGGCAACGGCTGCTGTGCCTGGAGAGATGGCTCTAGGCATGCCACTTCCGGCACACGCGTCCTAGGTTTGCCATCACGGCACTAAATAAATAACCAAGGGGGTGCTGCAGTGGCTGTAACTTCTAAAACAAGGTCATATGTAGCTTTTTGGAGGGAATGCGTCGTAACTTTGAATGGGCGTTAAGTGACCGCTCGTATCTCGAGAACTACCCATATAGTACAAAACTGGGCTTCTTATCTTAGCAGCTTTAACATGCCTGGACTTCAGTTGTTAAGGTTGAGAGACACACTAGGAGAGGCTCCATGCTTTAGTAAAGAGAACGCTGCATAATAGTAGGATAGCGCAAGTTTTAGGATAGAACTAAGGAGAATTTTTTCTGTCAGTCAGAACAGCCAATCAACAGAACGACTTGTCTCCAGAAGTTGTGGATGCTCCAACACTGGAGTTTTTAAAGAAGAGATTGGACAGCCATTTGTAATGGTGTAGGGTCTCCTGCCTGAGTAGGGAGGGAGGGGGGTTGGACTAGAAGACCTCCAAGGTCCCTTCCGACTCTGTTATTCTGTTACTCTGTTATAAGGTCATGCCCACCTTGATTTTGAGACTCGTGGTCTAGTAAAAAAAACCTTGATTATAGGGATTTTCCCCTCTCCTGCCTGAACCCGTCACTGTTCTGAAACCTATGACAAATGTATATAATTAGGTAAACGGCAGAAAAAGAGCCTCATGTGGAGATGGGGATTTGGACGTCTCTCTCTTGTCCCTGTCCATTGGTTCCTTTGTCAGAAATGGTTTCAGGCTTCCTGTTTCGGCAGGGGGTTGGCCTAGAAGACCTCCAAGGTCCCTTCCGACTGTGATTATGTCGTTCTGTTCCATTTCAGATACCACAGGATAGTTTCTGATTCCGATGATTGTCCAGTCTGTGGTTCCTAGTGAGGACGATATAAGCCAGGGGTGTCAAACTGGATTTCTTTGACGGACAGATCATCATTTTAGGACAGATGCCTCCTGCAGAACTCTGCCAGGCTGAAAACAGGTGGTTTGGGCCTGTTTTTCGGCCCATTTTCAGCCCGCAGAGTGTTGCGGGAGGCCAAGGAGGGTGAAAATGAGCTCCCCCCCCACATGCGGCCCATTTTAGCCGCCAGAGGCACCGCGGGCCGGTCCCTTGATAGTTCCAGGATGGTCCCGTGGGCTTTGAGTTGGACACCCCTGACCTAAGCAAATGGGCATTTAGTTCAGGTCAGCATTAATCTGGGCATCCTACAGCGCGGAAATGTTTTTTTCACCACAGTTTCCACCTCCAGTGTCTCAAACCCCACCTTACAGAGCCGCCTCAGAATCCGTCATTAGAAAAATCAGGTTTTCTGCTCGTCAGGCACGCTTACACGGCTGACCTCAAGCAGGCTTGGAATAATTGTGCTTGGTTTGACTTCCTAAGGGTTTATTTGTAAATGATTCATCTGCCTCAGCCAAATAGGAATTGCCTGCTTAGATGCTCAGCCCATCAATTTGAGTCAAACGATTTGTGGTGGGGTTTGTTTTTTTTTGGCAAGAACTTGGCCAGATAAATAAAATGGCTGGAGTTATATCTCATCCTCGGGTCCTTTTCCTAAGATTAAGGCCTTACTTAGTTTTCTTGGCTGTCTCGTTCGGGAACAACAATCCTATATATCTAGGGTAATAGAATTTCTATTTAACAATCTACATCCTCGCTTTTATTCCCTATTAGGGTCTGGGTGATCGATACGTAACCCAATTGATTGCTAAGGTCAAATGTGCCGTGTCTTTATAGCCAGGTTGTATTTATTGTGCTTCTGAGGTTGTTTCGATGGGCCATTAGCCTTTTTTTCCCCTATCCATACATACACCAGGGCCCCATAAACCTCCCCCGCCCCCCCGATGCATGGATCGGCAGGCACCTTAATTGTTAGGCATTGTATGCCCATGGTCAGGTGCCAGATCTGAGTCTTGAAAGAGTTAAAATACCTCTCCAGAGGTGAAATTAATCTAATGATCAATTGCAGGGTAGATTGTTTTGCTGTCTTCCCAGGGGGGCTGTTTGTGGAGATTTTATAGACCAATCAAAATAGAGCTGGAAGGGACCTTGGAGGTCTTCTAGTCCAGCCCCTTGCTCAAACAGGAGATCTGACACCATTTCAGACAAGTGGCTGTCCAATCTCTTCTTTCAAAACCTCCAGTGATGGAGTACCCACAATTTCCAGAGGCAAGCAGTTCCACAGGCTAATTCTTCCCACGGTTAGGAAGTTTCTCCTTAATTCCAGGTTGCTTCTCTCCTTGATGAGTTTCCATCCATTTCTTCTTGTCCTGCCCTCTGATGCTTTGGAAAATTAATTGACCCCTTCTTCTTTGTGGCAGGCCCTCAAATATTGGACCAGAGAGGTATGAGGGCATCTCTGGAAAAAATCAGCAAAGGTCAGATGGAAGAAAGCTCCTGTCATGACCGGGGCGTGGCACAAAAGCAGCATAGTCAGATAATCAGTAGGAGTCCCTTTATTAGCTCCAACTTGCCCCCAATGTCCTGGTTACCTTCTGGCTGGAGAAAATTTCTCCCAGGAACAGCCTTTGGCTGCAGAGAATCAAGTCCAAAACGTGGTCAACAAAAACTGTAAGTCCAATCAAGGCAAAATGTGGTAATTACTCCGGCAGGGCAGGAGCAAGAATTCCAGATGTGAAGGAACGAAAGTAATTCAACCCGGTTAGGAGGATGCCAGGAATGCAGATAAGCCACGACAACACAAGATAAACTCACATTTGTTCCCAGCAGACGCTGCACTCAGCATGCATCGCTTTTAAAGTCTCTTTCCAGCTGTGGCTAATGAAGGGAATCAGGGCCCTTTCCTCCCCTGTAAGCCATGCAACCTATGTTTCTCTCTTCTCCGTTCCTCCCTGTGTGCCCTAGGATGAAGAGGGGGGTGGGCCTGGGTCTTCCTTTGAACTCCCTCTCCCTTGCTCTACTTCTCCCCCTGCTCTGCCCAGCCGGCCTTTGCCCTTCCCCAGTTTCCTCCACAGCCAACTGGAGCCACACTCCCAGTCCCTGTGGGCTGTTCGTCTTCCTCCTTGGATTCAGACTCCAACGGGCATGACAGCTCCCATGAACTTATTGCTTCAGAGGACACGTCAGTAGACTCGGCCCAGTGTTTTAAGTCAAAATTTGAGAATACCTATGAACAAACTTTCTTTACCATAATGATTTTCAGATATTGGAAAGATCAGGTCCACTTATGAAGGCCCAGTTAAACTAATTTATTGCTAAAACTTATGTGTGGGGATCTTCTCAACTAACTGGAGTTAGATAAAGGCCAAGGGCAATCAATGGGTTTGGATTTAGTCCACTTGTGGCTGATCCCCCTTTTAACTTCACCCCCAGGTTCCGCCACTCCTCCTCCCTACTACGTTATTGCAATAGATCAGATTTTTTAAGTGGAACCCAATGCTGAAATATGGAAACCAAGGGGTCTCTCAAAGTGGTGGATTTCGAGATAACTTTGGAGTTCATGTCCGTAATAGCAGTCAGGGACCTGATTC
>NW_020716872.1:218754-234938 GCF_900518725.1 Notechis scutatus
TAGATAGATAGATAGATAGATAGATAGATAGATAGATAGATAGATAGGCAGATAGATAGACAGATAGACAGATAGACAGATAGACAGGCAGACAGACAGACAGACAGATAGATAGATAGATAGATAGATAGATAGATAGATGATAGATAGATAGATAGATAGATAGATAGATAGATAGATAGATAGATGATAGAGTTGTCGAAGACGGACTTCCCCAACTGATTTCCATTGCAATTCACATTATTTTCTATTGTAACTGACATTATTTTACCATTTGCCATTTACATCCCTTCCAAGGCAGCAGGAGGGAATAGCTTCCCAGAGTCAACTTGTAGGGGAGATAGCCGGCAGAGAAATGGAATGAAGGAAGGAATAAAAGTGGCTGAACATGAAATAATAAAACACGCCTTGCACCTCTTTCTGACTTTGGTGCCTTCTCCGGCAAGGATCCCAGTTTTGGCGTCTCTCCCTCCCTCCCTCCCCCCATCTCCTTCCATCCTTTGGGTCCAAACAGATGGCATCCGCTTGGCAAGAGGGCACTCTCTCCGCTTTTCAGTCCTCCGTTTGGGAAGGCACCCTCTTCCAGAAATATGGCTCGGCTGCTTCCAGGAAATGGAGTTATTTCTCCTGCCTTGAGAGCAGGTCCCGTCAACAGCCCCAAATAATGAGCTTGGCCGGAAGGAGTCTGACCTCTGTATATTCCATCCGTCTTTTGCTAAATAATATACTTTAACCCCTGTCTTTTCTGGTTTTTTTTTTCTGAAGTCCGCACCCATTCCCGTAAAACGCTAAATCTGTGTTAAAAAATGCATCTTGGCAGCATCTGGCAACTGCTCTTAGTAAAAGGGCATCCAATGGAAATTATCAATTTATCTTCCTTTGTGGTTTTTTTCTCTGTGTGTGTGTGTGTGCGCGCGCGCACCATGTCACAAGAAAATATTTTAGCCTTATCCAAAAATCATATGGAAAAAAAGACTATCCTCCTTTTACCCTTAATGCTGTTTTGTTCATTTCAGAGCACAAGGAGATGGTGAAGGTTTTATTGTGATTTATTAACGGGTCCTCGATTTATGAAAGTTCATTTAGTGACTGTTCACAGTTACAATGGCACTGAAAAAGGGGCTTGATGTTCACAGTTAATGACCTTTGCAGTATCCTCAGGATCATGCAATCAAAATTCAGATGCTTGATAACTGGTTCATACGTACAACTGTTGCTGTGTTCTGACCCAGCTCCCCAAACACGACAAACCCTCTGTTGTTGAAGCAATGATTCTTTTATTAGGAGCTCCGGCAAAAAGTTTCTCTCTCAACGCAGGCTAACTAGCCTGTCCAGCAGAGACATGAATAGTTGTCTGCCACATGTATTCATCTCCACCCCCTGCCTTTTATCCCCAGAGCTAGAATGGGGCCTTGCTAGCTGTGGTGGCTCTTCCGTCCCAAGGACCGGCTCATAGATTTCCACTGCTCTCCTCTCCTCTTCCTTCTGCGTATCTACATGTCAGGCACTGGACCCAGCTGTTCCTCCTCTTCCTCATCAGCCACCTCCAGACCTGGGGGCTGTTGACTCTCCATCTGAGGGCTTACGGATGGCCCAGGCTCCGCCTCTTTTCTCTCTCCCCCCCCTCTCTCCCTCTGGCAGCTCCGTTCCTTCTCCCCCCTCGAAGATCCCAGGTTGCCTTGATGCTGACCCTGACTCTCCTGCCTCCTCCGCCGATTCGGCTGTCGGAGGGGCCGGCGGCCGACAGGCCACAACAGGAAGACAGATTCACTTAACAACCATGTTACTAACTTAGCAGCTGCGGGGATTCACTTAAGAACTCTTTGGCAAGAAAGACCCTAAAATGGGGCAAAACTCGCTTAACAAATGTCTCACTTAACAACATAAATTTGGTGCTCAGTTGTGGTGGTAAGCCGAGGATTGCCTGTATGTAGCCCTTCAATTTTCCCAAATGCTGCCAAGGATTTAAAAGTAGGCAATTCTCAGCCAAGGAGTAGGCTTCCGCTTTGCATTAAGCCGCACGATTTCTTCAGCTGTCGTTTCACATCTAACGTGCATAAACTCAGGCAATTATGGTTTAATCAATAAACCACGGTTAACTAAATCACACCTTAATGTAGGACTGTGGAATTGCCACCCTCTGGAAGGCTAATCATAAGCCTTTGCGAAGCGGGGTTTTGATTTCTCTCGATAAAAATCTGTGCTCTATTCGAGAAACGGCGCAAGTTATTAGAAGCCGTTTTGCTAGGATTGGTAATGAAGCAATTAGTAAAATATTATCTGGTGTAAATTAAATGACAACAATTTCTTTAAAACAAACACAGATAAAACGAGACTGCAAGTGCGAGGCTGTTTACACATACGGCATTAGCAGAAAGTCGTGGAAGATTGAGGATTCTGTGAGTTGGACACTCATTGTACAAACAATTCTGTGTTGATACAGTTCTTTTGTTAACGTTTTGAAAAAATGGGGTGGGTGAGTTGGCTTCTCAGTTCAACCGTCCACAACTTGATGTCTTTCCAGTATATTTGGACAAGAATATCCATAATTCTTCAGCTGGAAAGGGACCTTAAGAGGTCCTCCAGTCCAAGCCTCTGCTCATGCAGGAGACTGCACAATTGTGAACAAGTGGCTGTTCAGTCTCTTCTTTAAAGCTTCCAGTGTTGGAGCATTCACCACTTCTGGTGGCAAGCAGTTCCACTGATTAATTGTTCTAACTATCAGGAAATTCCTCCTTAGTTCTAAGTTGCTTCTCTTCTTGGTGAATTTCCATCCGTTGCTTCTTCTCCTGCCTTCTGGGGCTTTGGAGAATAGTTTGACCCCCCTCTTCTTTGGGGCAGCCCCCCCCCAAATATTGGGAAATGCTATCATGTCACCCTCGTCGTGATTTTAATTAAACTACACCTACCTCATTCTTGCAACCGTTCTTCATATGTTTTAGCTTTCAGTCCCCTAATCATCCTTTGTTACTCTTCTCTGCACTCTTTCTAGAGTCTCAACATCTTGTTTACATCACAGAGACCAAAACTGGATGCAGAATTCCAAGTGTGGCCTTACCAAGGCCTTATAAAGTGGTATGATGAACACTTCACATGATCTTGATTCTATCCTTCTGTGGATGCAGCCTAGGACTGCGTTGGCTTTTTTTGGCAGCTGCAGCACAAGGCTGGCTCCTCTTTAAGGATTTGTCTAGTAGGACTCCGAGGTCCCTCCCAGCATTACTAGGTCTTCCAATCCAACCCCCTGCTGAAGCAGGAGACCCTACGCAAGTACGGGCAAATGATTATCCAATCTCTTCCTAAAAACCTCCAGCGTTGGAGCATTTACAACTTCTGGTGGCAAGCAGTTCCACTGATTAATTGTTCTCGCTGTCAGGAAATTCCTCCTCAACTCCAGGTTGCTTCTCTCTCCTGGTTTAGTTTCCATCGGTTGCTTCTCGTCTTGCCTTCAGGTGCTTTGGAGAATAGCTTGACTCCCTCTTCTTTGGGGCAGCCCCTCAGATACTGGAAGACTGCTCTCCTGCCCCCACTAGTCCTTCTCGTCATTAAAGTAGACCTACCCAGTTCCTGCAACCGTTCTTCCTATGTTTTAGCCTCCATGTCAGCCTTCAAGATTTTCTTCCTTTGCTTTGCATCTTTCGGCTGTCATAAGTAACGGGGGGAGGAGCGGGGAAAAGTATGGGAAGTGAGCTGGAGATCTTGCAAACTCCTACTGTAAAACTGAGGAGGAGGGAGAGTACATTCTTGCTTAGGTTTCTATTTCTTGCTTAGGTTTCTATTTCTTCTCTGCGCAGCTGCAAACCTTTATCAAACTATGTCAAGGTCAACGGACAGAAGCCTCATCACCACCTGAAGATGTCCACATGATGACATTCACAACTTTTAATTGGAAGAACCATTTGAACTATTGGGGGTGGGAACATTGCCATTACTTTGTATATGTGCTTTACGCGCCTAATTTCTCAGATTCAGAATCCTTTTGTTGCTACCACTTGACTTCCAGTAAAAGATATCTTTTCTCTAATTAAAAGAGTCTAAGTATTTCTTTCTTGGATTTTGAATGGAGTACCAGCTGACACTCCAGCCTCCCACCCCCCACCCCAATCCTCTTTGTTGCTCTTACGACAAACGATTCCTGCAACGGTTGGGCACCCATTTGATGTGCGAAACGCGTGCTCTTCCACAAGAGCGACTCTCGCTGCAGCGCTCCACCGGAAGCCCTTTGAAAAGACAACGGCAGGCCAGACGGGGTGGGTATTCACGAACATGGATACATCTGCTGTGCATCATTGCCACCCATAAAGGGAGTTTGATCTCCCACTTAATCACACGGCGTTTCCTACCTTTTTACATAAAAGCTCAATAGGATACTAACCTGTTGCGTGGCTCCCAGAGATCCCCCTTTATATCATCAAGAGCTGCAACTTCACGTCGACAAAATTTTAATCTATAACCCTTCGGGGGGGGGGACCTGTTTCCCTCTCCCCCAGTAGGTCCTTACTTCTCAAGACAGATCTCTGTGAAATCCATGTTCGCTTCACGCGGCGAGCATATTGCAGTAGTAAATAACTCTTTGAGTAATGACGGGACTGGTTAATGATGTCGTGGCTCGGGGATGCTGTGGCGTTGGCCCATTGCACAAATGAGAATGTGAGATGCCTTGTGTTTTAACTGACCAAAGGGTCCTCCTAGCCCAGGGATGGCAAAACCTTTTTGTTGTGGTGTGCCGAAAGCACGCAGGCATGCAATAGCGTGCACGCGCATGCTGACACCCACTATGCCATGCGCCCCCCTGCACATGCGCTTGCAACATAGACACTGCCCTCTTATTTGCACTGCGTATGCGCGTGCCTCCCAGCTGACTTTCAGCCCGTTTGAGGCCATTTTCGTGCTTCCGGAGGTTTGAGAGAAGCCTCTGCAGCCTTGGGAGGCCGAAAAACGGGCCTTCCGGAAATACCAAAAGGGCCCGTTTTCGGCCTCCAGAGGGCCTCTGGAACCCGGGGGAGGCCGTTTTCGCCCTCCTGGAGGCTCAAGGGAAGCCTCTGGAGCCTCTGGAGACGGAAAACGTATTTCTGCTATTTCCAGAAGGCCCATTTTTCGACCTGCCGAGGCTGCCGAGGCTTCTATCGAGCTTCAGGGAGGGCGAAAACGGCCTCAAACTGGCCGAAAATCAGCTGGGAGGCGCGTGCGTGCGCACTGCATGTAAGTTTGGCTGGGGCTCGCGTGTCCGCACAAATGGCTCTCCGTGGCCCCTGTGGCACGCGTGCCATAGGTTCGCCATCACGGTTCTAGCCTCTTCGTCACATTTATTGAGAGTCCTCGAGTTACAACTGTTCTTTTTAGGGACCTCCCCAAGTTATAACGGCGCCGAAAAAAATGGGCGTAGGACCGTTTTTCAGACTTAACCACCATTTGCAGCATCCCTGTGGTCACGGGATCAAAATTCAGACCACTTGGCAACGGGTTCGTATTTACGATGGTTACAGCAAGCAAAGTCAATGGGGAAAGTAGATTCGCGCAACAGCTGGGTTGCTCAATTAACGACTGCCGTGCTTCTCTTAACCGTTGTGGCAAGAAAGGTCATAAAATGAGGCGGTGCTCACATAGCCCTCTAAATTTTGGGCTCCATTGTGGCCGTAAGTTGAGCAACCGCTTCACATTTACGACGGTGGCAGTGTCCCGGGGTCCTGCGATCCCATTTGGCAATCCCTTCTGACAAGCGAAATAAACAGGGGAGCCAGATTCACTTAACCCTGTGACTCACTTAGTAACTGCAGTGACTCACTCAACGATAGTGGCTAGGAAGGTTGTAAAACGGGGCGAAGCTCACTTAACAGATTTCTTACTTAGCAACGTAACTTTTTTGGGCTCAGTTGTGGTTGTAATTTGAGGGTTACCCGTTTTATATTTATTTGCATCCTGCCTTTTATTATTTTTACAAGTAACTTTTGTGTGTGTGTGTGTGTGTGTGTGTGTGTGTTGCTGTGGAACTCTGGAAACCGGCCATGAATACCATTTTGGGGGAATTCGTTGTAAATTTGAACGGTTGCTAAGCAACCAGTCGTAAGTCGTGAACTCCCTGTATGCCTTTCCCAAAGGAATTGTAAACCATAAACCATTGCAAACCCAGTAATTTGCAGGTGATCCCATATTGCACAGATACATCAGGGCCCACACACAACATCCAAACCATGCTTAGCGACTCCTCAAAGTTACCACAGACCCCAAAAATGGGCTGCCTCATCTAACAACATAAATTTTGGGCTCGATTGTGGTCGTAGGGATGAAGGATGACCTGTATTCAAGGCAATTTTACATTTCAGTTAACTTAAGTCAGGGGTGTCCAACCTTGGCAACTTTTAAGAACCCTGGACTTCAGCTCCCAGAATTCAGAATAGAATACAGAATAAGAGAGTTGGAAGGGACCTTTGTAGGTCATCTAGTCCAGGGGTCCCCAACCGCCGGGCCGCGGACCGGTACCGGGCCGCGGAACAAGCCTTACCGGGCCGCTGGTTGCTGGGCGCCGCCATCTTTTTTTGGTAAAAAAAGCAATTTTTCGTCAAAAAAGATGGCGGCGCCCAGCTGACGCCGGAACCGGGCCGCGGCGTCGAAAAGGTTGGGGATCCCTGATCTAGTCCAACCCTCTGCCCAAGCAGGAGACCCTGCACTATTTCTGATGGAGGGCAGTCCAGTCTCTTCTTGAAAGCTTCCAGGGATGAAGCTCCCCACAACTTCCAAAGGCAACGTCTGTTCCTTGGGTTGACTGTTCGTGGTGTCAGAAAGTTTCTCCTTATTTCCAGGTTGAATCTCTCCTTGTTCAGTTTCCATCCATTATTCCTTGTCTGGCCTTTGGGTGCCTTGGAAAATAGTTTGACTCCTTCCTCTTCTCTGGGGCAGCCCTTCAAATATTGGGAAACTGCTCTCGTGTCTCCCCTGGTCCTTCTCTTTACTAGACTAGCCAGGCCCAGTTCCTGCCACCGTTCTTCATATGTTTTAGTCTCCAGTCCCCTAATCCTCCTGGTTGCTCTTCTCTGAACTCTTTCTAGAGTCTCAACATCTTTTTTATAGTGTGGTGACCAAACCTGGATGCAGGATTCCTGGATGACTGAGTAAAAGAGCCACTAGAAGCAGCAAAATTTGCAAATTGGGGGTGGGGTGGGGGAAAATATCTCTCCTACCCCAGGGAAAACAATTATTTCATTTATAAATTGCATTCCCTCATTCACTCCTGAAGAAATGGCGAGATATCAACCTAACAACGAAAAGCTTATCACCTAAACCAATGCATTGACAGCCCCATTCATAAAGGCTGTAACACAACACCTTAGATTGTATCTTTGGCCTTCCCTGCCATTTGAAGACTGATTTTTATTAGCTTTTCTGAACCTTTAACTGCAGTATTGAATATTGGAAAACCAACAGATTTGGCTAAGTATTACCGTTGATGGATGGGATCCATGCCATGTCGCTTCTTGCTGTGCGGAATAGTTTCCTGCGATAAATCAGTTATACCGTCATTAACGGTCCAATGTGGAAATGGAGCCTAGCCAATATATGGATAAGATGGTAAATCCTGCCCAAAGGAACAGTGAACATTTTGTCCTGTACTTTAAAGTTAACATTAGCATAGTAATTGTTTTAGAGGGAATGAAAAATCAACCTGTTACCGTAGTTTCCCCCTCCCTCTCATCCCCTATAAACCATTCTCCAAATGGATTGGGCACAAGCTATATCATTTTCTTTAAGTTTGTTGGTTAAGCATCATTGATGATAAGACCGGTGGAGTTAAGCAAGTCATTATCCTAGAGCTGTTATGTTCCCACATTTGAATGAATTGATACTTAGCCTAGCACCAATTTTAGTGCTAACCATTGGTTGACTAGATACTTGTATGTATGCATGCGTGTGTGTGTGTGTGTGTGTGTATACACATATATATATGCAGGGTCTTGGCTGTTCGGGTCTTTTCCCGTGT
Organism: Notechis scutatus; assembly: GCF_900518725.1. The sequence continues at coordinate 226,730 of NW_020716872.1, forward strand.
AAGATTGAGAGCATCTTGGCAACGTTTCGACGAGGTCCCACTCGCCATCTGGTGCTTTCGGCTTCGTGCTTGTGCGAGCAAAGTGTGGTGACCAAAACTGGATGCAGGATTCTTGGGTGACTGAGCTTTGCTCGCACAAGCACGAAGCCGAAAGCACCAGCCTGAAGATGGTGAGTGGGACCTCGTCGAAACGTTGCCAAGATGCTCTCAATCTTACACGGGAAAAGACCTGAACACGCCAAGACCTGCATACCTGTACCTGTGAAAATCTACGAAAACACACACACACACACACACACACACACACACACACACACACTGAGAGAGATTGGGAGCAGGTGGCCCTATAGATATCTAGGTTTGGGGATGGTATTCAAATTACCGTATTTTGCAGAGTATAAGATGCTCCAAAGTATAAGACGCACCTAGCTTTTGGGGAGGAAAACAAGATTTTTTATTTTTTATTGTATCTGCCTCGGCCCTCCCAGCCATTTGCCTCCTTGCAGCAAACAGCTTGTATCAGCTTCAGCACAGCCTGATTAGCGCAAGCCGCTGATCGCCGGTAGGATCGGTCTCCTGACGATCAGCTGTTTCAGGCTACAGGGATTGCCGTTGCCTATTGCCGCCTCCACGCGCCCCATTTTCAGCCTCTGCACCCCATTTTTGGCCTCTGCGTGCCCCATTTTCTGCCCATTCCGATCCCTACTGCCTGGAACGGGCCAAAAGGGTGTGCGGAGGCTGAAAATCGGACGCACAGAGGTGGCAATAGGCGATCCCTGCAGCTTGGAACAGCTGATCGACAGGAGGCTGATCCAACCAACCATCAGCTGCTTGTGCTAACAGGGCTGGTCTGAAGCTGAAACAGGCTGTTTGCTGCAAGGAGGCAAATTTCTGGGAGGCAGAGGCTGAAGGATGGGGGGCTGCTGGGGGACGGGGCTTCGGCGACCTTCGCTGTATAAGACACACAGACATTTCCACCCACTTTTTGGGGGGAATGGAAAGTGCGTCTTATACTCTGAAAAATACGGTCCTCCTGCATCTCTCAAACTCCCCAGCTTGTAATGGGACAACCCGCTGTGGCCCACTCGCCGCAGGACCTTTCAGCCATTCAGTTGAATGAGTGTTTAAAGTAATTAAAAATGATTTTACTTTCGGCCATTCGCAGTTCTTTTTGTCCCTCCTCGGGCTTCCTTGCTTTAATGATTCCATTCCACCCTTTCTTCGATATTAGTGGGACTCTTGTCCCATGGCAAGTTGGCCAATGGCAAGATGTCCCAGACCAGGGGTGTCCAACTCAAGGCCCATGGGGGCCACCCTGGAAAATGTAAGGGGCCGACATCGCTTCGGCTCAGTTTACCCGATGCAAAGAGGAAACATGCCAGCAGTTTGGGGAGTGGTATCACGCTGGCCACACCCACCCAGTCGGCCATGCCCGGACGGCCCCCCCAAGGTCAACCTCAGCCCTGATGCAGCCCTCAATGAAATTGAGTTTTGACACTCCTGTCCTAGATACACAGACACAGACACACACACACACACCAGCCAACATCTCTGTTTATCATCAGGCCTACAGGCATCAAAAAAAGCTAATGTCTCTCAGCCATTTCTGCCAGCCCATTTGGTCTCGGCGTTTGATGCCAAAGTGGCGTCGTGGGTTATAGAAATGACAATACACTGAACTCACACATGCTGTGCCGGAGACCTTTCTGCACCTGGTGGGGTTTCCCCCCTCCCCCCCTTTTGCTATGAAGGACCATGCCTTATGTGTGGATATTTGCTGGCGTCGTCGTGTGTGTGTGTGTGTCTCTTTGCGGTTGTGCAGTTGGCTGCTTGCCCCGGGGAGGCGAAATCCTGCCGGTGAGCCTTTGAATGCCAGCTGAGGTTGAAGGGCCTGGAAATTGAAAATTGCCCTACATAGTGGTGTTTATATACGGTGGCGTAGCGCAGATAGATGGATTTCACAACAATAATAATGCCAGCAGGTAGCGCCTTGCTTCAAGCTGTTTGACTTGAGGAAGGGGAGGGGGGAAAAAATAGAGGCTTTCCATCTCGGGAGAAGAAGAAAAAATATGTCCATAAGCCAAGCGAAGCATTTTTCTAAATTGGATGGGGACTTCGTACATCTCCGTTGGCGATATTAACCGGACTGACCTTGCATTTAGATTCTCAGCCCTGGGGGGCAGTAGGGCCCAGGGGTGGGAAGGGTTGCTCTAGATCAGAGGTCTCCAAAGTTGGCCACTTTAAGACTGGTGGACTTCAACTCCCAGAATTCCTCAACCTCAACTCCCAGAATTCCCCAGCCAGCATGGGAGTTCTGGGAGTTGAAGTCCAGAAGCCTTAAAAGTTGCCACAGTTGGACACTCCTGGGGTGAGGTCTGGTTGGTTGTTCTCTTCTTCCTTCTTGAGCACCTGTGTTTCTCAACCTTGGTGGCTTTAAGTCTGGTGGCAGGTATGTCCCTCAGGGATGGGACCCGCGGTATTCCCGGTCTCTCCGGTCTGATGGGCCGGGTAGATGTGACCGGCAAGAGACATCCCCTCAGATAACCTGGTCCCAAGCCATGAAGGGGACAACCAGCACGCCTTGAATTGCACATTTGTAATTAACAAATCTCTCATTTAGCAACATAAATTAGGGGCTCCCTTGCTGTTGTAAGTCGAGGACTACCTATAGAGGCAGAATATCAATCACTTCTGTGTGTTGGTGTGTGTGTGTGTGTGTGTCTTTGTGTTCGGGTATGCATTTGAATCCCAATTGAGGTATTACATTGAAATGAAAGGGCAGGTTGTGGATTTGTCTGTCTATTTATTTTCTGGGCATTAACGCATTCGGTAAAGTTCCTTGCTGGAGATTTAGACATTGTAGGCTTTTCTAGTGGCGCATACTAAATGCCAATCAAATGTGCTGGCGGAGGAAGCGGCTCTCAGTTGATGCACAGAGGTGTTTGTGATCCCAGGGCAGTGTTGACTTGTGTTAGTTTCATTAAACTCCTGCAAACCCTACAATTACACAATGCAAATAAGCTAAGCCCGTCTTTGGCACGGGCCCTGCTTTGCACCAAAGCTCCAGGGAGTTGAGAGTACGTTTGTCATCTTTGGCGCACAACCCTTTCAGTCGACCAAGTTCTCCTGGCGTCGTCCCACACATGGGCCGGTCCAATTTCCGAAGCGAGAGACAATGTCCGATTCAGCTTGAAAACGATTCCTTGCAGGGAACCGATAGAAAGAAGAAAAAAAAGAAATGCTATGAATGAAATCTTGAATGAAGTTCTTTTTCAAATAAGCCTTTCGGATCTCTTTGTTCTGGTTTGAGGATAAAGAGCCTGAGCTTGTGATGTCAATTTGCAAGGACATTCGTCAGTATTAAGTATCGGGGGGTGCAGATAACTAACCAGCATCTGCATTTCCTGCGTTGGATGAGGAGAGCACCTCTTTCTCCTGCTGTGCTGCCCACTTTTTACAGAGGCACGATGGAGATAATTTTAACAAACCGCAATCCCTGTTTGGTGTCGTGGCAGCAGCGCCTCAGATAGAAAGTCCCTACAGAGAGTGGTGAGGACAGTGGAGAAGGGTATAGGAAGCTCGCTTCCCATTATTCAGGATGCTGCTTCTAAGCGCTGTGTGCTTAGAGCTCGAAGCATTGTTAGACACCACACACCCACTTCATGGTCTGTTGCTCCCCCTCTAGGAGGGGGTTTCAAAGTATTGTTCCCTAGGCCACCCGTCGGATAAACTTACAAGATTCGTTTCTCTCGCCATGTACATGTGTACATCTGGACTAGACTGTGTTGTTTCTCTGTGTCATATAATATATGTGGCCCCAGGCATAATTTTGTATTTATTTGTTATTTATTTTGTCATGTCCATGTTGTGTATTTTGGAGGTGGTGACCTTTTGAGAACTGTATGCAACGAAATTTCATTTTAATGTGTTCCGATTAGTGTACATTTAAGGTGACAGTAAAGTTATTCTAAGTCATCTTTCCTTCTGCTTTTCCATTTCTGTGCAGAACTGGGTTCCTTACCAACGGTGGTGAGAAGTCTCGCTCTGGGTCCCTGTTTTACCTCTGTGTGAAACCCCTGAGTGAGGTTTATTTATTTTAGCATATGGCATCCTGAGCTAGGTCCTCCATAAAGATGGATGGGTGGTTGGTTGGTTGGATGGATGGATGGATGGATGGATGGATGGAAGGGAGGGAGGGAGGGAGGGAGGGAGGATGGAAGAAAAAGAAATGGAAGGAAGGAAGGAAGGGGAGGAATAAGGAAGGAGGGGAGGAGGGTGGGTGGGATGGAAGAAGGAAGGAAGGAAGAGGGAGGAAGGAAGGAAGGAAAAGAAGTGAAAGGAAGAAAGGAAGGGAGGGGAGGGAGGAGGGTGGAAGGAAGGAGAAGGGAGGGAGAATGGAAGGAAGGAAAACAAATGGAAGGAAAGGAGAGGTGGAAGGAGAGAGTAAGGAAGGAGTGGAGGGAGGAAGGAAGGGAGGAAGGAAAGAAGGAAGGAGAGAGGAGGAAAATAGGAGAGAAGGAAGGGGAAGAAAGGAAGGAACGGGGAGGGAGGAATGAAGGAAGAAAAGTGGAAGGAAGGAAGGAGAGGATGGGGGAAGGAGGGAGGAAGGAAGGAATAATAATACTTTATTGTCATTGTATGTATATGCACAGTATGCACATACAACAAAATTCACATAACACCCAGAGACTAACGGTAGGAGGGAGGTTAGAAGGAAGGAAGGAAGGAAGGAAAAGAAGTGGAAGGAAGGAAGGAAAACCTAATAAGGGGATTTTTGAGGCTTTGAGAAGGATAAATAGCTCTGGGCAAGTAGAAGAAGGTTTTCGTTCTGAGCCGGACATCGATCAAAAACCCATTCCCATAAAAATGCAGAATCGTCTTTGCTCTGACTTCCCTTTTGTACACTTTTACATGTGTACACATGTTTAGTACACCTTTTCCTCTGCTCTGTCTTGGCCTGTTTCAGAATTGCCCTGTAAGGCTCAAACGTTTCACCAGCACTGCCCTTTGTGGCTGAAGCCTTCCTCTTAAAAAAAAAATAATGACCCACCTTTTCCAGTAATGGCTGGGCGGAAGCCAGCAGATGCTGCTTCGTCTTCGTCAACTATCTGCCATATCGGAACATCGGTTTGGGATTATTCCCATCTTCTGCAACAAGAACTGTGTGTGTGTGTGTGTGTGTGTGTGTGTGTGTGTGTGTGTGTGTGTCCGTCCATTCGGCCTCTTCTCTTTCTGCACCATCGATTGGGTGGCCAATGGGATTTGTTGGGAATAATCTGCAGGATCTGGGGACAGTCTTGCCGTGCTAAATTTAGTCCGTGCCTGCATAATTTACGCTTTCTGCTCGAGTAATTGAAAATGCTGCTTAATAAACTCTGTTAAAAACTCCCCTTTGGTTTGCATCCCGGAAGGTCTATGGAGCCTCGAAGCTTCCTTCCACGTGAAGTCTTAAAGGACCGCTTTAGAAAGCCTCAGTAAGGCCACACCTGGAATGCGGCATTACCAAAAAAAAAAAAAAAATAGAGGTTGAGATTTTGGAAAAAGTGCAGAGAAGAGCAACTAAGATGATTCAAGGCCTGGAGACAAAAAAAACAAACCAAAAACAAAAACCATATGATGAATGGTTGAGGGAATTGGGTATGTTTAGTTTAATGTAGTCACCTGACTACAGGTGACCTGAGATGAGTATTCCAGTATTTGAGGGGCTACCAATAAGAAGAGTTATTTCCCAAAGCACCAGAAGGCAAGACAAGGAACCACGGATAGAAACTAATCAAGGAGAGAAGCAACCTGGAATTAAGGAGATACTTCCTCACAGGGAGGACAATTAACCAGTGGAACAGCTGGCCACCAGAGGTTGTGGGTGCTTCATCCCTGGAGATGATGAAAAGAAAAGACCTGTCGGAAATGCTTGGGCAGATGGTTGGACTAGAACATCTCTGAGGTCCCTCCCAGCTCCATTCTGATTGCATTACTTATTCCTCTGAATTGGGACAGGGTCTCCTGCTTGAACAAGGGGTTGGACTAGAAGACCTCCGAGGTCCCTTCTGGCTCTCTTCGGATCGATTGAGCCCATTTGATCACTTCTTACTGCCAGCCTTCCTTCCCCTTAGCCATTTGCAAAATGACCCCCGGCTATAAGGATTTTCTCCGAAAAAATACCTCGGCCGTGTACACCAGGCACGAGACCTTAATCTCTGCTGCCGTTTCCAGCCCTTGTTTGAAGAGGTCTATTTGATCGTCTTTTACTGGCGGGCGTCTTCTCAAAGATGTTGACTTTGCGCTCAGTGTGAGAACGTACATAAAGCCGGCATATTTTATTATTTAATACGTTTTTTCCCCCTCCTTGTGCAAAAACGAGAGGTGTAGAATGGCAGGGTATTTTTTAAAAATAATTTTTTTAAAATTGTTTTTGATATGCAACGAATCATTCCATTTCAATCATGCGTCGACTTGGGTACATATTTCAATTATTTAAACATTAATAATGATATTCTTCTTAGCAAATCTAACAATACATCAATGTTCCCATATATATTCCCATATACATAATAATTGATATTATTATTAATTGTGATCCCATAATAACTTTGCTTAAATTTCTCTAATTGCTCTAGAAATACATCAAATCTTTTTTAGGTTGTTCTATTCTCTATGCATTGATAAAACATATACCATACAATGTAATATTCAGTTTCTTCTTTTTCTTTAATTTCTAATGTCAATCTATTCATTTCTGCACATTCAAATATTTTTTCCCTCTATCAGTGTTTTATCATTCTTCCAGTTTGGGACAAATACAATCCTAGACGCTGTTAAGACATGTATAATTAAGTAAACCTTTTCTTTACTATAACCTTCTGGTACCATTCCTAATAGGAATATTTCAGGTTTCAAATCTATATGTTGTTTAATCATTTTTTTTCCAACCGTAGGGTTTTTGTTTTTTAAAAGGAGGATTTTGGTTCTATGGGCAGTTTTTCAGATTACGTATACGAGCCCAACATCCCACCTTTTGCAAATTAAAGAATATAAAGCAGAGACGGCGATACAGATATTCTCTAGATCAGGGGTCACCAACCTTGAGTGGACCTCAGAGACCCCCACATTCATAATTTTAAATCCCGCGGACCACTAATACGATCCGCCTAATGACGGGTTGGGTGGGTGTGGCTAGGTGGTCATGTGACTGGGTGGGCATGGCCAACTCGATGTCACTCACGTCAAGGGACGCCTTGCCGGCCTCTCCTCGCCCCTCCCCTCCCGGCCTGCCCTCCCGGGCTCCTTCAGGCCCCAACAGGAAGCAGTGGTTAATGCTAAGCAGCCCCCCATGAGAAAGAGTTGGCCAAACAGCTGGCTCCGTTCAAAATTGGATCTGACCGAGAAGGAGGTTCAGCAGAAGCACCTCACTGAGGCAGGGGTGGGCTTCACAAAATTTAGCAACCGGTTTTCTGCTGGGTTGCTGGGTGGGCGTGGCCATGGTGGGCATGGTCTAGTCAGTTTCCTGCACCATGGAGGGGGGGCATTTTCTCCCTGGGCTCCTTTGGGAAGCTCCAACACTGCCGCTAGGAGGGGAGATAGAGAGATAGAGAGAGATCCGATCTAACCTTGGAGGGCTGGCGGTGATATTCTCATTCTCTCTCTCTCTCTCTCTCTCTCTCTCTCTCTCTCTCTCTCTCTCTCTCTCTCTCTCTCTCTCTCTCACACACACACACACACACACACACACATCCCTCACATACTTCAAACCCCCCCCCCCCCAAGGCAGCCACATTCCTTCACTAACCTGCTTTTCAGCTCCATTCTCAGGAGGGGAGAGAGAGAGAGAGAGACAGATAGACACGGTATTCTGCAATCCCAAATAAAGAACGATCCATCGGTAGGAAAGCGGGGTGGGGAATTTTCCTGCAGACTTTTTTTGGGGGGGATTTTCCCAGTCTCTGCTGCTTTTGTTTTTGGAAGAAGAAGTCTTCTTGCAGCGAAAGTCTTTCTTTCTCTCTCCCAAACTCCGCCAGAAATGAGTCTTTGGGACCCTGCAAGGCCTCCTGCTCTAAGAGGTTGTGCCGGCGCGGAAAAGTCTCACAAAGACTCATTTCTGGCGGAGTTTGGGGGAGAGAAAGAAAGACTTTTGCTGCTTCTGCTGCTTTCCTTGCATGAAACCAAAGAGTCTCTCTCTCTCTCTCTCTCTCTCTCTCTCTCTCTCTCTCTC
>NW_020716872.1:235038-246396 GCF_900518725.1 Notechis scutatus
TCCTTCCTTCCTTCCTTCCTTCCTTCCTTCCTTCCTTCCCTCCCTCCCTCCCTCCCTCCCTCCCTCCCTCCCTCCCTGGCCTGTGCCTCATGCTCTCCGTCCCTCCTTCCCTTCCTCCCTCGTTGTTGTTATTGTATACAAAAGAGGACGAAGATGGTGGATTATATACATTCACTCCAGTGGTGGGATTCAATTTTTTTTTACTACTGGTTCTGTGGGCGTGGCTTGGTGGGCGTGGCAGGGGAAGGTTACTGCAAAATCTCCATTCTCTCCCCGCCCCACTAACCTGCTTTCCAGCTCCGTTCTCCTATGCAGGGCAACCAAAGAAGACCCAGCCGATCAGCTGGGACTCAATGGGAGGCAGAGAAGAGATGGGGTTGGCGGGGCCAGTCAGAGGTGGGATTTGCTGGTTCTCCAAACTACTCAAAATGTCCACTACCGGTTCTCCGGAACTGGTCAGAACCTGCTGAATTCACCACCTCTGATTCACCCCCTTGAGTTGTTAATTAAAACGAGGCATAGAAATTAAAAATAAATAAATAAATATTGCAGGAGGTGGAATTTTGGATCGGCCAGTTTCCATTCCTGTCTCCTTTGTGTGTCCGTCAGGAGAGACTTCCGATGATCATCACCCGAGTAGTAGTAACTCTTGCATAAAGTTATGTGTGAGTTAAAACCTTTGATGGTAAATATGACAGATAAATCACTTTATTTTGAAAAAAGAGTGGCCCGGAATAAGGATAGCTATGCTTAGATTACACACTACGCGCTACCCAAGAAATATTAATAATGCATTTAATCTTTCTGGGAAATAGGATTTTTATAATCATAATGATATTATATCTGCGTGCTGTGCTGATAAGTTGAAATCATATTACTTGCTAGACTTGAAGCTTTATGCATATAATAAAGGCTGGCATTCATGCTTAGAAGTGCTCTTGCCTGTTAAAAAGCATCAATTATATGTCTCTACCGCAGCGCCTGGGCGCATTATGGCTTTACCAGGAGACGCAAGTCGTGCTGAATGTTCTTCCATGTCTCAGGATGCTGGTTCCATTGAAATTTGGAACAAGACTTTAGAAAAAGTGCAGAGAAGAGCAACTAAGACGATGAAAGGCCTGGAGGCTAAAACACACAAAACACAAACGGTTGCAGGAATTGGGTATGGCTGGTCTAGAGAAAAGAAGGACTAAGGAGGACATGACGTAGCAGTCTTCCAATATTTGAGGGGCTGCCACAAAGAGAAGGGAGTCAACTTATTTTCCAAAGCAAGCAGGACAAGAAGCAACGGATGGAAACTAATCAAGGAGAAAAGCAACCTGGAATTAGATATAGAAGATATAGAATTCTTTATTGGCCAAGTGTGATTGGACACACAAGGAATTTGTCTGGGTGCAAATGCTCTCAGTGTACATAAAAGAAAAGAGACATTTGTCAAGAGTCAAGAATCATCAGGTACAACACTTAATAATAGTCATAGGGTACAATAAGAATAGAATAGAATAGAATAGAATAGAATAGAATAGAATAGAATAGAATTCTTTATTGGCCAAGTGTGATTGGACACACAAGGAATTTGTCTTTGGTGCAAATGCTCTCAATGTACATAAGAGAAAAGAGACATTCGTCAAGAGTCAAGAATCATCAGGTGCAACACTTAATAATGATAGTTATACGGTACAATAAGCAATCAAATCATACTAGGAAACAGTCAATATAAATCGTAAGGATACAAGCAACAAAGTTACCGTCCTACAGTCACAAGTGGGAGGGGATGGGTGATAAGGAGTGATGAGAAGATTAATAGTAATAGTAGTGCAGACTTTGTAAATAGTTGGACAGTGTTGAGGGAATTATTTGTTTAGCAGAGGGATGGCGTTTGGGGAAAAACCGTCCTTGTGTCTAGTTGTTCTGGTGTGCAGTACAGTGCATTAAGGAGAAACTTCCTAACAGTGAGGACAATTAGCCAGTGGAACTGCTTGCCTCCAGAAGTTGTGGATGCTCCATCACTGGAGGATTTAAAGAAGAAATTTGGACAGCCATTTATTTGTCTGGAATCCTATAGGGTCTCCTGCTTGAGCAGGGGTTGGACTAGAAGACCTCCAAGGTCCCTTCCAGCTCTTACTTTATTCTCTCCCCACCTTTTTTTTTTCTCAAAGAAGCTAAAACATATGAAGTTTGCAGAAACTGGGCATGCCCAGTCCAGAGAAAAGAAGGACCAGGGGTGACATGATAGCAGGCTTCCAATTGAAGAGGGTTTTTGCTGGCAGAGTTGCAGAAGGCCGTCACAGCTGAAAATGGAGCTCGGGAGCCCATTTTTGTGGGCAGAGGCACCGTGGGCCGATCCTTTACTGTTTCCAGGGCGGCCCCGTGGGCCCGATCTAAGCACCTTGTCGGCTGGATTCGGGCCCTGGGCCTTGAGTTTGACAGCCGTGCCTTAGGCAGACATTCCATTTTGATTGTGTACCGTTCACTTTTCTGTCTCGGTGTCAGGATTCCGGCAGTTTCGCCAATTAAATCATGAGTCTCTGCACAAATTATTGTTGTACAATAAGCACCACAAATAGCTGTTATGGAGTGATATATTTTTTTTGTTTTTAATATAATAAAAATTCAATAAAGTTTATTTAAAAAATAAATAAATCATGAGTTTCGAGCCAAACTTCCAAAACTTCAAAAGGATTTATTGGGAGTTGCCATGTCCGGCACTGCCTGGGTGTAGCCAACTCCGAGACACATCATTCATTGTCACCCTTGACCTTGGTTTTCCCCCCACCCCCTGGGTGTAGCATAATTCATATTCTCCAATGGGACACATCCATAGTCCAGAGTCCTCAATCATGCTCTCCAGTTAGACTTTGGCATGGCAGAAACTTCAGTCCCCTAGTTACTATCTCTGAAAAATTATGCATGGAATGCACTTTTGATTTCCAAGCTGCCACACTGCTCTTTCAAACCTCTTTTCCCCCCTCCCTTTCTGTTGGCAACTCTAAAAAGACCCTAGAACTGTTTTATGAGTTGACGCTCGGCTCTTTTTGCAGATTAAAACAAAACCAATCGTCCGTCCAAGATGAATTGGCCAAAGCCCTTGACCGGGAGAGGGCTGCGTCCAGCGAGCATTTGGCTAGGGCCGTCCTGCGCGAGAGAGCTTCCGCCGAAGACGAACGCATGAAGTCACAGCTCCTGGTAAGTGGTACGGTTCCTCCCAAGATTATGCGGTTGTAAAGAATTTCCTAAGATCAGGGGTCTCCCACTTTGGCAACGATAAGACTTGTGGACTTCAACTGGGGAAGTTGAAGCCCACAAGAGTTAAAAGTTCTCAAGGTTGGAGACCCCCTGCCTAAGATGGTCTGGTTGACCATGTGGACAGTCCTTGATTTACAATCTACCATTCAAAATTACAGCGGCACTGAAAAAAAAGCCAACTTAGGACCATTTTTTCACACTTAAGACTGATCAATCATTCCCCACGGTCACATGTTCAAAATTCAGACACTTGGCATCTGGTTCACATTTATGACGGTGTCCTTTTGGGATCTCCGGACAGTCAGCGGGGAAGCCGGAGTCACTTCAAAACCACGTGACTCACTTAACAACAGCAGCGATTCACTGAAAAAAAGCGACCTTCCAGCATTCCTCACGTTTACGGTGGTCTCAGCGTCCCCGCAATCTGTGATCAAAATTTGGAGGGCTGCAAGCCACGAGCCTTTACGACGGCTGCAGCGTCGCACGGAGTCGCCTGCTCTCCATTTGAGACTAGTAAAGTTAATAAGGGAAGCCAGATTCATTTAACGGCCACACGAGTCGCTTAACTGCAGTGGTTCACTTAACAATGATGGCCAAAAAAAAAAAAAAGTTTGTAAAATTGGGCCCGACTCACTTAACAGCCGCTTAGGTTTAGCAACCAACATTCTGGTTTTCAAATTTGTGGTTGCAAGTCAAGGACTGCCTGTAATCCAAAAGAAAAGATAATTTAAGAATGCCAGTTGAGATAAACTAAAGACATTAACGTTCAAATTAAGTAGATATCTATGTTTCTGTAACACGACCTCTGCATTTTACTAAAAGATAACCTAAATATCTTTTTTTGGGGGGGGAATAGAACTGCAAATTTTGCTTAAAGGCTTTTCCTGGTGGTTTTTTTTTTTTCCTCCCTTCTCTGTTACTTCCACATTCTGAAACGTGCATTTAATTTTTTAAAGTTCTTTGAGGCACTTAAAAGGAAATGTCGCAATTTTCCTTTTGAAAGTGTGGTATTGTTGGCATCATGTCAAGCTTTTCAAGTTGGGAAAGGGATGCCGGTTGATAGAACGCAGGCCATGAATGGAGCTGCAGCAAGGCTCCCATCTGTCCAACGAAAATGGACTCCGTTTGCTTTTACACCCTGAGGGAAATGTGGGTAAGATTTGTAGCCCGGGCAGCTTCCATCTTTTGGAATTTACAAACCTGTGAAAGACGGGCGGAGGGTCGTGTGAAGTCAAATAATAATGATACGGTATTCCCTATCCTTGAGCTTACAGCCCAAAAGATAGAACAGGGGTGTCAAATTTGATTTCATTGACGGCTGCATCAGGGTTGTGTTTGACCTCGGAGGGCCAAGGGGACATGGTGGCCATGACAGGGGACTTGTGTCGGGGGCACCTGTGGTGGCCAAGTGCTAATGCAGGACTTCCCTGAAACCCTCCCTCACTCTCATAATCCCTCCCTCCCTCCCTTCTGTCTGAGGCCTTCAGTAACTTCTTCTTCTGCAGCCGGCAAGGCTTTCCTGAAGGCCTCTGCAGCCTTCAGGATCGATCCAGAGCTTTGTTCTCAGCTCCAGAGGCCTTCAGGAAAGCCTTGCCGGCTCCAGAAGAAATGGGCCGGCAAGGCAGGTGTCGGGGTGTGCGAGGCCCAGCTACACCTGTCCAAAGGTAAGTACCCTGTTTCTCCAACAATACGGCCTCCCCCAATAGGAAGTCCCAGCATGTTTTATGGGCATGAAATGAAATTAAGCCCCTCCCCCCAAATTAAGGCCTATATTAAAACATGCGAAATGGTGGGAGGGCTTGCCGTTAGGAAGTACTTTTGTTGCACACCCGGATATGGTGCTGCCTGCGTTGACCCGGATACGAAGTGCCCCACCAATGCCGAGGTCAACATCCAAGCCATCGCCGCCCGCCCGCCTGAAGATGCAAGGGGGGGGAATTAAGTCACCCCCCGAAAAGACGGCCTAGCCATTTTTTCGGGGCTCAAAAAAAAATAAGACCCGGCCTTATTATATGAGAAACACAGTAGTAGGGCAGCTTCACTCCCCCCCCTCTTTCCTCACCCTAGCTTAATTTTTACCCGTGCGCTCTGGAGTGGGCGGGATCTTAATTAGGGCTTATTTTGGGGGGTAGGGCTTATATTGGGCGTGTGTGCAAAAAATCAAGCTAGGACTTACTTTCAGGGTAGGGTTTTTTTGGGGGTGGGAGAAACTGTGTTTCCAGGCCAGCCCTGCAGGCCAGATCTAAACACTCTGCGGGCTGAATCTGGTCCACTGCCCTTGAGTTTGACACTCCTGAGGTAGAACATGAAATGGGCAGGGGAAGGTTTAAACCAGGGGTGTCCAACCTTGGCAACTTTAAGACTTGTGGACTTCAACTCCAAGAATTCCTCAGCCAGCTTTGCTGGCTGAGGAATTCTGGGAGTTGAAGTCCACAAGTCTTAAAGTTGCCAAGGTTGGACACCCCTGGTTTAAAAGGAAATAATCCACGCCCTCCTCATTCCTTGGGACCTCCTAAAACCGTCATTTTAGGAGGGAGCTCTTCTATTTTACTCTTTCTCATCAAAAGCGTCTTGTGGAAAAAACTTCATTCGGACCCGCTGAGATTTATAGTCGCTGGCATAGTTTTCATAGCGGTGACATGGCTATAAATAACTTATTGACCGTCCATCAGCGGACAAATGATGAGGGCCAGGTTGAACCGCCGGAGCATCTGGAATTTAAAATGTAAATCTATGGATAACCGAGGTAGACAAAAGCCGCCGTATATCCATCTCCTTATAATGACCTGGCGTTTATCGTTCGTACGTTTGCTTCAGCACTGGGGGAAACCAGCTGGTTTTAAGACATGATGTTTTAGAAAAAACGGTTTATTGAGTTGCCACTGGTGTTAAAACCTCATTTCTTAACTGGAGAGGCAATGAAAATATATATTTCTGAACATTGGTGCCAGATACACGTTTAAAATTGGTTACAAGTAGTCCTTGGTTTACAACCCAAAATTTCTGCTGCTAAACGAGACGTTTGTCAAGTGAATTTTGCCCCATTTTATGACCTTCTTTGTCTCCCTTGCTAAGCGAGTCACCGCCGTTGATAAGTTAGCCACCCGGTTGTTAAGTAAATCTGGCTTCCCCATTGTCTTGGCTTGTCAGAAGACCCAGCAACGGTCATAAAGAGGAAGCAGTTGCCAAGAATTTTGGATCCCATGACTGTCAGGATGCGGAAAGGTCGTAACTGTGAAACACGGTCCTAGGTCTCATTTTTTTCAGTGCCATTGTAACACCGAACGGTCACTAAACGAATGGTTGTAAGGGCTGCCTGTATTTCTAAAGCAAATTGTCAGCTTTGGAAGCCATATTGAGATCCGATGCTCCCATGCTGCCACAGTTGTGCCTGGGAAAGATCACACAAGTTTTGTCTGTGGCATCTGAAGTCCACTAAACGAGTGGTGAGGTGGCCTAGAGGGTGGAACTCTGGCCTCACAATCAGGAGGCTGTGAGTTCAATCCTAGGTAGAGGCAGATATTTCTCTCTCTCGGCACAATGAGAATAGATCCGCCGAACAAAACTCCATATTGGTGACAGGAAGGGCATCCGGCCAGTAAAACACTCAGCTCCAGTATGATATTAAATTGAAAAGTAATGTTAAAGATGTTAAGACTTTAATGAATATTAATATTAATGATAGAATTGAATTGGAATGGAATGTTGTTTTAATTGTATACATTTATAATTTTTTTCTTTTTTTTAAGAATACAGTGTGTATTTTAAGAATGTACCAAGCAGAATCCGAATGGAAGTTATGTATTATATTGAATGTTACAACTTTAGGGAAAAGATATAAAGGTGTCATACTCCAATCAGTAACTACAGGAGAAATTTTGTTTAATGAGAAAAGATAATAGATAATTGAAACAGGACAGATAAAAAATATAAATACAATGATTTGAATTGAGATGAGATAATTAAAATAAAATTGAGAAAATTAAAAGAGGGGAGAAGCTATGTAGAAAATGTAAAATAGTAATATGGAATAGAATATAAAAATGAGCATGAACCTGAACTTGTGTCTGTACGAAGAAATGTAACCCGGGATTATGCTGCTTTCAAAAAAGATGTTTTCTTTGTATTTTTTTTCTCTTTGTGAAAACTCAAATAAAATTTACAAAAAAAACCAAAACACTCAGCTCCATTCAGTTGTCCAGACTCCACCTCACAAGGGATTATGGGGTCATTAAAAGGAGATGATGACACGATCTGAAGTCCACTAAATGGATGCCTGTTAAATTGGGAATTTATTGTGCTGCACGTCACAATTTTGTTAGCTCCATTTGTCACTGGCTGATCTTCGACTCCAACGAGGCTTCCGATTTCCTCCAAAAACTAATTACAACTGATTTTTTTTTATTTCCCAGATTTTCCCCTCATTTTTTTTTTGTTTTCTTCCTTTCCTGTGTTTTAAAAATGGCCAGCCTAGAAAATGCCACAGGGCAGGCATGCTAAACGAGGTGGCACGTTTTCAGTTTTTTTTAAAAAAAACCTCCCTTGTTTACAAGCCTGCAGTATTTTATTACATAGCTCATTTAGCTCATTCATCATTTTAATAGAAAAACGAGTCGTCGTCTGTGATTTTTGAAATAATTGGAGGGAAACCACGTCGGCTAAAACTGAATTACTTCTTTGAGGCCTAGCCAAGCAGGAAGACACTATAGCAGCGTAGCAGATGAAGTTCAGTAATGAGCATTTGCAATGCAGTGAAAAATATCCGTGAAATTAGTGTTCATTCCTAAAACTTAGGATGTGGGCCCTTGAACAGAATTAAGCCAATTCTGGGTTTCATGGCTAAGGCAGGATTAGAACTCCTCGTCGCCTGGTGATTGGCCCAAAGTCACCCAGTTGACTTTCATGGCTAGGGTGGGACTAGAACTCATTGTCTCCTGGTGATTGGCTCAAAGTCACCGGGCCAGGACTAGAACTCACTGTTGCCTGATGATTGGCCCAACGTCAGCCAGTAGACTTTCATGGCTAAGGTGAGACTAGATCTCACCATCTTCCGGTGATTGGCTCAAAGTCGCCAAGCCAGCTTTCATGTAAGACTAGAACTCATTGTCTCCTGGTGATTGGCTCAAAGTCATCCAGTCCACTTTCATGGCTAAGGTGGGATTAGAACTCACTGTCTCCTGGTGGTTGACCCAGTTGGCTTTCATTCCTAAACAGAGACTACAGTTCACCTCAACCGCCAGAACAAATTGAGCGGCGTAGACCCCATCCTTTCCCTTTGCAAAATGCCCTGATCAGCGATGAATGAAACATTCAGATCTTATCCGCACTTTTTATTATTTTCCCTCGGAAATCAACCCTTCTTTTAGAAAATCACCAAAAAAAAGGGTTTCGTGTCCATGAATTCCAAGGTAGAAAATGGGTTTTAAGAGAGTCTTTCTCCTTTATAGTAATGCTACCTGCCTGCTTCTAATTCCATCCATCTCTCTTTAAATCTTTGATTACTTTGGGGGCCTCTCCCAATTTGGAGGGTTGCACAAAATCCAAAACTTGTCAGGGGTTTGTCCTTCTAAATGATACGGTAGCCATACGGGCATCGGATCACAGCCGAAAATCTTTAAATAGAATCAAATACGTCTTCTGCCAACAGTGCAGAGTGACAGCCTGGATGGTTTATCTGCCTCTTGGATTAGACACTCCTGTGTCCGAATCAATTTTGCTTACATAGGCACGTATCTATACTCCGGAATAGAATAGCACAGCAACAGTTCCTGCACTGAAAGAAAGGTAGTCCTTGACTTGCAACAGCTCATTTAGTGACTGTTTGATGTCAGAACGATGTTGAAAAAAAAGTGGCTTAACAACCGTTTTTCACACTTAACCAATATTAAAAGTAAAGGTAAAGGTTCCCCTCGCACATAATAGCGCTAGTCGTTTACGGCTCTAGAGGGCGGTGCTCATCTCCGTTACAAAGCCGAAGAAGAGCCAGCGCTGTCCGAAGACGTCTCTCTGGTGATGTGGCTGGCATGACTCAACACCGAAGAGGCACGGAGCGCTGTTCCCTTCCCACCCTACTTGCATTTTTTACATACTTTCGAACTGCTAGGTTGGCAGAAGCTGGGACAAGGAACAGGAGCTCACTCCGTTATGCGGCGCTGGGGTACTCGAACCGCCGAACTGCCAACCTTTCTGATCGAGAAGCTCAGTGTCTTAGCCCCTGAGCCACCGCGTCCCTTTGCACCCCAATTTGCCGCAGCCCAATTGCCACGTGATCAAAATTCGGACCCTTGGCAACTGACTTGTATTTATGACGGTTCCTCGGGGTCACGGGGTCCCCTTTTGCGACCTTACGACAAGCCAAGTCAAGCGGGAAGCCAGATTCACTTAACAACCATGTTAGTAACTTAACAACTGCGGTGATTCGCTTTACGACTGCGGCAAGGAAAGTCGTAAAATGGGCCCCAAGCTCACTTAACAAATGTTTCACTTAGCAACATAAATTCTGAGCTCGATCATGGTCGTAAACTGAGGATCTACCTGTATCTCTTCCTCCTCTTACCTTTTTCCCACAGTAGAAGAAAAAAAAGAGATGAATTTCAATTAAAAGAGACAAATAGGATGTTTTTTCTTTTATTAATATACAGTGTCTACATCTGTCCTCGGTGGGATGCTTACCTAGCACATTGTGTTTAGCGGGAGAAACTTTGGACAAATTCTCCTTGAGGAAAAGGGTTTTTTGAAGAAGAAAAAAGTCAGCCAGGTTGTTTTTGTTTTAATGATTTGCAGCATAATGGTTATATAGAAATGTATTTAAATGCCCGCAGCCACAAGCCACTTTTCTGGGATGAAATCGTCCATTTGAAGAATGAACGATCAAAAAAATAGCGCTGTTATTTGCATGCAAGTTCTAGAATTCTAGTAAAGCGGTGTGTATTTCTAAGGAATAAAATAAAAATAATAATAAAAATATTTTTTAAAAAAGGTTATGGATCTCAAAAGACAGCTGAAAATCCCCAGCCCTATTTTAGTGATCTTACTTTGGAAATCATTTCCATTTGTTTTTAGTTGGCTTGTCTCCCTGGTAAGCATCTTTTGCAAACTGGAGCATTCGTTTCTTCGAGTCCTAAAAAGTCTGAATATTAAAGGGTTGTTTTAATAAAAAAAAAATATCAAAAGGAGAATGAATTGTACTCAGTTCCAGAGGCCCCCTTAATTGCTTGCCAAAAAAAAAAAAAAAAGGCAGTTGGTGCTTAAATCAGTACATTAGCCAGGTGTTGCAGAAGAATAATTAGATTTATCTGGATTGGAGAACTGGAGTGGGTTTCCCCCTTGCCCTCTTAAAAAGCTTCATTTTTCTCTCCAAAATATGCAATTGATCTTATACTCTGCTAGACTATTGTTTGCGGAAGAGATGTAAGGATAAGGTGGGAGTTTGTCCACCTGAGTCCCCTCTCTGCTTCCATCCTGAGTGGATGAGATGAGTCTTTTTGAAGGAGCAGAACTGTGGTTTTTTTTGGTGGGGGGGGTGGTGGTGTTTCTTCTGGATTTATCTTAATCGGGGACATGGGTGGCATATACATTTAATTAAGAAATAAATAAATAGATAAATGCACAGCTCCTGCTAGAACAGGGGTGCCCAACCTTGGCAACTTTAAGACCTGTGAGATAGAGAGATATGAATATAAATATACAGATTAGATAGATACAGATAGATAGATACAGATAAGATAGATAAATAGAAATGTGAATATAAATATACAGATTAGATAGCTAGAGATAGCTACAGATAAGATGGATAGATACAGATAAGATAGAAAGATAGATAGATACAGATAGATAGATAGATAGATAGATAGATAGATAGATAGATAGATGATAGATAGATAGATAGATAGATAGATAGATAGATAGATAGATAGATAGATAGATGATGGATAGATAGATAGATCTATAGATAGATGAATGACGGGTGGATGGGTGAATGAGTGGGTGAGTGAGTGGGTGGCTGGATAGAGGATGGGTGGGTGGGTGGTAGATGGTAAAAGGGATATATGAGAGAGAGAGAGAGAGAGAGAGAGAGAGAGAGAGAGAGATATGACGGGTGGATGGGTGGAT
>NW_020716872.1:251600-264689 GCF_900518725.1 Notechis scutatus
TAACAAACTATATTTTGAGTGGAAATGTTGGGGGGGTCGTCTTATACGCCGGGTCGCCTTATACGCCGGCATATACGGTAGTTACTTGCAGACATTTCATGACCCAATTAGGTAACATCATCAATGCTAGTAGAAGAGAAGGGTTTGAGGAGTGGAGGAAGGAGGAGGAAGGCATGCAAGGAAAGCAGCAGACGCAGCAGAAGTCTTTCTTTCTCTCCCCCAAACTCCACCAAAGATGAGTCTTTGCCGATGCCGCCTCTTGGATCAGGAGGCCTTGCAGAGTCTCAAAGACTCATTTCTGGCGGAGTTTGGGGGAGAGAAAGAAAGACTTTGGCTGCTTTCCTTGTGTGCAGCCAGAAGCAGAAGAAGAAAGAAGCGGAAAGAAGCAGCCCGGTGGCCAGGCCAGGCACCTAGGGCGAGTGAGGCAAGTTTCCCCCCCCCCCCCTGCCCTTTCCCCCCTCCCCTCACTACCTCGTGTTGTTCGCAATGCAAGCCTTGTGTTCCCACAGGCCATGTGGGGGGACGCAGCCTTACGTTCCCGTGCAGCCTGGATTAATTGTTTGGGGGGGGTGTGACATTTCTCTGCGGACCGCCAAAATTTTCTCGTGGACCACTAGTGGTTCTCGGGCCCACTGGTTAGCGACCACTGCTTAAAAACACAGAGAAACATTTGAGTGGAAGGATGCAGGATTAGACGGGTTAGGATTTCAACAGTTAAATTCAAACATTTGAATGAAAACCTTTTTATATTTTACTCTTTTGTCCCTGGAATTCATATTTACCCCGCCTGCCTTTGCAGTGGCTGCCAATTAAACCCCATCCACTTAACAAATTATTATTTGTAAATTTGCATTAGTAAATTATTATTATTTTGTAAAGTAACATAATTGGCATATAATAGAGATCAGTTTACTGTTTGGGGAGGAAAAAAGCACACCTTTTGTTGGGTTTATTTGGGATTCCTCTGTAATCTCAGATTAACCCGCCTATTAATTATTACCGTGTTTATCAAACATGTTAGCAAGTTTGCATACTGCCTGATATCAACAAACCTTGTAAATCTTACTCCAGCATGATAAACAGTTGATCTCATTGCTTATTTTGCAATTCATTTACGAGATAAGCTTTCACCTGGGGCCTCCATGCAGGTGTTATATAGCTCGATACCTGTGCTTCGCTTTGAATATGTGGTTGGGCTTAGTTTGTTGTGAGGAAAATAAGGGGGGAAAATTGTGCCTCTGCCTACCAGCATCCATCAGTATTCATCTGGCTAGCATCCTGTCGGTGTGTGAGAGAGTTGAGGGCTGTTTGGAAACTGAAACAGTATTTGCTGTGTGAGCAAGAAGGAGACAGCAAGGAGCCTGGGCATGGCTTAGCTCAACCGTTCTGTACTAAAGCTGCTTAGTGCTATGAAACTAAAACTGAAACTCCTCTCCTCTGCTTTTGTTTTGCATTTGGAAGAGATTTCTCTTCAGGTGGGGAGGGGGAGTAGAACTCCTTAGCATCAGAGCGTGTTAATAATAATAATAATATAGGAAATAGTCTAAATGCTCTGATGGTCATTTCAAAAAATCCTTTCTTAGTGAGCCCCTAGAAGCCAAGAGGAACATAGGTGCCAAATTTCAAGTTTGTAGATTTTACAGTTCTGGAGATTTTGTGATGATGCATGAGTGGCATTTCGCTTTTATACATATAGATTTATTTATTGAATATACAGTATATTAGTTGAATTTACATCCAGCCTTCAGAAGCATGCGATTGTCTGCCTTGTGTTGCTGCCTTTGAAAAAGTTAAGTACAGGCCGTCCTCGACTTAACAACCACAGTTGAGCCCAGAATTTATGTTGCTAAGCGAGACATTGCTTAAGCGAGCTTTGCCTCATTGTTACGACTTTTTGTGGCTCTGTTAAGCGAATCACTGCAGTTGTTAAGCCAGTTGCACGGTTGTTAAGTGAATCGGGCTTCCTCGTTGGCTTTGCTTGTCAGAAGGTCGCAAAAGGGGATTGCAACCGTCATAAATACGAGCCAGTGGCCAAGTTTCTGAATTTTGATCACATGACCATGGGGGAACACTGCAGTGGCCGTAAGTGTGAAAAACGGTCCTAAGTCACTTGCGTCGGTGCCGTGGGCACCTTGAATGGTCAATAAATGAACGGTGGTACGTCGAGGACTGTCTTTAATGCAATTTTTGCCAGTGCCTTTGGGTCATCATGAACAATCAACCCATGGAACAGAAGTTGCCCTCGGAAGTTGTGGGATCGCCATCACTTGAGACCTTCAAGAAGAGATTGGACTGCCATTTGGACCTACAAGGTCCCTTCCAACTCTGATTATCTATCATCTGGTATCATCTTGATAAATAGAACATTTCTGGCGCGCCCCGCTTCCCAAGAAAAATTGTGCTCAAAATGCTTCAGAAGGCTTCACGGAATATCCGTTCCCTCCCCGTTACGACGGTTAGCATTTTTATGAAAAGCAAACAATTTGTGTTTCGCAAGCGTTAAAATAATGGCGCAGAGCTAATGGGAAACCGACGGTGTCAGATCTGGGGCTGGAAGATAAGGGAGGTGTTTGTCAGGGAACACCGATGTGTCATTTCCATTAATGCCATTATGTTTGCGCATAGATCAGGAATATCCTTGTGAGTTACTCTCTGTGGGGATTGGTCTTCCTGTCTGGTCTTTCACGCACATGGAGACCCAAAATAAATTCTTTTTTTTTGAACTTGGGCTGGGGCAAGCACACCTTTGGGTCGTATGGACTTTTGTCCCCTGAAGGAACAGGCTAAAAATCTCTTAGGGCAGTGATTCCCCAGCATTTTGGTGGCCCGGGCCAACGCAGGGTGTGTGTGCGAGTGCCAGGCGTATGCACGCACAATTTCCTTTGTACGAGCGTCGCGTGCATGATCTCCACCTGTGCAAATGGAGCTTAATAGTTAATAGTTAATAGTTAACTTTATTGTCACTGCACCTCGTACAATGAAATTAAATGCCACCTTCAATGTACATTATACATATAAAAACACACATCCTTCACATTCTATACCAGTGTTGGTGAACCTTTTTGGCACTGAGTGCCAAAACAGGACCGTGCACGCGCATGGAGGAGCATTGGAAACCGGAAGAGCAGTTCCCCGGTGTGCATGCTGAGCTTCTGGTCATAAATCACTTTCTTCTGTGCCATGGTAACTTTGAACAGTCATGAAACAAAAGTGTAGTAAGTCGAGGGCCGCCTGTACTTAGAAGCTCACCACATTACAAGCTGAGTAACGGCTCTTTTGCTCATGTTCGAAAGAAGCAATCCCGAACTTATTAATTCCGGAGAGGACGACCAAGCGGACTTCGAACATCCAATCTGTTGCTTTTTCTCCCACGGGCCATAGAAGCGACGGTTTCTTTGAGGAGCACGCGGTTGAACGGAGAGTACAGTCCAACTCCTCTTTCCGCCAGCGAAACACTTTGACAGGAAACTGCCCTCTCTGACCAATTAGAGATAATTTTTGCTGCTTGCCATTCCGCCCTGCCGACCCCGGGCTGCCGTATTAAATCTTAATCAATAACAATGCTTTGGCTAATTGCTCGAAAGTGTTTATATATTGCGTAAACGGCCTGTTTGTAAATGTTGGGTTAGATTAACCAAAGCGGCTAATTACAAAGCCCCCAAATAAACAGGAGGTTTGCTAAAGGCTTCCCATTCGGAGCTAGAAGCAGTCAGCTCTGAAAAACGAGATAATGACATTATAACATCCATCTGTAATGCGGCACGGTTTCTTTTCACAAGGCATGTAAGCATCCTGGCTTTGCCAGAAGTCTGTGCCGTGTGATCGATCTAATGTGATCCAGTCCCCCTGGTATTCAAATGTAATTTAGATGAGTGCTTTTGCTGGGATGCAGTGGGATAACAGTCGTATGTAGGTTGTAATCCACAGGTATATGAAGATTCTCAGTCCTCCAGGTCGTGGTTGTCCCAAAGGTGCATTTTTTTTTTCAAGAGTCCACTGGACTTTCTTGGTTTTCCTTTGAAGACGTTTCACTTCTCATCCAAGAAGCTTCTTCAGCTCTGACTGGCTGGTGGGGAATGGAAGGATTGATACTCCTTGCAGACAGCGGGTCATTTGCATTCCTTTTAGAGCAGGGGTGTCAAACTGGATTTCTTCGAGAAATGGATCAGCATTGTAGTTATCATCCTCTGTGGGCCAGCAGTGGTGGACAGATGCCTCCTATAGCACCCTGCTGGCCAAAATGGGCAAAGTGGCCCATTTTTGGCCCATTTTTGGTTTTCAGTCTGTTTGGGGCCCATTTTTCGGCCATTTTCAGCCCATTTTTAGCGCATTTTTGGTCCATTTTCAGCCCATTTTTCAGCCTGTTTTGGGCCCAGTTTTTGTCATTTTCAGCCCGTTTTTTGGTCTGATTTGGGCCCATTTTTCAGACCGTTTTTGGCTCATTTTTCGGCCCGGTTTCCTTCGGCAGGGTGCTGTTGGAGGCCATGCAGGATGAAAATGAGGTGCAGCCCCCCTGGCTCATTTTAGCAGCCCGAGGCAATGCTGGCTGATCCCTTGATTTCCAGGCCGACCCTGCGGCCTGCATTTAAGTCCCTCACAGTCCAGATCCTGCCTGCGGGCCTTGAGTTTGACACCCCTGTTGTAGAGAGTGGTTGAGGCCACTTGGAGATTCATCTGTGTCCTCAGGGCCACCTGAATGGTGCAAATAGGTGTGGAGCCTTCTTGGGACTACTGAAAGGACTGTGTTGTAGACTGGATGTAAATGGTGTCAATTCCCTCCCTCTCCGTTTAAGGAGGGATATTCAATTTTGAGATAGATGGCCTCTTTGACCCCCTCTTTGAAACCAGCAGTCTTCTCCGTCCTAAATGTGGACTTTGCTGTCTTCCAAAGAGCATCCTTTGTCTTTCAAATGCAGACTGCTGAATCTTATCCTGATGGGTTTGTTGTTCTAGGTTGCGCCGTGAGTTTGTGAAGTGGCTGTTTTGTTTCCCCAGTGAACAGATCTGCTCATGGCTCACGGCGTTGTACTGCATAGGCCACATTGCTCAGTTTGCGACTGAATGTTTTATCCTTGGGGTGGGCAAACTTCTGCCTTAGTGTATTCTTGGGTTTGAAGTGTGCACGTACGCACCCTTCACGTGTGGATGTTATTATGCTTCCCATCCAAGGCGCTTCGGTTAGAACTGAAGAAGCTTCTTGGATCAGACGCGGAAATGTTTTTAAAGAAAACAACAACGAAGAAAGTCCAATTGCCTTTTGCAAAAAGCACCTTTAGCCTTTGAACCACCAAGAAAAGAAACTCGGTTGCCACGATTCAGCTTCAAGGCACCACTTGAGGTGACCAAAAATGCTAGAAATTGGGCTTTAATGGCCTAGGCAGTTTTCTGAAAAGGAGGATTGTTGGCTGGGGATGAATTTTGACAACAGATCTCCCAAGCGATTTGGAGGGCACCAGATTGAAAAAGGCTGGACCACTTAATAGTCCCTTTTCTGTTAGAAACAGAGAGAAAAGTTTTGATATCTCGCAGGGTGTGTGGGCGAAGTGTAACGTTTCCCCACAAGCTGTTTTAAACACGGTGCCTACAGAAATAGAAAACGTCCAGAAATTGGAAGTAATTAACCGATATTTTTTTTTTCAAGAGAAAAAAAAAGTGTGGGTGGGTGGGGGAATTTGAAATATATCGAATAACGAATTTACAACTATCAAGTCATTTTTCTCGTTTCGCGATGTTGTCCTCCGCTGTGTTGAGTGATACAAAAAGCTATAATTTTCCTGGGCGGGTGCGGGAAAAAACTGGAATTGAATTTGAGGGGGAGAAAGACACTGAAACGCTTCCTTAAATAAAATGGTTGCAAAACGAAATTGGTCTATCTTTGGAAAGGCACCAAATCAGGAAACGGCCTGATGTTTCAAAGGTTAAAAGAAGCCAGTCGAAACACAAGAAAATCTCTCCCAAGTCCATGGAAAATAGAAATAAAAAAATGAGAAGGAACAGAGCTTAGTAATTAGCAATCCAGGTTCAGAAAAAATGGACCGATTATTTCATGTAGCAACGGAACCAATCTTAATCTTACGTTTTCTCCATGGACCTTACAAAACTTTTATGGGGTATTTCCCCCCCCCCCCCCGCCCCCCATGAAAATTATACCTTTTTGGATCTGTTCAACATAGTGGCGGACAACATCCAGAATATCTGTTGTGGTTAGCTGGCAGCAGATGCGGACAGTGGAGGAGAGCGAGGACTCAGATGAGGGGCCAGGACCATCAGGGAATGGACTGCTACCTTCAGAGATTGTGGGGGGGCTGTCAGCAGCGACGAGGAGGTTCCCGAGGAGCCTGTGCCAAGTGCGTGTGTGTGCAGGATTGATCGTAGGAGAGAGCAGTTGCAGCAGCACGGGCGACTCGGGAGTAAGCCTGGCCCTCCCTCAAGAGGGAATTTGTCTTGGTGTAAATACTCTCAGTATACATAAAAGAAAAGAGACATTCGTCAAGAGTCAAGAATCATCAGGTACAACACTTAATGATGGTCATAGGGTACAATAAGCAATCAAATCATACTAGGAAACGGTCACTATAAGTCGTAAGGATACAAACAACAAAGTTACAGTCATACAGTCACAAGTGGGAGGGAATGGGTGATAAGGAGGGATGAGAAGATTAATAGTAATAGTAGTGCAGACTTTGTAAATAGTTGGACAGTGTTGAGGGAATTATTTGTTTAGCAGAGCGATGGCGTTCAGGGGAAAACCGTCCTTGTGTTTATTTGTTCTGGTGTGCAGTGCTCTATAGCGTCGTTTTGAGGGGAGGAGTTGAAACAGTTTATGTCCGGGATGTGAGGGGTCTGTAGATATTTTCACAGCCCTCTTTTGGACTCGTGCAGGATGCAGGTCCTCCATGGAAGGCAGGTGGGTAGTAATTGTTTTTTTTCTGCAGTCCTAATTATCCTCTGAAGTCTGTTTCTGTCCTGTTGGGTTGTAGAACTGTTTACGACAATCCAACAAAGCAGCTCGGGTTAAACTTTTACCTCTCTCTCTCTCTCTCTCTCTCTCTCTCTTTTTTTTTTGGTGGGATGAAAAATGGACCACTTCGTGCAGAACGTTGCCGCTTGAGTTTGACGCTAACTTAAATTTGCTTCCCAGGGAGGGCTGATAAAAAGAGTGGAAGGTAAAGGAGTGTGTCATTTTGCAGCTTTCAAGGAAGCCCACGGCTCATTTTTAATGTTTTTTAATTTTTTTGCAAACCTCGGTTGTGATTATCCTCCGAATGAGCCCCCGGTGTCATATTTTATTTAGAAGCATCTGTAAATGCAACCGCCAGAGCTAAGAATTTGTCAAGAGCTTAACGGGTTTTTGTTTTTTTTCTGGTTGTTTGTTTTAACTATCTGTGTCACACACAACCGCACTTTGGGCAGCATTTGAGTGCCAAATACCTTCTTCAGAACTAGGGTAAGAAGAGGCGGTCGGTCCCAGGACTCGTGGCTTTTTGTGCATGTGGCTTTGGAGGAGAGAGAGAGAGAGAGAGAGAGAGACAGACAGACAGACAGACAGACAGGGAGACAGACGAGAGAGAAAGAGAGAGACAAAGAGACAGAGACAAAAGATTGACAGGATAGATTATTAAAATATATATAATATTTGGTTGTTTCCGGTTGTCGTGTTACAGACGTTCCTGGATTGTTGGTGAAAGTCAGGAGGTTTTAGCTTCAGTTCCTGTTTTTAAAGTCCTCCACTTACGGCCACGATTCAGCCCAGAATTCATGTTGCCGAGGGAAGAATTTGTTAAGTCAGCTTTTGTTCCCTTTTTTAGGACTTTTCTTGTCACGTTGATTTAGTGAACCGCTGCCGTTGTTAAATTAGTAACTCGGTTGTTAAGTGAATCTGGCTTCCCCCATTGACTTGACTTGTTAGAAGGTCGCAAAAGGGGATCACGTGACCCTGGGATGCTGTCACCGTCATAAATGTGAGTCAGTTGCCAAGCGTCCGAATGTAATCCTCCAGACGCTGCAATGGTAATAAGTGTGAAAATGATCATAAGTCACCTTTTCCAGTGCCGTTGTAACTTTGAACGGTCACTAAACAAACTATTGTTAGTCGAGGACTACCTGTAGAAGATCCAGAAAATAGATGGTTATAAGAGTAGCAGGACAAATAGAATTGTAGGGCTGGGAGGTACCTTAGAGGTCTTCTAGTCAAACCCCTGCTCAGGCAGGAGACCCATTTCAGACAAAATGGCCGTCCAATCTCTTCTTCAAAACCTCCAGTGATGGAGCCCCCACAGCTTCTGGAGGCATGTCATTTCATCGATCAATTGTTCTCACGGTCAAAGAAATTCTTCCTTAGTTCTAGGTTGCTAGGTCCAAAGCCACCCAGCCAGCTTTCATGGCTAAGGCGTGGCTAGAACTCCCATCTCCTGGTGATTGGCCCAAAGCCACCCAGCCAGCTTTCATCACTAAGGTAGGATTAGAACTCACATCTTCTGGTAATCGGCCCAAAGCCACCCAGCCAGCTTTCATGGCTAAGACAGGACTAGAACTCCCATCTCCTGGTGATTGGCCCAAAGACATCCAGCCAGATTTGATGCCTAAGGCGGGACTAGAACTCACCATCTCCTAGTGATTGGCCCAAAGTCACCCAGATGGCTTTCATGCCTAAGGCAGGACTAGAACTCACTGTCTCCCAGTTGCTAATTTGGTGCTTTAACCACAGCGAGAGACCCTGTTTGGTGTAGTGAATAATGTAGTGAAAATAGGTGATTTTACCTTGTTCAGCTATAGGAAGAATGACTTCCGAAATTCTTGCCAAGAAAATTGAATTTTATCCAGGTTATTTGCCAGGAATCGGCTGTGACTGGGAACCACAAGCAAGCCAACTAAAACACACAATGTCATTACATTCAAATACCTTTGATCCAGATGTTTTCGTAACATCTTCAATTCCCAAATTGAAAGCACCAGTAGATTGTACCAAAAGTGATTTATCGTTTCTGGCCAAAATAATAAAGCCAAAAAAGGGGGTCTCATTATCATCCAGAGTGGACAGGTAAAAAATGAAGCCAGGGTGGGGATGGCGGGGTGGAGCTGCCCTACTACTTACCTTTGGACAGGTGTAGCCAGGCCTCGCACACCCCGACACCTGCCCTGTTGGCCCATTTCTTCTGCAGCCGGCAAGGTTAGCAAGGCTTTCCTGAAGGCCTCTGGAGCTGAGGACAAAAGCTCTGGATCGATCCAGAGCTCTGTTACCAGATGCAGAGGCCTTCAGGAAAGGCCTGAAGGCCTCTGACAGCGAAAAGGAGACTGGGGCGACACACTCAAGTGAGGTTAGTCAGTGGATGACATCCCCACAAAATAAGATCTGGTGCCTTTTTTTTTTTTTGGTGGCAAAAAAAATTATAAGACAGGGTCTTATTTTTGGGGAAACACCGTATCCGTAGTAATAATGGACTTTGGATGATTCTCCAATTTTTGCATAGAGTAAAGTTAAAGGCTATTGTTAAAGCATTATTGATTATTTGCAAGAACCTAGGGGCAAAGCGTTAAATATTGATAAACCAGAGGTTAAGGATCTTGTAGAATATTATGTAGGTTCCTAATGATCTTAAGATGAGCCTAATCCATCGTCTTTTCCCCCCCTCCATGTTTCTTGGCTATCTCAGGGTGTTGTTGACTATCAACTTCATTATGCTGTCAGTAGAAAAATAATGTAGTTGCAGTTATGCACATGATGTGGGCTTAAGCCCCACTGTTCTGTTTCGATTTAATCTCCGTTCACTTTGTTAATGATCTTATGATGGAAGGAACAAGGCCACCGCTGGTTTTCAGTCTATAGGATGGATGCTTATAATTTGCCTTTTTATCGCTATTACGGAAGGGCCGATCGATATTCTTCGGTGTGGTCCGGATTTAATGCTGCCTTCAACAACGGAGCTGTTATATATTACACATTTGACTCTACCAGGTAGTCCTTGACGTACAGCAGTTCATTTAGCGATCGTTCAAAGTCACAACGGCCCTTTAAAAAAGTGACTCATGGGCGCTTTTCACGCTTAACGAGCGTCACAGCGTCCCCGTGATCAAACTTCAAATACTTGACAACTCATAAGTTATGATGGCTGCACCGTCCTGAAGTCATAGGATCCCCTTTCTGGCAAGATGCACTTAACGAGGGTGTCCCTAACTGAATAACTGCAGCGATCTACTTAACAACGGTGGCAAAATTGTGATAAAATGGGGCAAAACTCACTTAACAACTGCCTCACTGAGCAGTTGGGATTTTTGGGCTGGTATGTGGCTGTAAGTTGAGGACTGACTGTCTTTTTCTTCTTGGTTTTCTTTTCTTTTTTTTAGTTTTATCTTTTTCTTACTGTATACCAGCGATGGTGAACCTTTTTGTTGTGGTGTGCCGAAAGCACGCGTGTGCCGGCACCCACGATGCAATGCGTCCCACCCCCCCTTGCGCATGTGCATGCAATACGTCCACCCTGCCCCCTTTACCTGCACTGCGCAGGTGATTTTTGGTCCGTTTGAGGCCATTTTCGCCCTCCTGGAGGCTTGAGGGAAGCCTCGGGAGGCTGAAAATGGGCCCGTTTCAGGCCTTCTGGTATTTCTGGCCGAAAATCACCTCAGAGCCACGCGCATGCGCAGTGCAGGTAAGCTAAGCTGGGGCTCACGTGCCGGCACAAATGGCTCTGCGTTCCACTTTAGTATACAGCTGTGGTGGGGAACCTGTGGCACACGTGCCACAGGTTCGCCGTCACAGCTGTATACTAAAGTATAAAAACATGTATTCAAAATTGCTTCCATGTCTTTCAAAGAATTTTCTTATTGGGCTGGAAATTCAGTTTCAGGTTTGGGTTAGCCAGGAAGCAGGTACCAATTCAATACAGGTAGTTCTCGACATACGACCACAGTTAAGCCCAATATTTCTGTTGCTAGGCGAGACAGTTGTTAAATGAACTCTGCCTCATTTTATGATCTGACTTGTCGCAGTTGTTAAGTGAATCACTGCAGTTATTAAGATGGTCGTTAAGTGAATCTGGCTTCCTCCATTTACGTTGCTGGTCAGAAGGTTACAAAAGGGGACCACAGCTGTCATAAGTATGAGTCAGTTGCCAAACATTGGAGTTTTGATCACGTGGCCATGGGGAACGTTGCAATGGTCGTCAGTGTGAAAAATGGCCATGTCGCTTTTTTCAGTGATGTTGTTACTTCAGACGGTCGCTAAATGAACTGTTATAAGCCGAGGACTACTAATATTTCAATTTCCTGGTATCTAAAAACATAGAATACAGGTAATCTTCGACTCACCATTCATTCAGCAACCATTTGAAATCACAGTGGCACTGGAAGAAGTGACTTAGCAGTCGGTTCTCACACTTACGACCATCACAGCATCCCCAGGGTTAATGTGACCCAAATTTGGGTGATCGGCAACCGGCAGGTATAAAATCAATGATCACCTTTTGCCACTTTCCCAGCTGGCTTCCGGACAAGCGAAGTTAATGGAGGAAGCGGAATTAGCTTTAACGACCGCACGTTTCATTTAACAACGGCGGCTATTGGCTTAACGACTGCGGCAAAGAAAGTTGTGAGATCAGCCAGGACTCACTTAGAGTCCACAAAAACTTAGAGTGACTTCATTGTCGCTTTGAACGTAGACTAATTGGCTGTTGTGGCCTGCCGGCGGCTAGCGGAGCTGGCAGTGGAGTCGGACAGTGAGAAGGTTGGGGAGGAACAAGGGCCAGTCGTGGAGTCTGGGGAAAGGCTCTGATGAGTGCTCTGTGTTGGAGGCAGAGATGGGGCCAGGTCCATCTGACAGTTATCAGCTGCCTTCGGAGTTGGACATCAGTGGGGAAGAAGAACAGCTGGAGCCTGTTCCCAGTTTGTGCATGCACAGAGCTGCCAGGAGAAAGGGACAGTTAAGCAACAAGGGTTGACGTGGGAGTAAGGCCACAGGTGGACGCTGAATGGCCCCTCCATAGGGATTAAAAGAGGAGCAAAAGGGGAGGGGTCTTTTGCAGGAAACCATTCGTTCGTTGCAGCCGTGTGAAGATCTGTCTGTGCATCTCAGAGTCTCTGTGCCGAGTCCTTCCTTGTCAGCACTGCATTTGGAAATAGTTACTTGGCAGCTCTCCAGGCGAGATGAGGTCTGTGCTCCTAATCAGACCCTTGAAAGACAGTTTGCCAGGCCTATAAATGGCTGAATGTGAATGCAAGAAATTCACCTTCGTTTCATAAAAGGAGTTTTGCCAGGACAAAGAGTCTGCTTCGTGCCTTTTGGGGAAGCCGAGGTCAGAACATCGGCATGCATTAAAATGAAATTTCCTTGCGGGCCTCCAATGCAGACTGATCCGAATTACAGTCGTAAGTCGAGGACCCACTTTCTCCTTCCTGTCCTGCTTCCTCAAATGGCCACAGGTGTGATGCTCTCTGGGTTGTTCCCTCCCTCCCTCCCTCCCTTCCTGGCACCCCTCTTTGCAAATCCTGCTCCTATCAGTTTCAGCCCGAGTATGTGGCCTGGCTTTTCATCCATTATAAATTATTTTCATTTCAAGATGTCATTTTTGCTTTTCTGTTACAACGGAGATCAAAGTGACACCAGTTTCACAGCTGGTCTTTGCGGTCCTGGACCTGCAAATAATAGGATCCACTTTAATTTGCTGCCGTCTTAGATCTTTTTTTGAAGGCCTTTGGAAGGTTTTGTGCTGCTGATAGATTCCCGTTTCTTTTTTCTTTTTTCAAAAAAACCCCCAACCTCCAAAAATAATAGATATTTTTACGTTTTCCATTGCTGGAGTGTGGGAAGCACGAAACAAGTTCTGTTTTAAATAGAATCATGCATTCGAAAAGCCATTTTTTTGGGAGCGGGGCTCCAATGAAAATTCCAGGGCATCCGTCTGCAGGATAAGCAATTATCATTTTTCTCGAATTTCTGTCATGATGGCTTCTTGCCTGGCAGAAATGCTAAAATCTTACTTTATCATCCTTACGACCCGTGGTCTTGGTGAATAGAATTTCACGAGGAACGGTTATTTTTCAAAGTTTTGCAGGTTGTGGGGTGTGTGTGTGTGTGTGTGTGTGTACATACACACA
>NW_020716872.1:393746-404106 GCF_900518725.1 Notechis scutatus
CCCCCACTCCCTCCTCCCTCCCTCCCTCCCTCTCTTTCCCTCTTTTTCTCCCTCCCTCCCTCTATCTTTCTCTCTTCCCATCCCTCCCTCCCCCTTTTTGTCTCTTCCTCTCTCCCTCCCTCTATCTTTCTCTCTCTCTCCCTCCCTCTCTCCCTCCCTCTTTCTCTCTCTCTCCCTCCCTTCTTCTCTCTCCCTCCCTCCCTCTCTTTTTCTCTCCCTCCCTCTCTCTTCCTCTCTCTCTTTTTCTCCCTCCTTCCATCTTTCTCTCTCTCCCCCCTCCCTCCCTCCCTCTCTTTTTCTCTCCCTCCCTCTCTCTTCCTCTCTCTCTCTTTCTTCCTCCCACCATCTTTCCCTCTCTCTCCCTCCCTCTTTCTCCCTCCCTCCGTCCCTTCTTCTCTCTCCCTCCCTCCCTCTCTTTCCCTCTCCTTTTCTCTCCCTCCCTCTCTCTTCCTCTCTCTCTTTTTCTCCCTCCCTCCATCTTTCTCTCTCTCCCTCCCTCTTTCTCTCTCTGTCCCTCCCTCCCTCCCTCTTTCTCTCTCTGTCCCTCCCTCTCTCCCTGTCTCTTTCTCTCTCCCTCCCTCCCTCCCTCTTTCTCTCTCCCTCCCTCCCTCTCTCCCTCCCTTTCTCCCTTTCTTTCTCTCTCTCTTTCCCTCCCTCCCTTTCGCTTTCTCTCTCTCTCTCACACACACACACACACAAACACAAACACACACAAACCCCTTTCAGCTCTCGTCCTATTGCCCTGAATGGTTCCCATCACTCATTTTCTAACAGTGTCCCATTGCGGGGGCCTGATAGGCGAAATCACCCTCCCCCCTTTTTTATGGGGGTCAATCTATCACTTTACAAAAGAGCGGCTCTCCTCCTCCGCAGATAACGGCCCAAAAGCCAATTGCCCGAGCATCTCCGGTGTTAAATATTTATTGGCACCTTTCGAGGAGATTCCGGGAGAAGGTGCTGCGTATTTATCTCCCATTAAATTTCCCATCTTTTGCAGCCCCCTTTTCTCTGTTGCAAGCAAATTGCATAAAATATGGGGAAGATTATATTTTTTTTTGGGGGGGGGGGGGGGGGGGCTAATAAAGACCCTCCCTGACTTCCAGCTGTTTATCAATCAGGGAAAATCTCTCCCTAACAGTTGAAGGTTCAATCAAAAGGAATTGATAGGAGTTGATGCACGGAACATGATTATAGGAGTAACTGATTTTAGCAACCGGTTCTCTGCCCAGTTGATGGGTGGGCGTGGCCGTGGTGGGCGTGGCCTAGTTGGCCTCCTGCACCATGGCAGGGGGGGGGCATTTTTGCCCTCCCCAGGCTCCTGTTCTGACCCAAACCTCGTTCCAAGTAAACAAACAGCAAACAGAGATAAAAGCAAAACCTTTTAATGATTCTTTACGAATTCTGTTCCTTCCCGGTTAAAAGGCTGTTTCAAACTAATTGTCTCTGATAAGAACGAGCCTTGCCAAGGTGGTGCAAGGCTGCCAAGAACACTAGATAAAGTTACTAAGAAATATTTCAAACACAAAGAATCTCCAAACACCAACCAAGTTATTCCGAATAAGGCTTGAGTGCAAAAATTTCTTTGCTTCCTGCAAAGAACTCCAGTTTCTCAGCTGGCTTTTATCCCTTAAGGGAGGGGCCATCACCTTGCAGCCTTACTCCCGAGTCGCCCATGCTGCTGCAGCTGCTCTTTCCTTCGAGCAGCCCTGCGTGCATGCACGCTTGGCACAGGCTCCTCGGGGACCTCTTCCTCACTGCTGCCAGCCTCCACACTCTCCAAAGGCAAAACTCCACTCCCTGATGGTCCTGGCCCCATCCCTGCATCTCATGGAGGCCCCTCACCTGAGTCCTCGCTCTCTGAGACCTCAATCGTCCGCACGCAGGGCTGCTCAAAGGAAAGAGCAGCTGCAGCAGCACGGGTAACTTGGGAGTAAGGCTGCAAGGTGATGGCCCCTTCCTTAAGGGATAAAAGCCAGCTGAGAAACTGGAGTTCTTTGCAGGAAGCAAAGAAATTTTTGCACTCAAGCCTTATTCAGAATATCTTGGTTGGTGTTTGGAGATTCTTTGTGTTTGAAATATTTCTTAGTAACTTTATCTAGTGTTCTTGGCAGCCTTGCATCACCTTGGCAAGGCTCGTTCTTATCAGAGACAATTAGTTTGAAACAGCCTTTTCACTGGGAAGGAACAGAATTCGTAAAGAATCATTAAAAAGGTTTTCCCGTTACCTCTGTTGCGTGTTTGTTTCCTTGGAACAAGGTTTGGGTCAGAACAAGGTTTGGCTTTTGATTTGAACCTGCTTGTTGAGGTTGTAAAAGGTTACCTGTGCTTTGCAAACCATCTATTATTATTTTTTTAAATAAATTCTCTTTGTTTTCAACGATCCAAGTTTCTTTCGTTGGCTTTGAGTTATTTCCAACATTACTAACTGAACAGCTGCAGTGATTCGCTAAGCAACAGGAGCAAGAAACGGTGGCGAAACTTACTTCACCATTGTCCCGCTTAGCCAAAGTAATTTGGGGTTCAATTGTGGTCATAAGTCGAGGACTACCTGTTAAGAGCATTTTCATCCGAAGATGCTTCTTTCCTATTTAATTTTTTAAAGCAGTAATTCCATTGCTTTCAATCAGGTTTTGATTGAAACCTGAGAGCCCTGGAGACTGTTAGCTGAATTCGCTCCTTAGCACCAAGTAGAAATTTGGGTCTTTCTGGATTTTTTTTGGTTTTTATCTGATGCCCTGGATGCTCTCCTCATTTTTGCAACTCTCATACCTGTAATAGAGGGACAGAAAATCCAGCCCCCTGGAGATAAACTTACCTGAGCAGGTAGGTGAGTGGGAGATAACAAGAAATCTTGGGTGGCAGGCTCAATAAAATGGAAACATGCAATTTTTGGGGGGTGGGTGGATGGGGGTTTTGGTCTCTAGCAAGATATTTGCTGCTGAAGAATATAATTCTTTTCCCCAACTCAATCTTGTGTTTTCCGCATTTGGTTCACTGCATTTTGGAAACTTGGGCACCAAACCAAACCTTTAAAGCTGTTTGCAGCAAGCTGTAGTCATGTGAATGGGGTTCACCTCTATAACTGTCTGCAACCCAACAGGACAGACACAGACTTCAGAGGGTAATTAGGACTGCAGAAAAAACAATGGCTACCAACCTGCCTTCCATGGAGGACCTGTATCCTGCACGAGTCCAAAAGAGGGCTGTGAAAATATTTATAGACCTCTCACATCCCGGACATAAACGGTTTCAACTCCTTCCCTCAAAACGACACTATTGAGCACTGCACACCAGAACAACTAGACACAAGGGGAGTTTTCTTCTGAACACCATCCCTCTGCTAAACAACTAACTCCCACAACAGTGTCAAACTATTTACTAAGACTGTATTACTATTCTTCTTCTCATCCTACCTATTACCTATCTCCTCCTACTGATGACTATATAACCTTGTTGCTTGTATCTATACGATTATATTGTTTTATTTAGTCTCCTAGTATGATATGATTGCTTATTAGTAACCTATGACCACCACTAAGTGTTGCATCTTATGATTCTTAATGAATGTGTTTTTTTTAATGTACACTGAGAACTTATGCACCAGAGACAAATTCCTTGTGTGTCCAATCACACTTGGCCAATAAAAGAATTCTATTCTATTCTATTCTATTCTATTCTATTCTATTCTATTCTATTCTATTCTATTCTATTCTACTCTACTACTTTCTATTCTATTCTATTCTGTTCTGTTCTGTTCTGTTCTGTTCTGCTCTGCTCTGCTCTGCTCTACTCTACTCTACTTTACTCTACATTCTATTCTAGTCTAGTCTAGTCTACTGTAGTCTACTTTAGTCTACTCTAGTCTACTCTACTCTCTATAAACATAATCACAGAACCGGTAGTAACACCAGTTGAATCCCACCCCTGGCTGAATTGTGGTCCTAAGTCGAGGAACTACTCGGTCTCCCCAGGCTGAAGGCTATAATTTTCTTCATGAGACGAAATGCTTCCGCAGGAAGTGAGATTTGGATAAAAAAGCAGAGAGGAGGAGCAGCAAAAATCTGTCGTGCTCAGCCTGGCACGTTTCTCCGTTTCCTTCAGCAAACATCTTGAATTTCTAAAAATCTTTGAACTTTCCATATGGCAGAACTGCTGGCAAAACGTTGGATTAGGAAACACCACGTATGAGTGGATGGGATCAGGACCACGTTCCAAAAGGGTGGATTGCGATTTTCCGAACGCTGTGGCACGGCGTTCGATATTTAGTGCTTAAAATGTTGGCAGTTGGCAACTCGAATCTCAGTGTGATGGAACACCAAATAATTCTGGGGGGTGGGGTTTATTATCAAAGAATGAGACAGGGAGGGGATATTCAGATCCAAACAGCTTTTCCCAAACTCATGTCTTTAAGATTAACAGATTAACAGATAATCAGAGTTGGAAGGGACCCTATAGGTCATCTAGTCCAACCCGCTGCCCAAGCGGGAGACCCTACACCATTTCTGACAAACGGCAGTCCAATCTCTTCTTGAAGGTCTCAAGTGATGGCGCTCCCACAACTTCCGAGGGCAAGCTGTTCCAGAAGGATGGAACAAGTGGTGAAATGTTACTGGTTCGGACCAGTTCAACCAAACCGGTAGTAAAAAAAAAAAGAAGAAGCTCCAATCAGGGATGGGATTCTACCAGTTTGGACTGGTTCTACAGTTGTTATGATTTAGCACAGTTCGGAGAACCGGCCAATCATGCCCTTGGCTGGCCCTGCCCATCTCTACCCACCCCTCCCCGCGTGACATCGCTGACTGCCTTCTCCCCCACCCAGTCACTCCTTAAGATATTTATTTTTCTTTTCCCGGTTCGGACTGGTTCTGGAGACCCGGTAGTGGAAATTTTGAGTAGTTCGGAGAACCGGCCAATGCCACCTCTGACTGGCCCCGCCAACCCCATCTATTCCCTGCCTCCCATTGAGTCCCAGCTGATCGGCTGGGTCTCCTTTGGTTGCCCTGCCCAGGAGAACGGAGCTGGAAAGCAGGTTAGTGGGGTGGGGAGGGAAGGGG
Source organism: Notechis scutatus (assembly GCF_900518725.1). The sequence goes on from NW_020716872.1 coordinate 398,801, forward strand.
GATTTTGCAGTATATCCTTCCCCTGCCACGCCCAACAAGCCACGCCCACAGAACCGGTAGTAAAAAAAAATTGAATTCCACCACTGACCAAGGGGTGCAGTTTTTCCTGTCCAGCTCGGCATTCCCCAACTGATCTCGGTGGAGTCGTTTTGCCGCTGGAAGAAGGAGAAGCGAATCCTTTCCATGTGGAGCTTAATCATTAGAATGGGGTCCCTGGGAAACGCCATCTTTGCCAATGACCCAGGTGGGGGGCAGGCAGAGCCCCATTGGCCTGTCACATCAAGAGACATGCCGAGAGGTCAAAGGAAAAACAGAAAGCGACAGCGGGGCTAATACTGTAATTAGATTTGCCAGATGTATAGATTCGTGATACTGGTGACATTGGGGTGTGGAAGGAAGGGGGGAGAAAAGAGGAGGGGAAAGGGGGAGGTAGAGAAGAAGGGGAAGAGTATGAGGGGGTGAGGAAGAGGAGGAGGAAGAGGGGGAGGAAGGGGAGAAGGAAAGGGGAGGGGAGGTAGAGGAGGAGGGGAGGTAGAGAGGAAAAGAGATGGAGAAGAGGAGGAGGAAGATGAAAGAGGAGGAGAGGAGGGAGAGAGGGAAGGAGGAGAGGGGGAGGAGGAGGGAGATGGAGAAGAGGAGAAAGAGAAAGGGAGGGGGAGGAAGAGGAGGAGGGGAGGTAGAGAGGGAAAGAGATGGAGAAGAGGAAGGGAGGGGGGAGATGGAGAGGAGGAGGAGGAAGATGAAGGAGAGGAGGAGAGGAGGGAGAGAGGGAAGGAGGAGAGGGAGAGGAGGAGGGAGAAGAGGAGGAAGAAGAGGAAGAAGGGAGGAGGGGGAGAGGAGGGAGATGGAGAAGAGAAGGAAGAGGAAGAAGGGAGGGAGAAGAGGAGGAAGGAAAGGGGAGGGAGAGGAGTATGGGAGGGAGAGGACGAAGGAGGGAGAGGAGGAGGGATATGGAGAAGAGGAGGAAGAGGAAGGGAGGGGGAGGAAGAGGAAGATGGGAAGGAGAGAGGAAAGGAGGAGAGGGAGAGGAGGAGGGAGATGGAGAAGAGAAAGGGAGAGGGAGGAAGAGGAGGAGGGGAGGTAGAGAGGGAAAGATGGAGAAGAGGAAGGGAGGGGGGAGATGGAGAGGAGGAGGAAGATGAAGGAGAGGAGGAGAGGAGGGAGAGAGGGAAGGAGGAGAGGGAGAGGAGGAGGGAGAAGAGGAGGAAGAGGAGGAAGAAGGGAGGAGGAGGAGAGGAGGGGAGAGGAGGAGGAAGGGGAGGGGAGGAAGAGGAGGAGAGGAGGGAGGGAGGGAAGGAAAGGAAGAAGGGGAGAGAGAGAGGGAGAAGAGGCGGAGGAGGAAGGGAGGGGGAGGAAGAGGAGGATGGGAGGGAGAGGGGGAAGGAAAGGAAGAGGGGGGGAGAGGGAGAAGAGGGGGAAGGGAGGGGGAGGAGGAGGAGGAGGGAAAGGAAGAGGAGGTGTCCTCTGCATGGCCAGAGGCATTGGGAAAAGTTTTATATTCCGAACTCCCTTCCTCAGCGTTTCCAAATCATTAAAATGGGGTGAATTATCTCAAATGTGATAAGAATCTCCATTCAGATGCTGAGGATGAAGGATTTCAAGGGGCTTCGAGTCAGCAAATGAAGTTAAAAGGCAACAAAAGAGTGAAAAGCTACACACACACACACACACACACCTCCTTCCACTTCATAGAAACGATAAAGAAACAAAACCTACAACCCAGTGACCTACTCGTGAGCTTCGATGTCATATCCTTCTTCACCCAAGTACTCATCAAAGAAGCCTTGACAGCCATCCAAAACAAATACAACCCCACCCCCAAACACATCCTAGATCTGACCAACCACTGCCTAACCAACACATACTTCATCCACAATGGACAAAGATACAAACAGACAGAAGGAGCACCCATGGGATCACCCCTCTCACCCGTCATCGCTAACCTATACATGGAACACTTTGAAACCAACGCTCTAGACAAATCCGAACACAAACCCAAACTCTGACTCAGATATGTAGATGACACTTTCGTAACTTGGCCACACGGGAAAGAAAAACTGGACAACTTCCTCACACATCTTAACAGCCTACACCCCAAAATACAATTCACCATGGAAACAGAAGCCAACAACCAACTTCCCTTCCTGGATGTCCTAATTTACAAAAAAAACCAATGGCTCCCTAGGACACACCATCTACCGGGGAAAAAAAACACACACCAACCGCTACCTAAATGCACAATCCCATCACCACCCTGCACAGATCAACTCCGTAGCCAAGACCCTCATCTCCAGAACCAAACGCCTAGCTGACAAAGACCACCTGAGAACAGAACTACACAGCCTTTACCAAAAGGGGAAAAAAATTCCGCCACTTCAGTCTGAAATGTTGACTCATCGAATCAGTTTGACTCAGAGGAAAAAAAAAAAAAAGTGCATTTCTGCCTATTCAAGATTCCTCACTGTTAAACGAGCCCTTTGATTAAAACCTCACCACATTCGATCCATCAAATCAATGGAGCAATTGGATTCCAAAGGGTGAGGATGATTTACTCAGAGGACAATCTCCAGCGCAATTCCTCGCACAGCCCTAACAATGCTTTAACAATAATTTGGGGTTCTTAGACCTTTCTGGATTATTATTTTTTTTTTTATAAAAGAAATACCCAAGTCGTGTATGGCATCTACTCTGCTTCTACAGAACAAATACATGCACAGGCACACAGAAATTCAATGTATATAACTCACTAACAGAATTGGACTGATATTAACTGGAACGGATGAAAATTGATAAAGAAAATATATAGTTATTTATTGGGTATTAAATTTGAAAGTGGGCAGGTAAAGTAGACAATGATAGTTTTGACCAGGGATCAGTAGATGATCTCTCTTTCTTTCTCTCTCTCTCTCTCTTCCTTTCTCTCTCTCTTCCTTTCTCTCTCTCTTTCTCTCTTTTTCTCTCTTTCTTTCTCTTTCTTTCTCTTTCTCTCTCTTTCTCTTTCTCTTTCTCTCTCTTTCTCCTTTCTCTCTCTCTTTCTCTCTTTTTCTCTCTTTATCTTTCTCCTTTCTCTCTTTCTCTCTTTCTCTTTCTCTCTCTGTCTCTTTTTCTCTTTCTCCTCTTTCTCTTTCTCTCTCTCTTTCTTTCCCTTCCTTTCTCTCTCTCTCTCTTCCTTTCTCTCTCTCTCTCTCTCTTTCTCCTCTTTCCCTTTCTCTCTTTTTCTTTCTCTCTTTCTCTCTCTTTCTCCTTTCTCTCTCTCTCTCTCCCTCTCTTTCTTTCTTTCTCCCTTTCTTTCTCTCTCTCTCTCACATACAAGGCTGGGAATTTTTTTAAAGAAAGGGAAACGTTGGGCAGTTGTCACGAACTTTGGCTGTGGAAAAGAAATGTTTGACTCTCTGCAGTACATCTCAAGGGCACCCTTGAGCTAAATGAATCCCGAGAGAGAATAGCTTCAAGTGATACATCTAGTCCTCAATTTACAACTGCCTGTTTAATGACAGTTCAGAGTTAGGCTGGAGTTGGTGTTTTTGTCCACCTATCAAAATCTTCCCATGGACCTGGGATAGGCAGAGGTGGACGTTTGATGGTGTTAGGGATATTAAAAGGATAAAAAAATTGGAAGCGGCCAGACTAGATTACAGATTAACAGAGTTGGAAGGGACCTTGTAGGTCAACTACTCCAACCCCTTAACAAATGTTTCACTTAGCAACCGAGGTTTTGGGCTCAGTTATGGTCGCAAGTGCCACATCCATTATCCACACTTTCTTCTTTTTTAAACCATGGTTAAATCCAATGTGCTAATATTAGAACCACTCCGGTCTAACCTCAAACCTATAATGAAACCAATAATCCCACAGTACTAGTTATTGGTTCCACCATGGGGAGGTTGCAACTAGCCATAAATGCAGTTAAACATGAATGCAGCTAGGCTGGCTGGGGAATTCTGGGAGTTGAAGTCCACCCCTCTTAAATTTTACTTTACTTTATTGTCATTGCACCTCGTACAACGAAATCAAACACCATCTTCAGTGCACATCATGACCATGAAAATAAACACAAACACACCTCCTTCACACTCCACACATTGAATTGAAATCCCCTGACACCACACCAACACTGCACCTGTACAGTAGAATTCAACAGAGCTACTGCCCTGGGATAGAAGCTGTTTTGCAGCCTATTTGTGCTTTCTTTTTATTATTCTCCTGTACCGTCTGCCAGATGGTAATAGTTCAAAAAAATGGTTCCCAGGATGAGATGGATCTTTGAGAATGTTTGGAACTTTCTTAAGGCAGCAGGAGCTATAAAGCTCTTCCAAAGAGGGGAGAGGGCAACCCATGATCCTCTGGGCAATGACATTCACCCTTTGGAGTGCTTTCCTATCTGCCACTGTGCAATTGGCAAACCATACAGAGGAAGGTCACCAGCAGTTTTCCATTCGGTTGTTGTTTCCTGAGAAGCCTCAGGTAGTATAATCTTTGCTGGGCCCTTTTGACCAGGGCTACAATGTGGGCACCCCAGGTCAGGTCCTCTTTTAGGGTAACACCCAGAAACTTAAAACTGTCCACTTGCTCCCTTTGGTCTCCATTGATAAGCAAGGGCTGGATGTCTGATCTGTTCCTTCTATATAGTCCACTATAAGCTCCTTGGTCTTATTGGTGTTGAGGACCAAGTTATTGTCTCCACACCACGAAAGCAACCGGTCCGACCTCATCTCGGTAGGCAGACTCATCCCCCCCGGAGATGAGTCCCACCACTGTTGTATCATAAGCAATTTAGTAATAGTATTACTAGTGTGAATGGGAATGCAGTCATGTACATAAAGAGTAAGGGGCCCAACACGCAACCTTGTGGTGTTAGACTTCTCTCTATTATGCTGGAGGATAAATGCAGGGTGTTTTTTTTTTGTGTGTGTGTGTATGTATTTTAAAATCTTTTCATGTGTTATTGGAATTCAGCACTGTGTTGAGTCAAATCCTCTGTGTGTGTGTGTGTTCAAAACTTGGCAAATGGTTTTGAAATGTCACTGTGAATTATTTAACGAGATAAATTGTCTCCTTTAATTAATATGTAAAATGAAAAGAGAAACTTAAAACGAGTCCTTCTATTCGGGAGCATCTGTCTATACGTCTGCCGTACAGCATATGTCTCTTAAGTCTTCAGCCTAACCGAGGTTCCAAGAGGAAAAACCCTGGTTTCCAACAGCTGCAATGGACTCCTTTCTGTCTCCATCCTGGCTTTCCAGATTGCAGACCAAAAAATTATATGTATGTATGTATGTATGTATGTATGTATGTATATATATATA
>NW_020716872.1:482147-498632 GCF_900518725.1 Notechis scutatus
TACGATGATATCATGGCAACTGTAGTGCCAGATGAACTCAAGCAAGGCTTGAGTCAGAAAAAAGCAACTTGTCTCCCTGATTCTTCGAACAGTGAGATCAAGGTTCACGCCCTTCGTTCTGACTCTGGTTTTCTGCACGTGTGTCAGCGATTCACCCAACGGAGAAGCTAATGATCTTCGGGAAATGAATTTCATCAAGAGAATTGGGAGAGATGAATCAGAGAGGCCACCTGTTTTATTTGATCTGATGTTAGGAAGGAGAATTTCTGCTGTATTGGTCAAAGATTCTGGGGGGAAATATATATATATATTTATATTTTCTTGGCCTCTCGTTGCAGGCAAACTCTGTAAAGTTCACAGCACCTGCTTTTAAGGTTGAAGTCCAAACCAGGATTGCAGGAGATTAAGGACTTTAGGCTGTTAGCTCAAAAACAGGAGGAGGAAGGACTCCACATACATCAGTTTGTTTAGGGACTGTTTGAAGTTGCAACGGTACTGAAAAAAAGGGACTTATGACCATTTTTTTTCACACTTATGACCATGGCAGCATGCGGATGCTTGACAACCGGTTCATATTTATGATGGTTGCAGTGTCCCGGGTCATGTGGTTACCTTTTGCGACTTTCTGACAATGGGGAAGCCAGATTCACTTAACAACCATATTAATTTCCCAATTTAACAACTAAGTATTACACTTAACGTGGAAAGAAAAGTCGTAAGACCAGGGGCAAAACTCACTTAGCAAATTTCTCACTTAGCCAATATAACTTCTGGGCTCTGGTGAGTTCTAGTCCTGCCTTAAGCATGAAAGCGAGCTGGGTGGGCCGATTACCAGGAGATGGTGAGTTCTAGTCCCGCCTTAGGCATGAAAGCTGGCTGGGTGATTTTGGACCAATCCCTCTCTCAGTCCAACCCACCTCACAGGATTGTTGTTGTGGGGAAAAAGAAGAGGAGGAAGGTGTGCTGGATATGTTCGCCGTTTAGAGTTGTTTGTAAAAATAATAAAGGCAGGATATAAATCAATAAGTAAATCAGTAAGGGTGAAAGGTAAACCGGCTTTGCTTAAGTCCCTTTGTCTTTCACGGGACTCATACAATTCCTATCCAGTGACTTTTGCATCCTGATGATAGTCACAGTCCAAACATCTGCATCTGTTGTTTCCCCCAGGATGCTGTCCGTGTGGGAATGTTACAAAACTTGCCAGTGGACAAAGCTGGCCCTAACCCTGTTTTCCCCCTTCTCCAGTGGTTAGAGATGCCAAAATTAGAGATGTCAACTTCGCTTTGTCGCCTGCTAATTGCTGCCAATCAAACAGATGTTTGCAGCCTAGATGGAAGAGCTCTACGACTGTTTACATGACGTGTGACAGTCAGAGCATCTGTGCTGTGGCAAGATAGACGGGAAGCTTCACCTCATCCTTTCCCAACCTGGCGCCCTCAGTTTCCCAAATGTTGAGCCAGGATTTGGAGTAGGTGGATGGTGGCTGGATGCTAGTTGCTAGTTCCAACCAGGCCGATGTTTCAGGTGTGGCCAAAGAGCATAGTGGGTTGTCTAGATATTCTAGGGTCTTAGTTTAGTTCAGTTTGAAAATGTATTTGCCTCTCTTTGTGCATTTGAACCAGATTTTGCAACCAGCTCTCCAGCTCTACTGTTTCCAGATATTTTGGGCTTTGCCTAATCCCTTGATAGTGCGATGTTTGGATTATAGGCGCTGAAGATAGAACATACGAAGGGCATCAAGATGGAGGAAAGTTTGCTAAAAATAGTTTGATGCTTGTATCTCAGACCACCTCCACTTCTTCTTCTTCCTCCTCCTCCTCCTCCTCCTCCTCCTCCTCCTCCTCCTTCTCCTTCTTCTTCTTCCTCTTCCTCTTCCTCTTCCTCTCCCTCCTTCCCCTCCTCCTCCATCACCCAGAATTCATAGATTCCTGGTTACTAGTCTAGCATCTTTACCAGGATTGTGGGAGATAAGATATCCCTTTTAACCTTGATCAAATAAACCAATTTTATAATCCTTCCTTCTGCTTCTAACAATATTTAATCCCTTGAAATAATCTCCCAGACCTAGAAGTTGATTTCTTTTCATTTTTTCTTTACTCCTTTTTGCATTTTTTTTTCAAAATTTTAACAAACATTCTTTGCAGAAAACATTTTCCAGGCCTTTCCTTTGATTCATCATTTGTGTTTCCCTTTTAATTTTTAAACTTTGCCCAGTTTATTTTCTTCTTTTTTACAGCCAGTAAACCATCCTTTTCCAAATAATTCTTATTTGTAGTTTTCACTTTCGATACTTCTGTCTTGTTAGATAAAATTTGTTGGACATATGTCATTCCTTCATTAAATAGCCATAGCCATAGAATTAGACATCATTACTGAGAGCATTGGTATTGTAGTTATTAATTTCTGGTTCCATTCTTCAAATATCTCCTTTAATATTTCTGAGGTTTAAACATTTAATGTCATGTTGCAAATCTCAGTATTAATTGATGTCAAGAATAAGATTATGTATTTTTTGTTCTGCTTTGAATCTTTAGTGTCCACTTTCTAAAATCATTGCTTTATGTCATCTTTGTTATGAATAGGTCTGTTTCCTATGACAAGCTGTTTATTTTCTATCACTAATTACCAGGGCTTTGCGGGAACATAATGCTGCGCCGCCCACATTGCTCGCGGGAACACAAGGCTTGCATCGCTTGCATTGCGAACAACACGAGGTAGTGAGGGGAGAGGGGAAAAGGTGGAGGGGGGAACTTTCCTCACTCTCTCCATGCACCTGGCCTGGCCACCAGGCTGCTTCTTTCTGCTTCTGCTTTTGGCTGCATGCAAGGAAAGCAGCAAAAGTCTTTCTTTCTCTCCCCCAAACTCTGCCAGAAATGAGTCTTTGGGACCCTGCAAGGCCTCCTGCCCCAAGAGGCTGCGCCGGCAAAGACTCATTTCTGGCAGTGTTGGGGGGACTTCTGCTGCTTCTGCTGTTTTCCTTGCATGAAGCCAAAAGTCACTCTCTCTCTCTCTCTCTTTCTCTCTCTCTCTCTCCCCTGAGAATGGAGCTGGAGACAGTATCCTGCAATCCCAAATAAAGAATGATCGATTGGTAGGAAAATGGTGTGGGGAATTTTCCTGCAGTCTTTTTTTGGGATTTTCCCAGGGTCTCTGCTGCTTTCTGCAGAGACCCTGGGAAAACATCCAAAAGGTTGGCGACCCCTGATCCAGAGCACTTGTGGGCAATCTCTTGTCCTCTCCTTATCTGGAGAGAGTCTAAGGAACCTGTCTACCTGCCAGTTTCTTAGTCTTTGTCGTCGTATTGTTAGCTCTGCTACCATGGAGCAGCGTTCAGTTTGCCATGCTTGTTCTGAAAGTCCAATGCTCCACCCATACTATGCGCTACATTCTATGTTTTTCAACCTTGGCAACTCTAAGACGTCTGGACTTCAAATTTTAACCCCAGGGGGAATTTTGGGAGTTGAAGTCCAGACCTCTTAAAGAGTGGCCACGGTTGAGAAACACTGCCGTAATATGACACTCTCACCAGAGTGTGTTTAGCCACAAGAGACCACTGTCAACATAAATGTAAAATGTTTATTGGAGAAGTTTTCTTATGCCATTTCTGTTTATAACCCTGGATCACAAGAGGAGAATCTCTCTTCTCAAGCAGGGAGGGAGGAGAGGCTGTTTTCTTGGGAAAAAGGGAAGGAGGCGTGACAGTTCTCATTCATTGTGAGAATTCTTCTTCCAGGTTCCTTCGTTTCCTTCTCGTGCGACTAACCTGTTCTTTCTTTTTTTCTTTTTCAAAATAACATTTCATTGTCTGCAAATCCAGCCGGCAGCCAGCAAAGCAGGCGAGCCAATTCAGAAAGGCAAATTTTCAATCACCTCACTTCATATTCATAACAAGCGGTCCAGTGGTGGGATTCAAAAAGTTTTACCCCCCGTTTTGGTGGGTGTGGCTTGGTGGGCGCGCTTTGCACGTGGGCACACACTTTGCATGCGCGCGTATGCCAAATGTGTACTTTGCACAGGCGCAGAGGCCTTTCAACTCACCTCCTGCAAGCCTGCACTCTCCAGGTCACTTCAGCAGCTACCACGCGTGGCACTCGCTGTGCCGCGCAAAGCAGCTGCGCTTCAAAGAAAAGTAAAGTCCTCCACTTAGGCAAGAAAAACCAAAAGGACACATACAGATTGGGTGAAACCAGGCTCAATAGCAGGAACTGGGAGAGGGATCTTGGAGTCTTAGTGGACAACCAGCTAAATAGGAACCAGCCATGTGCAGCAGCAGCCAAAAAAGCTAATGCAATCCTAAGTTGTATTAACAGAGGGATTCATTCGAGATCAAGTGAGGTACTAATACCACTCTACAAAGCCTTAGTAAGACCACACCTAGAGTACTGCATCCAGTTTTGTTCACCACACTATAAAAAGATGTTGAGACTCTAGAAAGAGTGCAGTGAAGAGCAACCAGGATGATGAGGGGACTGGAGGCTAAAACATATGAAGAATGGTTCCAGGAACTGGGCCTGGCTAGTCTAGGGAAGAGAAGGACCAGGGGAGACATGATGGCAGTCTTCCAGTATTTGAGGGGCTGCCACAGAGAGGAGGAAGGGGTCAAGCTATTTTCCAAAGCACCTGAAGGCCAGACAAGGAACAATGGATGGGAACTGAACAAGGAGAGATTCAACCTGGAAATAAGGAGAAACTTTCTGACAATGAGAACAATCAACCCATGGAAAAGAAATTGCCCTCGGAAGTTGTGGGACCTTCATCCCTTGAGACTTTCAAGAAGGGATTGGACTGCCATTTGTCAGAAATGGTGTAGGGTCTCCCGCTTGGTCGGGGGGTTGGACTAGATGACTTATAAGGTCCCTTCCAAGTCTGATTATCTGTTTAAATTCAGAAGATAAAGATGAGTGGGAGCCCAGGCAGGCAGGTGGGCCCAACAGCAGAGCAGTGGGAGAACCAGTTCATTCTCCACTGCTCATCGCTGCTACCAGCTCGGCTGAACCGGGCTGAACTGGTAGAATACCACCACTGAAGCAGTCCTCAGGTTACCACCATTCGTTTAGTGATTATTTGAAGTTACAACAGCACTGAAAAAGTGACTTATGACTCTTTTTCACACACATGACTGTTGCAGCATCCCCATGGTCACCTGATCAACCTTTGGACGCTTGGCAACTGTCTCATACTTACAACGGTTATAGTGTCCCAGGTTATGGGATCACCTTTTGTGACCTCCTGACAAGCAAAGTCACTGGGGAAGCCAGATGCCCTTAACAACCGCGTTACTAACTGAACAGTTTGTTTATTTGTGTTGTAGAAAGTTAGCATCTACCCCTCTCCTAGAAGAATGAAATATTTTGAGAAATATTAAAAAGGCAGAATATTATATTTCCCTGGATGAGAAGGGGAGAGAAATGCTTTTCAAAAGCAGCCCCCACCTTCCTTAATAGCCCCCAGCAGATGTCAGCATTTAAGAGATAAAGAGATAGATAGCTCTATTCATAAGCAAGTACCCTCATCCAAGATCCAACAGAGGTAGGATTAGCTCTCAGCCACAATAGGAATTGCCCAACAAGCTCCTTCATTGCATCTGCCAAACTTCAACCAAACTTAGCTCAGACAAACTCCTAGGATTTGTACTTTGCCTATACAGCCAGCTATGACCCCTACATGGCCCCATGGGAGTCTGACAAAAGCCAATAGAATGCATGTTCTTGCACAGGAACAGGAAGCTCATGTGCAAAGCCCAAGATAAGTTTTTTTTTTTTTTTTTAAAAACCCACTCTCAACTCCATGGGATCAGCTGCACCAGAATCATGGGCTTGGTGGTTCTGCTTCATCATTAAACAATATTTCCAATCAGCCTCCATGTTTCCAGTGTCTTTCTCCTGGCTTGGAACTGAACCAGATAGATATTTCTTCCAACAGTATCAGAAGCATCACAATTGAAATAAAGCACACCACGCAACATAAAACTTAAAATAGCAAATACAAGATTAAAAATATAGGTACGAGTTAAAGGAATATTTCAATCCAGAAGTATCTGAAGCGTAGTGAGATGCTTATTCCTACCTATAACAACTGCAGCGATTCACTTAACAACTACGGCAAGAAAGGTTGTAAAAGGGAGCAAAACTCACTTAACCCGTCTTGCTTAACAACAGTCATTTTGGGGTTCAATCGTGATCGTAAGTTGAGGACGACCTGTAATTGTTTGAGCAACCATTTGTCTTGCCTGTTTCTTTGCCGTTTTTCTATCCCTCTGAGGGTTGTGAGCGTCCCTGTCAGTGGTAATCAGGATTTATTAAAAGAAGCCAGCCGAGAGGCGGGAGAAAATGTTTTGCAGAGATTAAAGAGGATTGTGAGCTGATCTTGGGCTGAATTGCTAGGCAGCTGGATCTGTTTGCTTAAGTCAGCATCTCGCTTAAGGAAACTGCTTCTTCTTTTTTTTTTCCTGTCTCTGCCGTCCTTGAGTGCAGCTTTAGAAGAAGGGAGATAGACAACATTGGAGACCTAACGTTGAAGATAGAAGTAGTCCTTGACTTACAACAGTTTGTTGAGTGACCGTTGAAGTTACAAGAGCACTGGAAAAAGTGACTCTGGGTCGTTTTTCACATGACCGTTGTAGCACCCCCTTGACCATGTGATCAAAATGCAGATGCTTGGCAACTGGTTCATATTTATGATGGTTGCAGCATCCTGGGGTCACGTGATCCTCTTTTGCGACCTTCTGACAAACAAAGGGGAAGCCAGATTCACTCAACAACTGTGTACCTAACTGTCATGCCCCTGTTGGAATCTGATTCCGAGGAGGAGGTTGAACAGCTGACAGGGAGTGGGAGTGTGGCTCCGGTGGCTGTGGAGGAAACTGGGGAAGGGCACAGTCTGGCTGGGCATTCAGAGGAAGACCCAGGCCCACCCCCTCTTCAACCTAGGACACGCAGGGAGGAACAGATAAGGGAGCAACGTGGGTTATGGGGGAGAAAAAGGTCCTGATTCCCTTCATTAGCTGCATCTGGGAAAACAGGATTTAAAAAGGGCGTTTGCGCAGAGCACCTTGCTGGAAGCAAAGCCTGCATTATCTTTGTCAAGTCTTATCTGGGTTCTGGCATCCTCTCAATTGTGTGTGTTTCGTATTCTTTTGAAGTCTGCAATTCTTTATCCTGCGCTGTCTCATTAATTGCTGCAGTGTGGTTTGTGTTGGTTTTTATTTATAATTTATATGTACTTTGGGGTGAAAAGGAATTTCTTCTCTTTAAAAACTGTTCTTGGGAGAGTTTTTTCTCCAGCCGATGATAACTGGACACTGGAGGCCAAGTTGGAGGAATTAAAGGGACTTTACCTACTTTTGTGACTTTGTTCCTTTTGTGCCATGCCCCTTTGGGTCATCACACTAACTGAACAATTGCAGTGTTCATTTCACTTAATACCTGTGACGGGTTATAAAAGGGGGCAATTTAATTTCACCAATATCTTGCTTAGCAGCAGAAATTTTGGGCTCAATTGTGGCCATAGGTCGAGAAGGACTACCTGTACTTGGGGGGGGGGGAGCAACCTGGCCTCTCCTTCCAGCTGAAAAGACCTTCCCTCTCCCTCAGTGTTAATAAGCTCAGAGGAAAAATACTCGATCCATCCCAGCATGCACTTTTTTTGAACTTGAGTAAGGTGTGATAACATCTTTAAAGGAGATAGGAAACTTTGGAAGGGTGAGTTCTATTCCTGCCTTTGGCATGAAAGCTGGTGGGTGACTTTGGGCCAATAACCAGGAGATCATGAGTTCTAGTCCCACCTTAGTATGAAATCTGACTGGGTGAGTTTGGGCCGGTTACCAGGAGAACGGCGAGATCTAGTCACAAATTAGGCATAAAAACCGGCTGGGAGACTTTGGACCAATCACCAGGTGATGGTGAGTTCTAGCTCTGCCTTAGGCATGAAAGTCATCTGGGTGGCTTTGGATAAATCACCAATGGATTGTGAGTTCTAGTCACAGATTAGGCATGAAAACTGGCCGAGAGATTTTGGGCCAATCACCAGGAGATGGTGAATTGTAGTCCCGCCTTAGATATGAAAGCCAGCTTAGTGATTTGGGGCCAGTCTTTCCCTTTCTTTCCCTTTCTTCTCTTTCTCCTTCTTTCTCTTTCTTTTTCTTCTCTTTCTCTTTCCCTTTCTCTTCTCTTTCTCTTTCTCCTCTTTCTCCTCTTTCTCTTTCTTTACAGCCCAAACCACCTCACGGGGTTTGTTGTTGTGGAGAAAACAAGAGGAAGAAGAATTGTTAGGTATGTTCACTGCCTTGGATTATTTATATAAATAATCATGGCAGAATCTAAATAAAGCACATCAAGTGTGAACATATTAAGATATTGAATTTAGTTCTCAGAACAGCAAAGTGTACAAGACACCAGAACACACAAAAATTGTAGTGGATTCGTTAGAGGGCGCTGACTCATGCATGAGGCAATCTACGTGCTGATTGGTTGCCATGGGTGGAAAGGGGGAGTTTTCCCCTTTTCCCGCCTTTTTTTCTTCTGTGGGTTCTGTATACTGTAAAAATTTACCTCATGATGATGTTGCTGCATTCCAGATAGTCTTGTGTTCTTCTTTTTCTGGATGATGACAAAGACTGTTGTCAATTTAAACGTTAAATATATTTAATATTTATAGAAAAGACCACATGTTTGTGTCAATGTCTCTGACTTCATCTGGACCCTGACAGAAGACATGAAAAAAAAATGGCTGGCTTCCCACAGCGCAGTTCTCCAATTTAATTTTAGCCATTATACAGTCAACCTCCTATAGGCCTTAATTTGATTTTCCCTGCTTTCTTTTGTTTCTTTCCTTGTTTATACCTGCAGCCAGGCCAGGGTAGTTTTTTTTTTAAAAAAACAACAACGGCGACTAATCTCACTTAGAGACGTGAGGACAATGAAAGCATGCAAATATCCCTAAAAGGCATAAGATTAAGGAGGGAAACGCTTGTTTGTCCAAATAAGGATAAAGTTCTTTTCGCATCTTTAAGCGTTTTGTTTTTCCAGGAAGCAAAATGTGAAACTTTGAAGCTTCTGCTTTGGGGGGGAAAAGAATATAATAATAATAATAATAAAAAAGATAGCCCTGAAAACTTGAGGCATGGTAAACATGCACAAATACAAAGTAAAATCTCTCAGGCCATGTGTCTGATTGCGTTTGTGTGGAATTTGCAACTCATCTCCATGTTTCAGCCACGTCTTTACAGCCCCAATCTTGGCTGTAGTTTTAAGCTGGATTGAATTTTGAATTGACAAAGCCGGCAGAATCCTGAGCCTCCGGCTTCCTTTCGGCTCCCATTTTATCTTTTTGTGTTCTGGGGGTTGATTTGCGTTGCGTTCCCATTATCTGGCTTTTTTCCCCCCACCTCCCAAATCTTTGGAGGGAGACAATGCAATTTCACCGTTCTCAGATACGGGCTGTTGGGGTTTGGGCGAGAGAGGCTGCACTTTGGCTGTGGTTTCCCAAAAAGATGGAGACACAGAGCAACAACTTAGTAAGGTTTCCTTATTCCGTAGTCCTCGACTTTAGGTCCGTAATGGAGCCCAAAATTTCCATCGTTCAGTGAGACAGTTTTGAATGAATTTTTCTCCCTTTTACGACTTTCCTTGACACAGTTGTTAAGTTAGCAATAACAATAGCATTTAGACTTTTATACCGCTTCATAGTGCTTTCCAGCACTAAGGCAGGACTAGAATGTATCCTTTCCTGCTTTCTAACCTGGTGCCTTCATGACATATGAACTGTTTCCTCCAATGTTCTCCAATATGCAGGCCTTCAAGGGCCAACTTTCCTAGTCATGTTGTTGGCCAGCAAATCTGAGAACCAAAGTCCCAGCCACCTGGGAACCAGGTTGGAGAAGGTGGTTGGGAATGTGCAATGCTGAGTCTGTTTCTGCTGTTTTGACATGAAGCGAAGTGTTTGCTTATTCTGGTTTGCGATCTCTTTTCTCCCTTTTGGGCCAAGGATAAGTCAGCGTTCTTGAATTATGGCACCCAGTGGTGGGATTCAATTTTTTTTTTACTACCGGTTCTGTGGGCGTGGCTTGGCAGGCATGGCTTGGCGGGCGTGGCAGGGGAAGGATACTGCAAAATCCCCATTCCCTCCCCACCCCACTAACCTGCTTTCCAGCTCCATTCTCCTGTGCAGGGCAACCAAAGAAGACCCAGCCGATCAGCTGTGGGTGTGGCTTGGTAGGCATGGTGTTCTGTGGGCGTGGCTTGGCTTGGTGGGTGTGGCAGGAGAAGGATACTGCAAAAAACCCATTCCCTCCCCACCCTACTAACCTGCTTTCCAGCTCTATTCTCCTGGGCAAGGAAACCAAAGAAGACCCAGGCAATCAACTAGGAGGCAGAGAATAGATGGGGGTGGAGCCAATCAGAGGTGGGATTTGCCGGTTCTCTAAACTAGTCAAAATTTCTGCTACCAGTTCTCCAGAACTGGTCAGAACCGGCTGAAGACCACCTCTGGTCCCCATCCCACTAACCTTGGTGGGCGTGGCAGGGGAAGGATATACTGCAAAATCCCCATTCCCTCCCCACCCCACTAACCTGCTTTCCAGCTCTGTTCTCCTGTGCTTGGCAACAAAAGAAGACCCAGCCGATCAGCTGGGACTCAGGAGGTAGAGAAGAGATGGGGGCAGGGCCGGTCAGAGGCGGTATTTGCTGGTTCTCCGAACTACTCAAAATTTCCGCTACTGGTTCTCCAGAACTGGTCAGAACTGGCTGAATACCCACCTCTGATGGCACCGCTCTTGGAGGTCTGAATAGGAGGGGAAGGAAATGCTTTTCAGTAATGGGCTCTCTGTTTTTCTTCTTTTCTCTTAGGATAAGCAGCACCCCAGGATCTGCACTCTGGCAACCTTGTTTATTGTTTTCCACCACGCTTCCAATTTAGGAATACAAAAATTACTTTTGCCATCATGTCAGGAGACATGTGGAGATGGACCTGCCTTGGCTTGCATCTTGTCTTCTGCACTGTGGGTCCATCTTCGGCCACTAGGCTGCTGCCCTCTCACCCAAAGAAACCTTTCTTGACCTTCTCCTCAGAATCCACTGAGATCTCCTTCAATCACTTGGTGGTCGACAAACGGAAAGGATCTATTTACGTGGGGGCTATCAACTGGATCTACAAGCTCTCCAGCGACCTGGTGGTGGAGGCCCGTCACGAGACAGGTCCGGATATTGATAACCCCAAATGTTATCCTCCCAGGCTGGTCCAGCCATGCAACGAACCGTTGACCTCCACCAACAACGTCAACAAGATGTTGTTGATCGACTACAAAGAGAACAGGTTGATTGCCTGCGGCAGTTTATACCAGGGGATCTGTAAACTCTTGAGATTGGATGACCTGTTTAAACTTGGGGAGCCCTTCCACAATAAGGAGCACTACCTCTCTGGGGTGAATGAGAGCGGCTCCGTGTATGGAGTCATTGTTTCTTACAGCAACATGGATGACAAGCTGTTCATTGCCACAGCGGTCGACGGGAAGCCTGAATACTTCCCCACCATCTCTAGTCGGAAGCTCCCGAAAAATTCGGAAGCGGAAGGAATGTTTGCCTACGTTTTCCACGATGAGTTTGTGGCTTCCATGATCAAAATCCCATCAGACACGTTCACTATCATCCCAGACTTTGATATCTATTACATCTACGGCTTCAGCAGTGGTAATTTTGTCTATTTTCTGACCCTTCAGCCTGAGATGATTTCCCCGTCGGGTTCTACCACCAAGGAGCAGGTCTACACCTCAAAACTGGTCCGCCTCTGTAAAGAAGACACAGCCTTCAACTCTTACGTTGAGCTGCCCATCGGCTGCGAAAAGAACGGGGTGGAATACCGGTTGTTGCAAGCCGCCTATTTATCGAAGGCGGGATCCATCTTGGCTAGATCTCTGGGGATCCTGCCAGAGGACGATGTCCTCTTCACAGTCTTCTCCAAGGGGCAGAAGAGGAAGCTGAAATCCTTGGACGAGTCGGCCCTTTGCATCTTTCTTCTGAAGAAAATCAACGACCGGATCAAGGACCGGTTGCAGTCCTGTTACAGGGGAGAAGGCACGCTGGATTTGGCTTGGCTCAAAGTGAAGGATATCCATTGCAGCAGCGCAGTACGTCTCCATTCTGGCTAGGTTTTTGGTTTTTTTAAAACCATTTTAGCTGGGTGAAAAGGCTGAAGGACCTGAAAATTCAGCCCAGATTTAGGGAGAGGTTTGGTGAGGAGTGGGTTTTGTGAGTTGGGAGAAACATTTAGGAAAGAGTCTATGGCAGTGGTGGCTAACCTTTTTGGGCTCCTGTGCCAAAAACTGTGCACATGCTTGCATGCTCGCGCTCGCGTGCCAGCACCCAGACGGCAATGCGTCCCCCCATGTCCCTTATGCATGCACGTGTAATCCCTACCCACCCCTGTAGCCCCTTACCTGCACTGCGCCTCACAGCTGATTTTCGGCCAGTTTGAGGTCTTTTTTGGCCTCCCAGAGGCTTCAGGAAGGCTTCTGCAAGCTTTTCAGGCCAAAAACTAAGCCCGTTTCGTCACTTCCGGTATTTCCGGAAAAACAGGAAATGATGAAACAGGCCTAGTTTTCATCCTGAAAAGCCTGCAGAAGCCTTCCTGAAGTCTCTGGAAGGCTGAAAAAGGCCTCAAACTGGCCGAAAATCAGCTGTGAGGCATGTGCATGTGCAGTGAGGTAAGTTTGCCTGCAGCTTGCGTGCTGGCACAAATGGCCCTGCGTGCCACCTGTGGCACGTGTGCCATAGGTGTGCTATCATGGGTCTATGGCAATGATGCCTAACCTTTTTGTCATTGTGTGCTGAAAGTGTGCGCATGCACATGAGACAGCACGCACACATGCCTGAAAATACAATACAATGCACGTGCGATCCCCTCTCACTCATACCGTCCCCCTGCGTATACCTGTGGGACCCCATGCCCTCCCGCCCCCCTTGCGCATGCGCACGCATCTCCCGCATGCACCCCACTCTCCACGCATGCAAGGCATATAACAGAAAATCAGCTGGCTGGCAGGACGAGTGCGTGCATGCGCAGTGGAACTGAGCTGGGGTGATGGCTCGTGTGCCCGCAGAGATGGCTCTGCATGCCACTTTCGGCATGCGTGCCATAGGTCCGTCATCACAGGTCTATGGAGATTCTCAAATTATCCAGGTCATGGTTGTCCGCCAAAGGTGCTTTTTGTCAGGAAGCAACTGGACTTTCTGGTTTTTCTTAGAAGACGTTTCACTTCTCATCCAAGAAGCTTCTTCAGCTCTGACAGGATGGTGGGGAATGGAAGTTGAAGCTGAAGAAGCTTCTTGGATGAGAAGTGAAACGTCTTCAAAGAAAAACCAGAAAGTCCAGTTTTTTTGTTTATTTATTTATTTGTCAAGCAAGTATTAGATAACAGGTATAAGTATAAACATGATTATGAATACATGGAATGGGTATGAATAAAAAGAAACAATAGGACAGGGACGGTAGGCACGTTGGTGCGCTTATGCATGCCCCCTACAGACCTCTTCGGAAAGGGGTGAGATCAAGAGGAGACAGTCTAAGGTTAAAGTTTTTGGGGTTTTTGGGATGAAACCACAGAGTCAGGTAGAGTGTTCCAGACATTGACCACTCTGTTGCTGAAGTTCATATTTCCTGCAATCGAGTTTGGTGCAGTTTACTTTGAGTTTGTATCTATTGGGTGCTCTTGCATTGTTGCGGTTGAAGCTGAAGTAGTCTTTGATGGGTAGGACATTACAATGGATAATTTTATGTACTACGCTTAGGTCGGACCGTTGCTCTTGAAAAAGCACCGTTGGGACATTTAAGAAAGAGCTTCTCTGGGATATACCTTGATTTGTGCAACTATCCATAGCAATCTAACTCCTAACTTAGTAGCTCTCGTGGGGTCCTTGAGTTTGGTGGTTTATAAACTTCACTCCCTTCTAACACTGATGATGTTACCTAGTTGGGTAATGAAATGTCTGCAAGAAAGCCGCCAAGCTCAGAGAGCACCAAAGATTCCACAACTCCTCCTCCTCCTCCTCCTCCTCCTTTTTGAGCTGTGTGCACATCAACTCCCAGAATTCCCCTATGCTGCCTGGGGAATTCTGGGAGTTGAAGTCCACACAGCTCAAAGCTGCCAAGATCGAGAAACACTGCTTTTTAACCAACATACTACACTGCAACAGTAACCAGAGACAAAGAAGCAATAAGATGAACAAAGAATATGGGGAATTCTTGAAATAATTCATCCCTTTAAACCCCAATTGATGTTTGAAAACAGGCGGCAAAAATCTATTTAGGATGCAAAGCAAGTTTTGCACTAGAAATTGTCTCATTCTTCCTGCCTCTCTCTGATTCCTCAGATGATACAGTACACAAAGCAAAAATAAATTGGTTTTAGACCCGAGATTGCAAACAGAATAAGGGATCATATCAAGGTCTTTATTTTGATTTCCTCAGATGGGAAAAGCTTTGCATGATTGGCATAAAAATATTATCATTTTCTTACATGATGCACGGTATTCAGATAGCGGGATATTTTTGTGGGAACTGAAGTCCACACATCTTAAAGCAGGCTGGCCTGGGGAATTCTGGGAGCTGAAGTCCACATGCCTTAAAGTGGACAACGTTGCTCTAGCCAGTGTAGACAAAATTAGTCTTTAATCTTCTGTGGACTTTATCTCTTGCTCCATCTTACCTCGTAGTGTGGTAGAACCATGGTGACGCAGTGGTTAGAAAGCAGTATTGCAGGCAAACTCTGCCCACTGCCAGCAGTTTGATCCTGAAAGGCACAAGGTTGACTCAGCCTTCCATCCTTCGCAGATACATGAAATGAGGACCCAGATTGTTGGGGGCAACAGGCTGACTCTGTAAACTGCTTAGACAGGGCGGTAAAAGTACTGTGAAGTGATATATAAGTTTAAGGGCTATTGGAAGGAAGGAAGGAAGGAAGGAAGGAAGGAAGGAAGGAAGGAAGGAAGGAAGGAAGGAAGGAAGGAAGGAAGGAAGGAAGGAAGGACCATGGTGTCACAGTGGTTAGAAAGCAGTATTGCAGACAAACTCTGCCCACTGCCAGCAGTTTGATCCTGACCAGCTCAAGGTTGACTCAGCCTTCCATCCTTCTCAGGTCGGTAAAATGAGGACCCAGATTGTTGCGGGCAAGAGGCTGACTCTGTAAACTTTTTAGAGAGGGCTGGAAAGCACTGTGAAGCGGCATATAAGTCTAGGTGTTATTGCTATTCCTTCCTTCCTTCCTTCCTTCCTTCCTTCCTTCCTTCCTTCCTTCCTTCCTTCCTTCCTTCCTTCCTTCCTTCCTTCCTTCCTCCTTCCCTTCCCTTCCCTTCCCTTCCCTTCCCTTCCCTTCCCTTCCCTTCCTTCCAGTTAGAATGCAGTATTGCAGGCAAACTGCCCACTGCCAGCAGTTGGATCCTGACAAGCTCAAGGTTGACTCAGCCTTCCATCCTTCCCAGGTCCATAAAATAAGGACCCCGATTGTTGGGGGGGGCAACAGGCTGACTCTTGTAAACTGCTTAGAGAGGGCTGTAAAAGCACTGTGAAGCGGTATATAAGTCTAAGGGCTATTGCTATTGCTAGAAACCATCTTTCTTTGTCAGTTCCACGAAGTGAGTATAAATAACGGGAGGCACAGATCGGTGCTGAGGGGTGTGGGGGAGACGAGACCCAGAGGGGAAAGGGAATGAGCATTTAAATATCAAACCGCAACTTTCAAGGAACAAGTTGGAAGACTTCGCCGCCGATTCAGAGCGGCAGCTGTGGCGGTACGGAACAAGCCAGGGGAAGAAGAAAAAGAAGCCGGCAACTCCGCCGTGCTGTGCTGTTGGCTCAGCAGCTGGGAAGAAGAGGCTGGGAACTGGGGCAGCCTTTGCATGAGTCAGATTGCAGCTGCTGCTACAAACTGTTGCGGAGACGAAAGATGGGCGAGAAGGCTTCCTACAGAACAGAGTGCTTTCAGTTTAGGAAGCCCGGTAGCCAAGATTTTTTGGGTGTGTGTGTGTGTGGATTCAAACAATCTGCTAATCCAATGTTTTCCAACCTGCCTGTTGAGATGGGTGGGCTTCGGCGACTCCCAGAATTCCCCCCAGGCAGCATATGCTTTAAGGCGGGTGGACAATTGCAGCGATTTGCTTAAGGACCTTGGCAAAAAAGTCATACAATCAGGCACATGATTCAGTCAGTTGTCTTGCAGGGGAAATGCTGGTCCCAATTCTGGTCGTACGTTGAGGATTACCCCCCCCCCCTTGATTAAAAGTGGAAAGTGAAAAAGTCTAGAATTAAGGGAGCAACAGGGGTCATCTGTGCGTCTGTCCGTCTGTCTGTCTATCATGTATCAATATCTATCATCTGTCTGTCTATTATCTTTCAATCTATCTATCAATCAATCTATTATCTATTTATTATCTGTCGATTATCTCTCTTATATCTATCTATCTATCTATCTATCTATCTATCTATCTATCTATCTAT
>NW_020716872.1:502575-527892 GCF_900518725.1 Notechis scutatus
TCCTTCCTTCCTTCCTTCCTTCCTTCCTTCCTTCCTTCCTTTCTTCCCCTCCCACTCTCCCTCCCTTCTCTCTTTCTTCTGTCTCTTTCATATAACCCTCTCAATTGCACACTTTTTCTTTCTTTCTCGCTATGTCTTTTTTCTGTTTTCTTTTGTTTCTTTCACTTTCTTTCTTTTTCTATCATCCATCCATCTCTATTGTATATCTATCTGTCTATTTCCATCTGTCTGTCTGTCTGTCTGTGTCTGTCTGTCTGTCTATCTGTCTATCTATCTATCTATCTATCTATCTATCTATCTATCTATCTATCTATCTATCTATCTCCAACCATCCATCCATCCATCCATCCATCCATCATTTTGATACATAACTTAGGGCGGCTAACATACCTAATAGCCCTTCCTCCTCCTGGTTTCCCCACAACAACAATGCTGTTAGGCGAGCTGTGCTGAGAGAGAGAAACTGGCAGCTTTCTGTCCTTCCGTGGGTGCCCCTGATAGTGAACTAGCTAACTTTTCACATTGTGGAAACCCACTTTTGACTTCAGAATGTCCTACAACAAAACCTAGTGTCATCCCTGACTGCCAATGTTTATCCCTGTATCGATTTACGACCATTTGTTTAGTGGCTATTTGAAGTTATGATAGACATCCCCCACCCCAAAAATGATACAATTTTGAAATTGTTTCTCTCGGTCTCTCTCTCTCTCTCTCTCTTTCACACCCACACCCACACCCACACACAGCCATTTTGAGCACTTGTCAACCAGCCTGCATATACGGCCAATTTTCAAGGCCCCACAATCACATGACCACAATTTACCCATTTTTGTGAGAAACTGGCATTCACTTCTGGTTTCCAGCAAAAGCAGTCCCCTGGAAAACACAACAGTTCACTTAACAACCTCGGTATGATGACCTGAGTTGTGACACAAAAATAACCAAGTGATAAAAATAGAAGAAAGTCCCTTTAATGCCTCTAACTTGGCCCCACTGTCCAATTATCCTCAGCAGGATATCAAACTCTTAAAGAAAACAGTTTATGGAGGGAGCAAATGCAGTCCGCACCCAAAGTAAAGTTAATTCAAAATAAAAAACCTAACACACCACATTGAAGGAATTTCTACAGCAGGCAAGGGTGATTAATTGCAGACTTCTACCAGATAAAACAGCAACCACAGTTGGGAGGAAGCCAAAACACAGAAAAGAATAATGCATGCTTTGCTTCCAGCAACTTTGCTATGTGCAGTTTGTCCTTTTAACCAGTCCTCCCAGCTGCAGCCCATGAAGGGGATCAGGGCCCCTTCCTCCCCCGTAGACCACACCATTCACATTTCTCCCTTATCCGCTCCTCCCTGCGTGCCCTAGGATGAAGAGGGGCTGGGCCTGGGTCTTCCTCTGAATGCCCAGCGGACTGTGCCATTCCCCTGTTTCTTCCACAACCACTGGAGCTACACTCCCACTCACTGTCAGCTGTTCCATCTCTCCCTCGGTGTCACACTCCAACAAGGGCATGACACTTGGCTTTGCTTATGACGACGGCATTGCTTTACAGCTGCTACATTTTCTTAACAACCACCACGAAACAGGTTGCAAACTTGGGTCAATCACACAGCGACCTGCTTTACAACACTCACATGAGTTACAACTGTAATTTCCAGACTCAGTTATGATCATAAATTAGGGACTAAAAAGTCTAGGGTTAACATTTAGGGCTGTTCATAGGTAAAGGTAAAGATTCCCCTCGCACCTCTGTGCTAGTTGTTTCCGGCTCTATGGGCACCGATGCTCATCTCTGTTACAAAGCCGAAGAGCCAGCGCTGTCTGAAGATGTCTCCGTGATCCTGTGGCCGCCTTCAAAGGCACCCAGAACGCTGTTCCTTTCCCACCCAAAAGGTCCCTATTTTTCTACTTGCATTTTTTTTACATGTTTCTGAACTGCTAGGTTGGCAGAAGCTGGGACCAGTAACAGGAGCTCACTCTATTACGCAGTGCTAGGGATTCGAACCGCCAAACTGCTGACCTTTCTGATCGACAAGCTTAGCGTCTTAGCCACTGAGCCACTAGGGCTGTTCATAGATGTGGT
This sequence comes from Notechis scutatus, assembly GCF_900518725.1. Next base: position 504,662 of record NW_020716872.1, read on the forward strand.
CAAAAAAAGTTCAAGATGGTGGTCCAATGGAAACATAAAAGCTCCGCTCCTAAAGAATAGGTGGAGCTTCATTTGCAGTGTGGTGTGTCCGTCATCTTGACTTTTTTTGACTGTGTCCCACAGGCGTCGCCTCTGACAGATGCGTTACTTTCCCACAGACCGATTGACGTTTCCTCATTTTCAGTTTTAACTTCCTTTCTCGTCTTAACAAATTGGTCCTTGCCAACAGATCCGCAATCCCTGGATGAAAACAGCTCCCTCCGCACATACAAAAAATATGATTACCTTCTGTTGTGTTTTTAATTTTTTAAAAGCTCATTTATTTGTGTGCACACCATGGTGTTCAGGAGCCCAAGTTGCAATTTTGACTGGGAAACAAAATAATAATTATGCTAATTGCTCCTTGGCAGAACAAACTCTCTGCACTAGGTTTCCTGATGCGCCTGGGCTGACTCTGAGATGTGCGTGTGAATTGCACACCTGCCAATCCAGAAGTGCGGTGGTACCTGAGCATTTTTTGTGTGAGTAGCGTTAGAGAGAGCTGGCAACCAAAGCCGCAATGACCTCTCTGCACCTCATTTCGTGTCTTTTTAATTGAAGACATCTGAAAAACCCTGTTGTTAAATTGGAAAAGTATGACAAAATCTTTCCAACGAATGGAAATAAGCATTAAACATTGGTGAGTCTGGTGGTGCAGATAGTCTCTGTTTATATAGAAGTGGTTTGCCCTGTCAGTGTTGGTGAGAGCGACCAAGAACACTCCCACCAACACTGATAGAGGAAGTCAGTGTATTGTGTATTTAGATAGAGAGCAAACCCATTCCCTTCTAGCACTGATGATGTTATCTAGTCGGGTCATGAAATGTCTGCAAGTAAACAAACAAGCTCAGAGTGCACCAAGGACCCTACAGTCCTCCTCTTCCTCTTGCTACTCCTCTATCTCTTCTTCTTCTTCTTCTTCTTCTTCTTCTTCTTCTTCTTCTTCTTCCTCCTCATCCTCATCCTCATCCTCATCCTCATCCCCATCCTCCTCTCCACAACCCCCTCCCTTCTAGCACTCATGATGTTACATAGTTGGGTCATAAAACATCTGCAAGAAAACAACCAAGCTCAGAGAGCACCAAGGACCCCACAATCCTTCTCTTCCTCTTGTTATCCTCTTCCTTTTCTTCTTCCTCCTCCTCCTTCCCTTCTCCTTCTCCACTCCCCAAATCTCATTCTCTTGTAGCACTGATAATGTTACCTAGTTGGGTCATGAAATGTCTGCAAGAAAACAGTCAAACTCAGAGAGCACCAAGGACCCTACAGTCCTCCTCCTCCTCTTGCTACTCTATCTCTCCCTTTTCTTCTCACTCCTCCTCCTCCTCCTCCTCCTCCTCCTCCTCCTCTCCACAACCTCCCTCCCTTCTAGCACTGATGATGTTGGGTCATAAAACATCTGCAAGAAAATAGCCAAGCTCAGAGAGCACCAAGGATGCCACAGTTTAACCCTGAGCTACAAATGTTCTTTTCCATGTCCTCTTTTTGTTTCATGCAGATCAATTTTGGTCTGATCCAGAAGAGACCATACGCTGAGAATATCCTTTATAAGGACACAGATCTCTGTGTCCTCATAAAGGATATTCTCAGCATATGGATGTAGGAGAAATGGATACAGGAGAAAGGGGATCATCATGTTAGCCAAAAGTTCATTTTCATCTTTATAAGAATGTAGGAATCCCAATGTAGTTCAGCATTTTGCCTTGTGCAATGGCCAATCAGATGCTTCTGAGGTGATTACAAGCAGTAGATACCCAAGATAAGAAACACGGCACCTTTCCGGTGTGTTCTTTGTCGCCCTTTCTATAAAGTTAGCATTAAAGGTCTGTAGCCCCCAATTATCTCCATCCTACCAAATTTCTCCCCCCACCCCGCATTGTATTCATGCTCTCATTCATTACCGACTTCCACATTTTGGATGAGAGCTTTCTACAGGTTGGCACAGAAACACTCAAACATCATGTCCTTTTTTTTCTGATATTGGCATGAGCCTTTTTCACTGTCTTTTTTGTCTATTAATTGGGTCACGTTTACCATTCATCAATGAGTGTTCATCAATGTTGGCCATATCCATTTGATTGTTTTGAGGTTATATATCCGCATCCTGGTTCCATTTTGGTTCAAGGAAAGCCTATCTTCCTTGTAAAGATTTATTTATTTGATTTTATTTATTTGATTTGTCAGTTGCTTACAAGATAATAGGTATAAGTATAAACATGAGTAAGAATACAAGAAATAGATATGAATAAATGGGGACAATAGGACAAGGACGGTAGGCATGATGGTGCCCTTATGCGCGCTCCCTTACAGACCTCTTGGGAATGCGTATTCCCTCCCTTCCTTTCTCTCCTCCCTCCATTCTTTTATCTCCTTCCTTCCTTCCTTCCTTCCTTCCTTCCTTCCTTCCTTCCTTCCTTCCTTCCTTCCTTCCTTCCTTCCTTCTTTCCTTCCTTCCCCTTCCTTCTTTCTTTCCTTCCTTTCTTTTTATTTGATTTATTTGATTTGTCAATTGCTTACAAGATAATAGGTATAAGAATAAACATGAGTAAGAATACAGGAAATAGGCACAACTAAATGGGGACAATAGGACGGTAGGCACGATGGTGCACTTATGCACGCCCCCTTACAGACTTCTTAGGAATGGGGTGAGGTCAGTAGTGGATAGTTTAAGGTTAAAGGAGTGGGGGTTAGAGGATGCAACAACAGAGTCAGGTAGTGCATTCCAGGCATTGACCACTCTGTTGCTGAAGTCGTACTTTCTGCAATCAAGTTTGGAGTGGTTTACATTGAGTTTGTATCCGTTGTGTGCTCTTGTATGGTTGAGGTTGAAGCTGAAGTAGTCATTGACTGGTAGCACATTGTAGCAGATAATTTTGTGTACTACGCTGAAGTCCAACCATAGGCGGTGTAGTTCAAGATTGTCCAAGCCCAAAATCTCAAGCCTGGTGATATAGGGTATTCTGTTGTGAGCAGAGGAGTGTAATATTCTTCTCGTAAAATACTTCTGGACTCGTTCAATTGTATTTATGTCTGATATATGGTGCGGATTCCAGATGGATGAGCTGTATTCGAGTATTGGTCTAGCAAAGGTTTTGTATGCCCTAGTTAGCAATTCAATATTTCCAGAGGAGAAACTTCATAAGATTAGATTTACAACTCTTTTACCACGGTAGAAAAAAAGATGTTGAGACTCTAGAAAGAGTGGAGAGAAGAACAACAAAGTTGATTAGGGCACTGGAGGCTAAAACGTAGGATGATGGTTACAGGAACTGGGTGCGTCTAGTCTAATAAAGAGAAGGACTATAGAGTGACATGATAACTGTCTTCCAATATTTGAGGGTCTGTCACTGAGAAGAGGAGGCTGATCTATTCATTCAAAGCACCTGAAGGCAGGACAAGAAGCAATGGATGGAAACTAATCAAGGAGAGAAGCAACTTAGAACTACGGAGAAATTTCCTGACAGTGAAGACAATTAATCAATGGATCAGCTTGTAGATGCTCCAACACTGGATGTGTGATGACTCGGAGTGTAACACAAATGTAACAAAATCCAAAATGTAAATAAAAGTCCTTTAATGCCTCCAACTTGGCCCCACTGTTCAATAATACTCAGTTGGAGATAAAAATTACTCAAAGATAGTCTTCAAAAGAAAGCAATACAGTCTGAACTTAATGAGCAGATAGACATGAAATAAAAAACCAAAGAAACTACAATGAAGAACTTTCCACAACGGACCAGGATAAGTAATTATCAAATTTAAGGAGATAACAAGGCATAATCTGTTGGAAGGACACCAACCAAGATAACGTCAGCCCAAAATAAAATACGCTTTGCTTCTGGCAACGCTGTGTTTTAACCGTCTCTCTTATATACTAGTCTCCCCAGCTGCCACCAATGAGGTGGATCATGGCCGCTTCCTCTCTCGTAAGCCAAGTTGTTTCCTTCTCCATTCCTCCTTGTGTGTCCTATGATACAGAGGGGATGGGCCTGGTTCTTCCTCTGACTGCCCAGCCGGCCTCTGCCCTTCCCCAGCCTCCTCCACAACCTCCGGAGCCACACCTCCACTCCCTGTTGGCTGTTTCTCCTCTCCCTCAGAGTCCGACTCTACCAAGGGCATGACAGGATGTTTTCAAGAAGAGATTGGATAGTTGTTGGTCCAGAATGGCATAGGGTCTCCTGCTCCAGCAGGGGGTTGGACTAGAACATCTCCAAGGTCCCTTCTGATCTCATGATTCCAGATTTTGTATCCCAGCATCTAACAAAGCTAACCTCTCTACCAATGTCCCGTGTCTCATTTACATATTGAACATGGTTTGCTAGGTCTCTGTACCTCAACCTTGACCACCTGAAGATGTGTAGAGTTCAACTCCCAGAACTCCCCAGCTAGCTCAAGCAAGCACTCACAATACATTAGCAACTGGCTGGGGAATTCTGGGAATTGAAGCCCACACGTCTTCAGGGGGTCAAGGTTGAGACACCCTGGTCTGGGTGTCCATGGAACAAGTAGCATTTCTGTGAAAGCTACCCTGGCATTCTTCACCTTCCATCTGCTAATTAGTACTTTGAGGTTGTCCTCTGGGACTTAGAATAGAATAACAGAGTTGGAAGGGACCTTGGAGGTCTTCTAGTCCAACCCCCTGCCTAGGCAGGAAACTCTACACCACTTCAGACAAATGGCTGTCCAACATCTGTTTAAAATCTTCCAGTATTGGAGCATTCACAACTTCTGGAGGGCAAGTTGTCCCACTGATTAATTTTTCCCAATGTCAGGAAATTCCTCCTTAGTTTTAGGTTGCTTCTCTCCTTGATGAGTTTCCACCCATTGCTTCTTGTCCTGCCTTCAGCTGCTTTGGAGAATAGCTTGACTCCCTCTTTTTGGGGCAGCCCCTGAGTTGTTGGAACACCACTATCACGTCTCTCCTGGACCTTCTTTTTTTTCATTAGACTAGACATACCCAGTTCCTGCAACCGTTCTTCATACGTTTTAGCTTTGTTTAACATTGCTAAGTTTCTTGGTGCCAACAAGAACTTGTGAGTACCAGCTCCTCTCTTGCATTATCCATAGATTGTTTAGATCGGGACCTCCAAATTTGTCCACTTTAAGACTTGTCAGCATGTCTAACTGAGGAATTCTGGGAGTTGAAGTCCACAAGTCTTAAAAGTGGCCAAGTTTGGAGAGCCCTGATCTAGATGGACACTGATGCCTATAAATTTTGCGTTGGGTAGATCAATTTCCATGTATTCTACCTGTTCGTCATAAGCCCTTCTATTTGTGTTTCTAATTATCCAATCACTCAAAGCCAAGAGTCCTCAGCTCCCTGGAAGAACCTAATTAGTATAATTAGTACCAGAAGATGGGTGTGTTCCTCTCTCCAACATTTGCATCTTCCTTAAGCAAATACCCTCAACATGATGTTATTCTTCTCAAAAGACACCCTTCTCCTACCAAGCCACAGGAGCCATCATCTCTGCTGTTAGAAGAAGCTGTCCCAGCCTAGACTTAGAGAGTCTTGCTAAACATCTACAACTTGGCCACTATTTCAAGGAAATAAGTTCCTTCCGAAATGCCATGTGCTGCCCCCCTCACTCACACCCACACTTAACAAGGGTTTATGAATGTTCCCCAGCAATTCCCCTCACCCAAAACCCAGCACTGTCTCAAATAAGTCCAGCCAAAAGCAGGCCAATGCTGGTCCACAGAGCAAGGGCCCAATGAGTCCACAGGGCAAAGTTCCCCAAAGAAGACAAATCCACCAGGCAAAATTAATTCCACAACATGAAGAAAAGTAATCAAATATCATTAGAAGCCCATGAATTATTCTCCAAGGCAAATCCTTGTAATTCCACATTCAATGAAGTAGAGTGGAAAGTAGAGTGGAAAGATCAAGGGAAGTCTTAATACCACTCTATAAAGCCTTAGTAAGACCACACCAAGAGTACTGCATCCAGTTTTGGTCACCACACTATAAAAAAGATGTTGAGACTCTAGAAAGAGTGCAGAGAAGAGCAACCAGGATGATTAGGGGACAGGGGGCTAAAACGTACAATGATCAGTTACAGGAACCGGGCATGCCCAGTTCCTGCAACCGTTCTTCATGTTAGCTGTACATAATTACCTGTACAAGGCCAAACGGAGCAGGAAGTCAACACAGAGCTTCAGGCTTCAAACCGACCAGTATGAACAAAGTTGCTTCCTGCAAAGGCTCCTGTCCCTTTGCTCCTTCTTTATGTCTTTTGGGAGAGGCCAATCATCTCCAAGCCTTACTCCTGAGTCGCCCCTTTTGTCTTAACTGTTCTTGCCTTCTGACAGCTCTGTGCAAGCACACACTGGGAACAGGCTCCCTCTGTTCCTCTGCCTCACTGCTGTCAGATTCTGGAGGCTCCAGAGTCAGCACATAACTCTCAGATGGCCCTGACCCCATCTCTGTGTCTGACGCAGATCCCTCGTCAGAGCCCTCCCCAGACTCCAGGACTGGCCCATGTTCCTCCCCACTGTCCAACTCTGCTGCCAGCTCCACAGGCCGCTGGCGGACCACAACACTTACAATTGGTAGAAAGTCTGGTTTCAAACCACGGCAATGGATTGATATAAATTAGATAGACTTTTGTACCGTTGATATATTCGAGACCTCTGGGCTAACGAATGTATTTCCTCCTAGGAAAAATTGCAGAAAATCAATAACGACCTTGCTGTTTTTATTTATGACATGCAAACTATGCCAAAGGCCAGTTAGAAACACCAGAGAGTAAAAACTTTTGGCCTGTAAGAAATGCAATTCCCGCCCCCCTTTTAGGAAATTAGATATTTTATAATGCACAGCGTAGATGATATTTTTTTGCCTGGAGCCATGTGTTGGAAAGTGTGATTGTAGCAAAGACAGGCATTGAAGTTTGTGGTGCATTAAGAATCTGCAGGTCTCTTTGGAAACCTGACACTGATCCTTTGATCTGGGGCTGGTATGTGGGTGCATGAGTTTGTGTAATAAAACAAGAAAAGGAACCTAAATAGCCCCGGACATGAAAGCCAATAAATTTGAGGAACTTTCTTGCCTAAATTACATCTGAATAAAAGTCTCTTAGCTTCAAGGTTAAAGTTCCCCCGTTGGGACTTGTAGATGTATAATAACCTATAAAAGTCTTTGCATGATTGACATGTGAAGGTCAAGCATAACCCAATTCTAAATGCCAGTTTCTCATCTGCTTTTCCTTATGGGGCTGGAGGTGTCTGTTTGGATAAAGCTAATAGGCACCCTTATCAAGCTTAATTTTTTACCAATAAAGCATCATAGATGTATCCTTCAAAACCCCAGAAGTTTGATTTCAAGGAGATGTTACTTAATATTTTTGGGTGTTTGATACAGATGTTGTCATAGCCCATATCTGTCTCCTTCCTTCCTTCCTTCCTTCCTTCCTTCCTTCCTTCCTTCCTTCCTTCCTTCCTTCCCTCCTTCCCTCCTTTCTTTTCTCCCTCTCCCTCTCCCCTCTCTCTTTCTCTCTTTTTCTTACTTTCTGTTTCCTTTCTCTTTCTGTCTTTTTCTGACTTGTTTTCTGTTCTAGAAGCTGAAATAAGCTAAAGACTAGTTTTATTACCAGAGGGAAAAGAAGAGGAAAAGTACAAATCTCTTTATTAGTGAAAATCATGGATTTGGCTGTGTTTAGTTATCTGAAGATGTATGTTTAAAGCAGGTCTTAGCAGCAGTGGAGGCATATGGCAACATTTGCTTCAGGCACAGACGCCATCTTGTCTGGCTCCTCAAATACTACTATTTGGCCAAGTTTGTCGTTTTTTTTAAAAAAAGCTTTGTGCACCAGACATTGCTGTGAGGTATAAATTATTCAAATATATAAATAAATTAGCAGATACGTTGTTTTACTGATTTGTGTAGGAGAAAGAGTGGCATAACCTAGGGGGTGGAGTGAAGAGAGGGCTCAGCCTAGAATCCCTACGTAGCCGCAAACAAAATCCAACCCTCCTTGAGTGCCGTTAACCCTTATCTTAATTCTAACCAGGTGCTAATTGTTAGTTGAGAAGATTCCTGTACAGAGACTTTTAGCAAGAAATCAGTTTAATTGAGCATGTGTGAACCTGGTTTTTCATGCCTGACAGTTTGTGCATATTCATAAGGAAAAAGGTTACCATGATTTTAATCCCTGCCTGGCTTTAACAGAATAACAGAGTTGGAAGGGACCTTGGAGGTCTTCTAGTCCAACCCACTGCCCATGCAGGAAACCCTGCACCACTTGAGACAAATGGTTATCCAACATCTTTTTAAAAACTTCCAGTGTTGGAGCATTCACAACTTCTGAAGGGAAGCTGTTCCACTGATTAATTGTTCTCACTGTTAGGAAATTTCTCCTTAGTTCTAAGTTGTTTCTCTCCTTGATTAGTTTCCACCTATTGTTTCTTGTTCTACCTTCAGGTATTTTGGAGAATAGTGTTCTGACCTAGGCTTCTCAAAATCATGAAGCCGACTCTTCGTCCCAATAAAACCCCTTTTATTTAGTTTAAAGTGAATTCCTCTCCAGCAAAATCCCGGCCAACAGTCTTTCAAGAGAATTCACAACTACAGACCTTTATCAGCCTTGGAGAGTTGCCAGGCTGATATCTTCCAAACGCCACTCTGTAGCAGACAATACTTGGCAAGAAGTCAGGAAAAGATTTTCACCCTAATGAATTGAACTAATTGTCTCCTGCAAACCCCACTCCCCTTTCACTGCACTTTATTCCCTATGGAAGGGGCCATTAGTTAGTTAGTTAATTTACTTTATTGTCATTGCACCTTGTACAACAAAATCAAATACCATCTTCACCATTCACTGTCCACCTGAGGCTTTACTCCTGAGTCGACCCTTGTTCCTTAACTGTTTTCTTCTCCTGGCAGCTCTGTGCATGCGCACACTGGGAACAGGCTCCAGCTGTTCTTCTTCCCCACTGATGTCCGACTCCGAAGGCAGCTAATAACTGTTGGACAGCCCTGGCCCCATCTCTGCCTCCCATGCAAAGCCCTCGTCAGAGCCTTCCCCAGACTCCAGGACTGGCCCATGTTCCTCCCTAACCTCCTCACTGTCCGAATCTGCCGCCAGCTCTGCTGACTGCTGGTGGGTCACAACAAATAGGTTGACCCCTTCTTCTTTGTGGCAGCCCCTTAGATATTGGAAGACTGCTATCATGTCACCCCGAGTCCTTCTTTTTACTAGACTAGAGACGTACCCAATTCCTGCAACCAATTTTTCATTTGTTAAATAGCCTGTGATGGGATACTAGCAGGAGAACCTATGTGCTGACATCAAGATGACCAGAGTTTTGATCAGTTTCTTAGAACCGAATAGATCTATTTCCTTTAAACATCTTGGACATAATATAACTTGGTCCAGATTCGTTTATGTTCTCTGGGTAAGTGTTGACAAGACCTAGAATTCTCACATAACATTGTTTGTACTTCCTTCCTTTCCTTTTTGTCTCAGCTATTAACCATCGATGACAACTTCTGCGGTCTGGATATGAATGCCCCTCTTGGAGTGTCCGAGATGGTACGAGGACTGCCCATCTTCACCGAAGATCAGGACAGGATGACATCGGTCATCGCCTACATCTATAAGAACCATTCGTTGGCCTTCGTGGGTACCAAAAGTGGCAATTTAAAGAAGGTAGGACTGGATTTTCTGAAGTCATTGTGGCATGCCGCAGGTTGAATTTGTTAATGGTCTTGATCGATGGAAGGACGAGCTTCTGATTCCCAAGGATTGCTGTAGTTTTGGTGAAGCTTTGCTACTGGTTTGAAGAGAAACTGGTTTTGTGTAAATCGATCAATGTGAGAATGAGAGGCCTTGAGATCTGCCTAGCTAGCTACCGTGTTTCTCACAGAATAAGGCCAGGCCTTATTTTTTTTTGACCCCTGAAAAAACGGCTAGGCCATCTTTTGGGGGGTGACTTAATTTCCTCCCACACCTAGAGCGGCCCATATGCACGTACCTCGCCGCGAGGCCGCTTCTATTGGCAGATGAAAGCTCCCTTGAAGGCAGAGTCCCCAGCCGCTTCAGGGCGTGGCGTGGCTACCCGTGTCCCCTCGCCTTTAGGCAGTCTCTTTCGAGCGATGGAAGCTCCCCAAGTGCAGTCAACAGCCACTTCGATCGGCCGGTAGAAGCGGCCTTGCGGCGAGGGGAGTGTGTGTGTGCACTCGCCCCGAGGCCGCTTCTACCGGCCGATCGAAGTGGTTGGTGACTGCATTTGGGGAGCTTCCATCGCCCGAAAGAGACTTCCTAAAGGCGAGGGGACATGGGCAGCCACGTCACGCCCTGAAGCGGCTGGGGACTCTGCCTTCAAGGGAGCTTCTATCGGCTATCGGGGTAATCTAGCTCAGGCTACCTGCAGGGGACTCCTAAAGGCAAGTTTTCTCCCACCCCCCACCCCCGCCCTTCCCCCCCCATTTCTCTTCACCTCGTTGTAGTGCTAACGAACGATGTGAGAAATGGCGGGGAAACGCATGGTTTAAATAGGCCTAAATTTTGGGGGCGGGGGTTAATTGCACCTCATGCCTAGAAATCATGCTGGGCCTTCCTATTGGTGGAGGCCCTATTGTTGGAGAAACACGGTAGGTTCTGGATTAGGCATTTGTGGTTTGGAATTGTGGTGTTTAAATCAACATGGAACATAACTGGAGTTATGGGACAAGTAAATTTTATTCCCATTTTTCCCCCAGAGTATGGAAAGGAAGCTGATCTTATCAAGGATGGTATTTGTATTTATTATAAGAGTCATGGTTGTACATTTGGACAATTAATCTAAAGTTTAGTGGGCCAGTAAAGACTTCACAAATTGTCTGTTGCTTAAGTTGTGTCCATGCTCAGCACATACATATATTGTGGCCCACAAGAGTGTATTTATTGATGCTCCAAGAGTGTATTTATTGATGCTCCAAGAATTTCTTTATTGATTATCCAAGAGTTTCTTTATTGATTATCTAAGAAAGTAAAACTCAACTTTGTTCACTTTGGATTTATTGAATAGTCAATGTGATGTCATCTCATTAGAAGTCTGTTTTTTGGTTTTGGTTTCTATTGTGCATCGTTCACAGAGCGGGAAGCTCATTGTTGCATGAAATATGTGGTTTTAGACTCTTACAAGAATGGAATATTTGCATTGTGGATTCCGGAGGTAGGATTGAAAAAGGCATTTGACTCTGGAGAATTTTGATAGTTTTGATTGTCTCTCAAGATCTATTGGAGATGACCTTCTAATGGAGAGAAACTGGCCTAGTGTGTTAATTGCCAGAGTTTAACTGTCTGCTCATTTATTCTACCCCTGTATGAGTACATACTTAGTTCTTGTTCATATATTCTAATCCTAAATGTAAAATTCTCTAGGGAGGAACTGAAGAGTAAATTTTTGCCACACAGTGAGAACCCAACTGGATCTCGTAATGGTTTCTTGTCAATTAAAATATAATTTTGAAACTTGCAGCCTGCTTTTAATAGCCTGGATCTCTCTGGATGTACCACTCTACAATCCTTACATTCTTCCACTCACTGAGAATTATGAGAGAAATAAGATAATATATACCGTATGTCTATAAAAGATGCCATAGAGGGTTCGGTTGGTAATTCAGTCTTTTTTGAATAAAGCTAAATCATTGTGTCTTAAGAATGGGTCACCCGAAAGATGATCAATTTATACATAAAAGGAAATGTTATATTGTGTTCTCGGATTTTGGACTTAGGACATTCCTGGGCATTGATCCATGTGAAGTTGTGTTCTTTCTTTGGTTTGCATATTCTAAGCCTAGCCTTTGTCCTGTAGTCAACATTAAAACCATGTCTATTTCTCTTAAATGTATGAAATTGTTCTTTATGAACTAGTTTTTTTTTTTAGTGTGTTAGAAATGCTAAACGCAGTGTTCTACGAGGAAACAACTTTTAAGTCTCCATGGATGCATTTTCATCTTTGAAAACAGGTCATGGTATCTCGATGGGCATCACAAAACATCCATTAAATGACAAAAAATGTGGTTTTTGTGTCCACCATTTGCCTAAAATGCCAGAATACTTTTATCATCTCCTACAATTTCTGAGAAAGTGTGGACAGACTTGCAACCAAATTACAGATTTCATTGTTTCTTTCTAACAATGGCTTGGGGAATCTATCTGGGCCTGAAAGCTCTCTGGAAAATAAAAATAACGATGCTTTGTTGTTTGTTGTAAACCACCTTCTTATTTAATCTTGAAAATGAGAGAATCTTAAATCAAATTGAGCAGCCCCAAAAGGCTGGGTTTTGTATTCTTATTGACTTGCCTTAGCACTATCTCCTAAATGTTTGGGTCTCCTCCCTCAATATTTGGTCTTCTCTCTAGTTTAGAAAACACAAGATATTGAAGAATCCTTTTTTTAATTTTGTTTTGAAATGATTCCCTTTCTCTTTACCCCTTTCCCAATCCCTTCAAGTTGAAAATTTCGCTGCAGGAAGATATAAATAATAGTTCCGAGTTTAGCTCATTGCTATTCCAAACTCATCTCATTGGCAAGGATCTTAGAAGTGCAAAGTGAGGGGAAAAAATAACTTTCTGCTGGAGTAAATTACTTGTTCTGTGTCATCATCTTCAGCAGGTTTAAACAAAACCCACACCCCAGCGTACAATACAGGTTATCCTTGACTTACGACCCCAATTGAGGCCAAAATTTCTGCTGTTAAGTGAGACATTTTGTCATGTGAATTTTGCCTCATTTCACAACCTTCTTTGTCACAGTTGTTAAGTGGATCACCACAGTTAATAAGCAGATTAAAACAGATTAAACAGATAATCAGAGTGGGAAGGGACCTTGTAGGTCATCTAGTCCAACCCCCTCCTGCCCAAGCAGGAGACCCTACACCATTTCTGACAGATGGCAGTCCAGTCTCTTCTTGAAAGCTTCCCGGGGTGAAGCTCCCACAACTTCCGAAGGCAACTTCTGTTCCATGGGTGGATTGTTCTCATTGTCAGGAAAAATTCTCCTTATTTCCAGGTTGAATCTCTCCTTGGTCAGTTTCCATCCATTATTCCTTGTCTGGCCTTCAGCTGCTTTGGAAAATAGCTTGACCCCTTCCTCCTCTCTGGGGCAGCCCCTCAAATATTGGAAGACTGCTATCCTGTCTCCCCTTGACTTACTTAATCCTTGACTTACGACCACAATTGAACCCAAAATGTCCATTGCTAAGCAACACAGCTGCTAAGTGAATTTTGCCCCATTTTACGACCTTTCTTGTCCCAGTTGTTAAGTGTATCACTGCAACCATTAATTTAGTAACATGGTCGTTAAGTGAATCTGGCTCCCCCCCGTCTTTACTCGTCAGAAGGTCACAAAAAGTGATCACATGACCCCAGGACACTTCAACTGTCATAAACCAGTTGCCAAGTGCCTCAATTTTGATCCCAAGGGGATACTGCAAAGGTCACAAGGATGAAAAATGGCCATAAGTCCCTTTTTTCAGTGCCATCATAACGCCGAATGGTCACTAAAGAGATAGCTGTAAGTTGACGCCTTCCTGTCTTTGGTAATCTTTGACAACAATAAATATTTGAGAACGGCACGGAGATCTCTGTGTGCGTCGAGTTAACACGTAACAAGAGAGTAGTAGGACAGTGATGGCTAACCTTTGCCAAAAGTGTGCTCTCTCATGCCTGCACCCATGATGCAATGCGCATGTGACTCCCCGACCCCATGCACGCGCGATTTCCCCTCCACACCGCATGCCTCTGCGTATGCTCAAACAATCCCTCCGCACGCCGCATGCCTCTGCGACTCCCATGCATGTGTCTCCCTCTGCACATACGTGGCAGATACCCAACCATCAGCTGGCTGGCGGTGGCGCGCACGCACATGCACAATGCGGCTCTTCCGGGCGACCACTTGCATGCTGGCAGAAGTGGCTCTGCGTGCCACTTCTGGCACCTGTGCCATAGCTTTGTCATCACGGTAGTAGGAGGTTAACATCAGGGGTGGAATTCAGTCGGTACGGACTGGTTCGGGCGAACTGGGAGTTCTAGCGACGAGTTGTCCCTGCCCACTGCGCTAATCTCCTATATTTCCTTTGTTTGAAGCCCAGCTGATAGGTGTGGTAGAGCATATTTTAACTGTTTAAGTTTTTATTTTTATTTTTTATTTTATTTATTTATTTATTTTTGTCAATTGCTTACAAGATAATAGGTATAAGTAAAAAACATAGTTATGCATACATGGATACATATAAGAAAGAAAAAGAAAAAGAAAAAAAAGGACAGGGATGGTAGGCACATTGGTGCGCTTATGCACGCCCCCTACAGACCTCTTAGATCAACAGTAGACAGTCTAAGGTTGAAGTTTATGGAGTTTTGGGAAGAAACCACAGAGTCAGGTAGAGTATTCCAGACATTGACCACTCTGTTGCAGAAGTCGTATTTCCTGCAATCAAGTTTGATGCGGTTTACCTTGAGTTTCTATCTATTGTGTGCTCTTGTATTGTTATGGTTGAAGCTGAAGTAATCATTGATTTAGAGCTAACAGTTGCAGGTACTGGGCCTGGCTAGTCTAGTAAAGAGAAGGACCAGGGGAGACATGATAGAGGTCTTCCAATATTTGAGGGGCTGCCACAGAGAGGAGGAAGGGGTCAAGCTATTTTCCAAAGCACCTGAAGGTCAGACAAGGAATAATGGATGGAAACTGAACAAGGAGAGATTCAACCTGGAAATAAGGAGAAACTGTCTGACAGTGAGAACAATCAACACACGGAACAGAAGTTGCCCTTGGAAGTTGTGGGAGCGCCATCACTTGAGACTTTCAAGAAGAGATTGGATTGCCATTTGTCAGAAATGGTGTAGGGTCTCCTGCTTGGGCAGGAGGGGGTTGGACTAGATGTCCTACAAGGTCCCTTCCGACTCTGATTATCTGTTCTCTGTTATTTAAAACGCACTGTGCGTGTGCTCACCAAACCGGTTGTTACACTGGTTGAATCCCACCACTGGTTAACATGCGGCACCTTTACACATTCAGTTCGTGGGACTTTTTCCCCCGGTCAGGCCATCGGCCTGGCACAGTAAAGGGATGAGTTAGTTAATTTAATGGTCCTTTCCTGGAATCGATTGTCCAGTCTTAAATATTTTACCTGGTAACCATCATGTGAGAAAAGTAGTCTTTTTTTGGCAGGTTGAAGGTTTCAAGAGCAGATGTTCCCTGTAAGGCCTTTTCCCTCCCTTCTGTCTTTGCAAAAATGTAGGGCACGGTCGCATTCCCAAATAAACTTTAATCACTTTGGAAATGATTGGGGCTCAGTATAGTTGAGTTTAGGGGCAAAGCATGATGTATCCCTCAGTTGGTCCAAAAGTGGACATACCTCTTCTAAAGTCATTTAGCAAGTTGATTTCATCCTTACTTAACAAGCTTTTGCAAAAAAAAAAAAAGATACCTCCTGTTATTCGTTTATTGCAAGATACGGTGTCATTTTAAGCTGAAAATCTGAATTATAACATTGAAACGCGCTCCAGGGTGGGTTTATGCAATTATTTTAACCCAATTGCTGAATTATCCTCTTTGGGGGAACTTAAACAAATACGTTGAGCCAAAACAGACTTAAAACGGCCTGAGTTTATTCCTGGAAAAATGCAACCTATAAATGAATCGTGAATCACTGTGGCTCAAAATTTGTTTTCTGCAGAAGTGCCAACAGTTCATCAAAAAAAAAAAATCTTTGTGATGTCACTTAAACTGGGGAACAGGGACCAACAATAACAAAAGGCAGTGGAAATTGTTGGCATGTTAACTGATTTTTAGAAACTTATAGCATCCGGGCAATCTTAGATCACTTCGGCAAGCGATTTGGCTGCAGGAAAGATTTGAGGAATTGCAAAGGAAGCTGTGGCCAGAGCAATAAAAAAAAACACATTGACTAATTGCACTGGGAAATGTTGCTGTATCATAAATTTAAATGTAATGAAATGTGACTTCATACAGTGATTGTAGCGCCTGGACCAGAGTTTATTAAGTGGCTCGAGACAAGCAAACACGAAACTAGAAATATGGACCTATCCACTGGTTTATTGTAAAGATTGCAAGATAATGTATGCAAAGTACTTGCATACTCTATAACGTGCCATATAAATTATTATTATTGTCATTGTTATTATTGTTCCAGTGATGTATTTCCGTTTCCATGTTGTCTTTCGCCTTGTCGACTCTTGGCTGTGGACAGGTTTAAAAAACACACCGATTTTTTATATTTCCTCTTCCCCGTGCAGTTTTAGAATTGATGGATGTTTGTTATTTATGTGTTTTATATAAAGTTGATACGGATCGTATTTCAAACTCCTGAGGTGTCCTCTTCGTGAAGCTGTTCCAAGCTACCCAGAAGCATAAAACAACCTCCGTTGGTTGATAAACAAATGTCATCCATGTCAAAGGGATTTTTTCCAGTGACACATGCAATTGAAGTAAAATATTGTGCTTTACAAGAGTATATTATTAAAATGAAAATGCAGAGTGCATTGTGAGCCTGCAGAGGTAACCAAGACAACAAAGGCACAGGCTGAGAAAGCTGGAATGGAGAAGAACAGGGAGTAAAAGAATGGAGCAGAGAGATTAAAAACACCCCTCCGTGTTCTCTGCGGAAAGGATTTAGAGGTGGTCCTTGACTTAGGACCACAACGGAGACCCAAATTTCTGTTGCTAAGCAAGACAGTTGTTGTGAACTTTACGACTTTTCTTTGCCATAGTTGTTAAGTGAATCATTGCAATTGTTAAGTTAATCATATGGTTGTTAAGTGGCTTCCTCTTAACTTTGCTGGTTGGAAGGTCGGAAAAGGGAATCGATCGTGTGATTCGGGGACACCGCAACCCATCATAAGTATGAGTCAGTTGCCAAGCACCTAAATTTTGATCGTGTGATCATGGGGATGCTGCCAAGTGTGAAAAAACAGTCATAAGTTACTTTTTTTCAGTGCTGTTGTAACTTTAAATGGTCACTAAATGAATGGTTGTAAGTTGAGGAATACCTGTATTGTGCTCCTTGATTCAAGTTTTTCCTCTGCTTGCAACTGATGGCCACAAGGTACCTGTGTTTTCCTGAAAATAAGACCATGTTTTATATTAATTTTTGCTCCAAAAGATGCATTAGGGTTTATTTTCCAGTTAGGTCTTATTTTACTGGGTATCTGGTGTGAATGCTTTCTGTGTTGGAGTTGCAGAAACCCCATGTCAACGGTCTTTAAGAAGGTGACATCCCATCTGGGTAAGGATAGTGTGTAGGATGGAATCAGAATTGCGTAAATGTCAGATTCTGTTTGAAGGGCCACCCGGTCTTGGTGCCCACAGGTTCTGAGAGATTTATGAATTAGATTTTTTTATCATACTTTTGTTTCCTTTTAAGCTATTCAAAGGAGTGAGCAGACGTATTACCTCTTCCTCCTCCTTTCCCCATAACAACAACCCTGTAAGCTGAGTTGGACAGAGGGAGTCAGCTCAAGTCACCCAGCAGACTTTCATGCCTCAGACGAGACTAGAACTCACAGTTTCCTAGTGATTGGCCCAAAGTCATCAGCTGGCTTTCATGCTTAAGGTGGGATTTGAACTCACAATCTCCTGGTGATTGGCCTAAGTTATCCAACTGACTTTCATGCCTAAGGCAGGACTAGAATGCACAGTCTCCTGGTGATTGGCCCAAAGTCACCCAGCAGTTTTCATGCCTAAGACGAGACTAGAACTCACAGTTTCCTAGTGATTGGCCCAAAGTCATCAGCTGACTTTCATGGTTAAGACGAGACTAGAACTCACAATCTCCTGGTGATTGGCCTAAGTCACCAAGATGGTTTTCATGCCTGAGACGAAACTAGAACTCACAGTCTCTTGGTGATTGGCCCCAAATCACCCAGTTGGTTTATATGCTTAAGGCCAAATGAGCAATCAAATTATATTAGCCAAAAAGGCATTAAGAGTTGTTAATCTAATCCTACGTAGCTTCTTCTCTGGTAATATCACACTACTAACTAGAGCATACAAAACATTTGCTAGACCAATACTCGAATACAGTTCATCAGTCTGGAACCCACATTACGTATCAGATATTAACACAGTTGAGAAAGTCCAGAAATATTTCACAAGAAGAGTTCTCCACTCCTCTACTCGTTGCAGAATACCTTATGCCACCAGACTAGAAATTCTAGACCTAGAAAACCTAGAACTACGCCACCTTTGGTCCGATCTAAGTATAGTATATAAAATCATACATTGTAATGTCCTATCTGTCAATGAATACTTCAGCTTCAACCATAACAACACAAGAGCACACAATAGATACAAACTCAAGGTAAACTGCACCAAACTTGATTGCAGGAAATACGACTTCAGCAACAGAGTGGTCAATGTCTGGAATACTCTACCTGACTCTGTGGTTTCTTCCCCAAACCCCAAAAATTTTAACCTTAGACTGTCTACTATTGACCTCACTCCCCCTTCCTAAGAGGCCTGTAGGGGGCGTGCATAAGCGCACCAACATGCCTACCGTCCCTGTCCTATTGTTTCTTTTATTTTTTATTTTTCTCATATGTATCCATGTATTCATGACTATGTTTTTACTTATACCTATTATCTTGTAAGCAATTGACAAAATAAATAAATAAAAAATAAATTTAATAAATAAAACAACTGCATTGACGGAGCCATGAAATCACCAAGGGCTGAGCTTCTTTTGATTGTTGGTCACCTCCATTTTCATTACTTGATTGGCAAACATGGGGCAGTCTGCTCAGTGTACAATGCTATTCAATCAAAGTTAAGCATCCTCCCCTTTTCTCCATGACCCGTAACAAATTCTCCTTGACTACTGCTTGAGTGGATGTCCACCAAAGGTCTGAGTACTTTGCATTAACATGTTCAACATGTAGCCTTGGGTCATTCCCATGGTCGTGATTTATGGTGTTCTTCTAGCATTGCTCTAATTATTGTGATGAGATAAAACCCATCTTTAATGCTGATATATTGGCAGAGCGATGCTAGAAAATGGTATAAGTCACCAGCGCCTAAGCTGGAGTTTCCAATGTCATATGCAATGCCATGTCATTGTACAGGATTGTATCATGCCCCTGTTGGAATCTGATTCCGAGGGGGAGGTCGAGCAGCTGACAGGGAGTGGGAGTGTGGCTCCGGTGGCTGTGGAGGAAACTGGGGAAGGGCACAGTCCGGCTGGGCCTTCAGAGGAAGACCCAGGGCCACCCCCTCTTCATCCTAGGGCATGCAGGGAGTAACGGATAAAGGAGCAACCTGGTTTACGGGGGGAGAAAAAGGCCCTGATTTCCTTCATTAGCTGCAGCTGGGAAAACAGGATAAACAGGGTGTTTGTGCACAGCTCCTTGCTGGAAGCAAAGCATGCATTATCTTTGTTTATCAAGTCTTATCTGGGTTCTGGCGTCCTCCCAACTGTATGTGTTTCGTTACCTTTTGAGTTCTGCAATTCCTTATCTTGCCCTGTCTCGTCAATTGCTGCAGCATGGTTTGTGTTGGTTTTTATTTATAATTTATATGTACTTCGGGTTTGGACTAAATTTCTTTTCTTTAAAAACTGTTCTTGGGAAAGTTTTTTTTCCAGCTGATGATAACTGGACATTGGAGGCCAAGTTGGAGGAATTAAAGGGACTTTACCTACTTTTGTGACTTTGTTGCTTTTGTGCCATGCCCCAGATCATTACAGATTGGGAGGTGTAGTTCTGGATGATGGGATGGTACGATTTGTCCATGCTACTGTGGTGGCCATGTGGAAGACCGTTGTTATTTCAAGGAGTTTACTGTTATATTTTGATTTCTCCTTCATATTAAGGAAGTTTAGAGGTGAAGCTCTCACCTTACAATCCAGAGGCTGTGAGTTCGATCCTAGGTAGAGTCAGATGTTTATCTCTCTGGGCACATTGAGATTATGTCTGCTGAATATAATTCCACACTGGTGACAGGAAAGGCTTCCAGCCAGTAAACACGCTGTCAGAATTCCAACGATCACCCTAATTAAATCATGAGCCTCGAGCCAAACTTCAAAAAACTTCAAAAGATTTATTAGGAGCGACATACTGGCATGATCTGTATGAATCTGAATCTGGGATACGTAATTTACAATCACCTATGACCCTGTTTCCCCCCCCCCCCCACACACACACCCCTGCGTGTATCATAATTCGGATTGTCCAACGGAACACATTCATGGGCTAGGTGTCATCAATCATGCTCTCCAATAGAGGATTTTCGCGCCCATTTGCTGTATGCTCCTTCAGGTTTTTCCACACCCCTCTTTCATACAGCAACTTGGGAACCGGCAAAGAAATGTTTTACAAGTTGACACACTCAGGTCCATTCTGTTGCCCAGACTCCACTCCGCAAGGGATTATGGGGTCATTAAAAGACCACGATTAAGGAAAATTTAGAAGTTTAGAGCTCATTCTGAGTTAACCTGCTTGCTTTCTGCCCTTGTTTGGTCTAACGATTAAGGCACCAGGCGATAAACTGGGAGGCCATGAGTTCTAGTTCCACCTCAGGCATGAAAGCCGGCTGGGTGATCTTGTGGCAATTACCAGCAGTTGGTGAGTTTTAGTCCCAGCTCAGACATGAAAGCTGATTGCGTGACTGTGGGCCAATCATCAGGAGATGGTGAGTTCTAGTCCCATCTTAAGAATGGAAGTGGTGGCGTGACTTGGGCCCAGTCCCTCTCTCTCACTCCAGTCCACTCACAGGGTGGCTGTTGTGGGGAAAAGAGGAAGAGGAAGGTTTGTTGGATATGTTTGCCATAATAAGGGTGGGATAAAAGGTAAAGGTAAAGGTTCCACTCACACCTATGTGCTTGTCATTTCCGGCTCTAGGGGGTGGTGCTCATCTTCGTTACAAAGCTGAAGAGCCAGCGCTGTCCAAAGACATCTCCGTAGTCATGCGGCTGGCATGACTAAATGCCAAAGGCACACAGAACGCTGTTCCCTTCCCACCAAAGGTGGTCCCTATTTTTCTACTTGCATTTTTTTACATGCTTTCCAACTGCTAGGTTGGCAGAAGTTGGGGCAAGTAATGGGAGCTCACTCCATTACGTGGTGCTAGGGATTTGAACCGCTGAACTGCCGACCTTTCTGATCGACAAGCTCAGCATCTTAGCCACTGACCCACCGCGTCCCTTCAAGGGGTGGGATACAAAAATATATTTTAAAAGAATAAAATAAATGAAAATAAATAAAGATACTCACTTAATAACTGTCTTGCTAGTAACAGAAATTTTGAGCTCAATTGTGATCATACGTTGAGGACTACCTATACCAGCTGCGTGAACTCTATATTCAAAGTAACTGTTAAGCCTGGATTCCCCAATGGGTGTTAAGGAAAACAAACTAAACAGAACGTGCAGCGAAGTCAGATAGGAAGACAGGTAAATGTGTGAGATAAGTTTTCTAGTTAACACACAGTAAAAATACAGATACGCTTGTGCTATCAAAAATATAGTTTATTCCATTTAAGAATTATAGCATAGTCAAAATAAACGGTCCATTAGTCATATATCAATTTCAGTCAAGTCTTGTCGGGGATACTCTATTTGGTAAGTCCGTGTTGAATAGCCAATGTCAGTTCACTTACAATATATCAGTCCAATCTTTATCTTCTCTCCGTTGAGAAAAATCAACACTCCTTTTTCTCTCCCCGTTCCAGCAAGAACGCAGTCATCAATCCATCCAGTAATTAGGGATCAGTAAGCCAGAGAGAGCGAGCTGCAATTGCCTCGCTTCTTATATAGTGCTTTTATAACCACACCCTTAATTACATTCTTGCAGTTAAAGTTACACACACTTTAACTAACAAACCATGATACCATATTTATTATTTTTACCCAAACCAGTTAGGGTAAACAATGTTATCCCTAACATTAACAATCCACAGATCACAAACTTAGGAGTCGCACAAGTCCTGCTGGATTATGTGTAGCTTGGGAAATCAAGATGGATTTTACTGGAAGGAATGGGACCAATTTTTCTCATCATTTTCATCACTTCCCGGCCTTCGGCTCCCGGGGTGAACCTGCAGGATGATGCCATCATCTTTGCAGGCATATACCCTAGAGATGGTGTGAGATTTCGGATGATGTTTGTGATTGATTTTGCACTCATGTCAGAAGCACCGAGGTGTTTCTGGGTTGAAAGGATTAGCTGATGACGTCACCGTTGCGATGGGGATGTCCAGTTGGGGGCTTCTTCCACGTCCCCAGCAGGAGCTGGAGCAAAGGATGGGAACTCAACCCTGCCCCACGGCAACTCTTGGGTCTCGAACGCAAGACTGCTAACCTGTTTGCTAGCCCATCGTTTCAACTATTCCGAGCCTCCATCGCTCGGACGCTTGTAATAATTCATTCTTATTTGGGCTGCTCTGTGCTTACAGCTGTTTGTTGTGGTGAGTGGCAAGGAGAAGCAAATGGACATGTTTATTTCCAAACAGATTTCCCCAGGATAAGTAATGAGCAGAGGAGAAGAAGACGTCCAAGAAATGATCACGAGGGTTGTTGTGTGTGGGCTCGGATAATTGAGCAGAAGGCTCTTAGAATACAGAAGCAGGTTTTGATGGACAAGTGGCTGGAGTTTCTGCCCCCCCCCCTCACTTCCCTTCACATTATGAATACAAGGAGGAAAAACAAATCTTGTAAATGAAAATTTATACAGCAGGGAGTGAGGCTGCGGTTGGAAAAGCCTTGATTTGTCAAGATGCAGTTGTCTGCAAAAAATGGGCCCAAGGCAGGCATTTGGATGCGTGGACTTCAATTCCCAGAATTCCCCAGCCAGCCTTGGTGGAGAATTCTGGGAATTGAAGTCCATGCGTTTTAAGGGATGAGTGTTTCTTTGTATCAATTACCTGGAATGGACCTTTTCAGCAATCTTGGAAGCTTCCGAGTTGTTAATTGGCTGGAGTGGAACATGTGACTTTATGAGGATGGGACAGTGTCCTTCTACTGGTTGGCTTGAGTGAATTATGGGACTTTGGAGGAGTTGGCAGAATCGAGCACAGGGACACTCCCCCCCCCCCCCCCCCCGAAATATATCACAAGCAGGATACTAGACCATTTTTATTTGGGGATGTGATAGGCCCTCACATCAGCACTACAGGATGGTGAATAACAAAATCGTGCTAGTTTGTACCCCTTCCTTCCTTCCTTCCTTCCTTCCTTCCTTCCTTCCTTCCTTCCT
>NW_020716872.1:530075-540098 GCF_900518725.1 Notechis scutatus
CCTAAGGCACTACTAGAACTCACAATCTCCTGGTGATTGGCCTAAAGTCTTAGCTGGCTTTCATGGCTAAGATAGGACTGTCTCCTAGTGATTGGCCCAAAGCTATCTATCCGCTTTCATGCCTAAGGCAGAACTAGAACTCACAACTTCCTGGTGATTGGCCCAAAGTCACAGCTGGCTTTCATAGCTAAAGTGGGACGAGAACTCACTGTCTCCTAGTGATTGGCCCAAAGTTACCCAACCAGCTTTCATGCCTAAGGCACTACTAGAATTCACAATCTCCTGGTGATTGGCCTAAAGTCTTAGCTGGCTTTCATGGCTAAGATAGGACTAGAACTCACTGTTTCCTAGTGATTACCCAAAGCTACCTATCCACTTTCATGCCTAAGGCGGTACTAGAACTCACAACCTCCTGGTGATTGGCCCAAAGTTATCCACTGGTCTTTCTTGCCTAAGGCAGGGCTAATGCATGCGAGTGTTTATACTCTGATGAAACATGTACCGTACACCTCAATCTTGGCTTGTGATATGGGGATAGTGCAATATGCAACCCCGGCAGGTTGGTGTGGTCTTTCCAGACCCAGAGCTCTTCAGATGTGGTCGAACGCAGAGCTGGGCTCCCGGAGGTTCGCAGGGGTTCGAGAGAGCCCCTAGCTAAGATTCTGGGCAGTTCAAAGAACCCCCAAATCACACTCCTGGCTGGCCCCGCCCACCCCTCCCCACCCCTCCCAGGAGTCCCTAAGGGGCCCGTTTTGGATGCAGGTAAGTGCAGGGTGCGTGCAGAGGCTCGGGGAGGGTGAAAAAAC
Organism: Notechis scutatus; assembly: GCF_900518725.1. Next base: position 530,882 of record NW_020716872.1, read on the forward strand.
AGGCCTCCCAGAAGTTTGGGAAGGCCGGAAATGGACCCATTTCCAGCTTCCAGAGAGCCTTGGGCGCCTGGGGAGGCCGTTTTTGCTCTCCCAGAGGCTCAAGGGAAGCCTCCGGAGCCCGAGGAGGGCAACCCCGCCCTCCCCCCCATTGTGGTGCAGGAGGCTGACTAGGCCACGCCCACCATGGCCACACCCACACAGCAACCAGGTGGAGAACCCTTTGCTAAAATTTTTTGGAGCCCGCTCCTGGTTGAACAGCAGCTCCCGGATTGCTTGCTGGCTGGTGCATTTATTTGCAACAAATGGTTCTATTCCACTTCAGCCTTAAGCAGCTTAGCGGCATCACTGAGCAGAGAGTGAATATGGGCTTAGCCCAAGGATGTGTCTGATTCAACTGCTGGGCCCTGGCTAATCTGAAAAGTGGATATAAAATATGTAGCTTAGCAGGTATTTGATTCCAGTTGAAGGAGGAAAGTATGGCCGACTCTAGCAGCTCTGAAAGATGCGCAGTATAGCTCTCCATCTTCCCAGACAAGAACCGACTCAGAAGTAAGGAGAAATATTTCCTGACAGTGAGAATAATAACCAATCAATAGAAAGACTTGCCTTCAGAAGTTTTGGGAGACTCCATCACTGGAGGCTTTTAAGAAGAGACTGGACAGCCGTTTGTCTGAAATTGTCATGCCCCTGGTGAAGACTGACTCTGAGGGAGAGGAGGAACAGCCAACAGGGAGTAGAAGTGTGACTCCGGAGGTTACGGAGGAGGCTGGGGAAGGGCAGAGGCCAGCTGAGCAGTCAGAGGACCACCCAGGTCCATCCACTCTCCATCCTAGGACACGCAGGGAGGAGAGGGTAAGGGAGAGACGTGGTCTACTCAGGAGGACAGGGCCTTGATCCTCTTCATGTGCTGCAGCTGTGACAACTGAATAAGAGGACAGACTTGCATACAGGTGAATGCTGGAAACAAAGCATGGAAATATCTCTAGTTTGTGGTTCCTCTCTGAGTTTGGTGTCCTTCCCAATGTGTGTTATCTGTGGACGTCCTCCAGCCTTTATCTTGCCTGGTTTGTGCTGCTTTTTTCCTTCTTCTTGTAACTGTTTGTGTGTGGAGTTTTTTGTCTTCTGTCAAGAATATGTGGAGCTTGGAAGCAAAGTGAAGGAATAAAAGGGGCCTCACCTGTTTTCTGTGACTGTGTTTGTTTTGTATCCCACCCTGGGTCATCACAGAAATGGCATAAGGCAGGGGTCTTCAAACTTGATAGCTTTAAGACTTGTGGACTTCAACTCCCAGAATTCTCCAGCAGCATAGCTCCAGTCATGTTAGATCAGGAACACTGGGAGTTGAAGTCCACAAGTCTTAAAGTTGCCAAGTTTGGGGACCCCTGTTCTATGTCCTTGTTTCTCAGGGTCTAATGCACCTGCTCTCTCTACCAAAAGAGAGAGGGAGTCAATCTATTATCCAAAGTACCTGTTATGCCCTTGTTAGAGTCAGACTCTGAGGAAGAGGAGGAACAGCCCATGGGGAGTGAAGGTGTGGCTCCGGAGGTTGTGGAGGAGGCTGGGGAAGGGCAGAGGCCAGCTGGGCAGTCAGAGGAAGAACCAGGCCCATCCTCTCTTCATCCTAGGACACGCAGGGAGGAATGGAGAAGGAAACAACTTGGCTTAAGAGAGAGGAAGCGGCCATGATCCCCCTCATTGGTTGCAGCTGGGGAGAATAGTATATAAGAGAGATGGTTAAAACACAGCATTGCCAGAAGAAAAGTGTGTTTTATTTTGGATTGAAGTTATCTTGGTTGGCGTCCTTCCAACAGACTGTGCCCTGTTATCTCCTTGCAGTTGGTAATTACATATCTTGGTCTGTTGTGGAAATTTCTTCATTGTAGTTTGTTTTGGTTTTTTTATTTCACCTCTATCTGCTCATTAAGTTCGGACTGTATTGCCTACTTTTGAAGACTATTTTTGAATACATTTTACCTCCAACTGAGAATTATTGAATAGTGGGGCCAAGTTGGAGACATTAAAGAATATTAATTTATGTTTTAGATTTTGTTACGTTTGTGTTACATTCCGGGTTATCACAATACCTGAAGGCAGGGCAAGAAGTAATGCATATGGAAGCATATCAAGGAGAGAACCAGCCTAGAACGAAGGAGGAATTTCCTGACAGTGAGAACAATCGATCAGTGGAACTGCTTGCCACCAGACCTTGTGTGTGCTCCAACACTAGAGGTTGTTAAGAAGAGATTGGACAGCCATTTGTCCCAAATGGTATAGGCTCTCCTGCTCAATCAGGGGGTTGGACTAGAATACCCCCAAGTTCCTTTCCACCCCTATTATTCTATGTTCTAAGAGCCTTCGATTAAATCAGCTGGATGTGACATAGTGGTGCCTTTTACTAACTCTTCATCTAAACTTGCAAATCTGTCCTTCCAGAAATGGAATGGTCTGAGAACTCAAGATCTGATTCTTCCTCCAAACCATAATCTATATCCATACCCAGAATATCATAAAGCACTTCTAGTTTGAAGATGCACTTCTGGAAGAGCATCAAACTTCACCCTTTCCCCCCCACCCCTCTAAATATTTTAGAGTTATTTGGAGGAAGAGCAGTTTGTTTTGCACATACCAGATTATTATTATCTAGCTGGAAAAATTATTACTTTGTGTTCTGCATTTGTTTAACCTAGCTAGTGGGATGTCGGGATGAAGGTCATCATTGTGCAATCACTTTGGATTGCTAAAATGATGTAAATGGACCTGAATTAGTTGAAGGTCCAGCTTTGGGGCTTCAGAAGCAGATGGAATCGGACCACTTAGGTTCAAATATGAGATAATTTGCAATGAACAGGAATGCTTAAAACTCTCTTTGTCTCCCCAAACTGATTCTGAGTATTTTGGTTTATTCATGATGCTTTGTTTTGCTTGTCTATTAGGCATAACTGGGTTTTTTTTTCCCCCTCAAGAAAAGTCTAAATAATTTGTATCATTCTTAGTTTCTTGCCAGCATTCAAGTCGGCATTTAATGAAGTTGTTTTGCTCGAGTTTGTCAGTTTCCGTATAAATGTACAGCGGGAAAATATCATGAATGCTTTTGGGTTTATGCTTGATTCTTTTACTTTTGTTTTTATTTTTTCCCCCAAAATCTACTGGATTGGAATGAGCGGCACAATGGCCTAGTGGTGAAGACACTCGCTTCCCACTCAGAAGGTTGAGAGTTCAATCCTAGGCAGCATCAGATATTTCTCTATCAGGGCACAAAGGGAAAATATCTGCTGCAAACTCTTCATAGGCATTGGGAAGGTCATCCGGTCAGTAAACACTCAGTTCCATTCAGTCGGCCCCAATTCCACCCTGAACAACGGGATTAAAGGGTTGTAAAAAGAAAAGAAATCAACTAGATTGGAAGGACGATCGCTTCAGAGGCAGAAGGATACTTTTGCGAGGATTATGGGCTCTTGAATTCTAGGCATTAGCAGGAAGAAGCAGAATTAAACGGTCATTCTACTCTTCCAGCCTTCCAAGGCCAAGGGTCCGCAAACGTGGCCACTTTAAGACTTCGGGACTTCAACTCCCAGAATTCCTTAGCCAGCCAATCATGGCTGAGGAATTCTGGGAGTTGAAGTCCACGAGTCTTAAAGTGGCCAACTTTGGAGACCCCTGTTTTATGGTCTTGTTGGTCATGGACAAGTGCTGAGACAACAGCTCTCTGGCTGGAATTCCTGCAGTGAACTCTCCAAGGTCCTGAAATTACTCTTTTTGTGCCACAACTCTGGTGTTCCCTGGCTATGCTACACAAAACTCTTAACCTGGTTAAATCCCAAAGGTGCTTTTTTCAAAAGACAACTGGACTTCCTTCGTTTTGCTTGAAGATGTTTCGCTTCTCATCCAAGAAGTTTCTTCAGTTGAATGGTGGAGAATGGAAGGATTTAGATTCCTTGCAGTCATCTGGTCGTTAGCACTCTCTCTGAGAGTCATTGAGGCCACTTGGTGGTTTATCCATGTCTCTTTTGAAACCAGCATTCTGGACAGAGAGGGCCACCAGTTTGAAGAGGCCATCTACATTAAGGCTGGACACCCGTCCTTCCACAGAGGGGGAGGGATACCCCATGACCTATCTCCTGTTTACAACACAATCCTTTCAGCAGTTCCAAGAAGGCTCCACACCCATTTGCACTATTCAGGTGTCCCAGAGGGCACAGATAAACCTCCAAGTGGCCTCAACAACTCTCAGAAAGAGTGCTAACAACCAGATGACTGCAAAGGAGTATAAATTCTTCCATCCTCCACCCTTCAGTCAGAACTGAAGAAGCTTCTTGAACGAGAAGTGAAACTTCTTCAGGCAAAACAAAAGAAAGTCCAATTGCCTTTTGCAAAAGCAGCTTTGGGACAGCCATGATCTGGATGACTGAGAATCTTCATGGAGACTTAACCTAGTTTATGAATCAATTTGTTTTCTAGAGTTTGCCCAATACATTGAACTATCAATTGATGAGAATATTTGTAGCTCAGGGCTGAACTGTGGGATCCTTGGTGCTATCACCCACATGTCCAACGTGAACTATCAGGCAACAAAGTATAAGTAGCTGCCTTGCAATTACATCCATAGTAAGTCTTCTCAGGTGAGTAGTAAGATGTACTATAGTTTCCTCTTTGCACTGGAACTCCAGAGCTAGGGTTGAGGACTTCATTTTTAATGTGTTCCTTTTAAAAACATTCCAGGCAATCCTCATTTAACAACCATCATTGGACCTGCCAACTCCATCGTTAAGCAAAGTGGTTGCTAAGTGAAAAATAACAACTGTGATTATGACCTGACTTCAGTTATCCTTTGCTTTACAGACCTGACAAGGTCATAACTGCAAGGAATGGTCATAAAGTTACTTTTTCATCCCAGTTGTAACTGTGTACAGTCGCAAAACAAGGCAGTCACTACATGAGGACAACCTGTATCGGCATGATTAAAGAGAACTGAACCGAACACATCCCTAGAGAGTCACCAGTGTTGGATGGAGGTGGGCAGAATTTAGTGTAGTAGTTTTAATTTGGAAATCGGCACTCTCTGTTCCCATCGGACCTCACAAGTTCAGAGTGTGATATTTTCAATTTCCAAAGGATCTCAGTGGACGAGAAAGACTTTTGTCTTTGGGAGACCCCCCCTGGGGTAAACGAGACGTTGACAAGAGATGATGATAAATTCGTTGCAGACATGGGGTGACATTTTGGGTTGCTTCTGCCCTTTCCTAGCTTAAATCCCCCGAGTCCCATGGCTGCCCCTTTTGCATGAGATTCGAGTTACTGTGGACAAAAGCATCAGTTCTGCTTAAGATGCTGTGATCTTCGTGGTAACAACAAGCTAGAAAAGTTCTCTCCTTTTCTTTCTTTCCCAGGGCTTGAAATTCATTGTTTTCCGAAGGCTGATAGCCAATTCTTGCCTTAAAAAAATAAAATAAAAGCAATGTTCATCATCAGGATGTCAGGGTAGACCTGTAGTTACCAAAGACTGGATCTCTTTCAGTACAGGTAAAGATTCCCTTCGCACATCCGTGCTAGTCGTTTCCGGCTCTAGGGGGTGGTGCTCATCTCCGTCACAAAGCCAAAGAAGAGCCAGCGCTGTCCAAAGACGTCTCCCTGGTCATGTGGCCGGCATGACTAAATGCTGAAGGCACACGGAATGCTGTTCCCTTCCCTCCAAAGGGGTCCCTATTTTTCTACGTGCATTTTTTACATGCTTTCGAACGGCTAGGTTGGCAGAAGCTGGGATCAGTAACTGGAGCTGACTCGGTTATGCAGTGCTAGGGATTCGAACCGCAAAACTGCCGACCTTTCTGATCGACAAGCTCAGTGTCTTAGCCACTGAGCCACCACGTCCCATCGGTACAGGTAATCCTCGACTTACAACAGCTCGTTTAATGATCGCTCCAAGTTGCAACGACCCTTAAACAAGTGACTAATGACTATTTTTCACGCTTACGACTGTTGCAGAATCCACACGGTCCCGTGATTAAAATTCAGGTGCTTGGCAATGGTTCTTTTTTATGACGGTTACAGTACCCCGATGTCATGTGATTTCCCATTTTGCGAGCTTCTGACAAGCAAACTCCATGGGGAAGCCAGATTCACTTAACAACCATGCTGTGCAGGGATTAACAACTGTGGCAAAAAGAGATCGTAAAATGGGGCAAAACCAAGTAAGGGTCTCTCTTGGCAATGAAAATTTGGGGCTCAGTTGTGGTTGTAAGTCAAGGACCAACTATACTCTAAGATTTGCAAGATTGTGTTACTGTAGCTTTACACGAAAGTAGAATTCGTTGTGTTTCCTGTCTGATTGAACTGGGAGAGCTGGCAGGGGAACTGGGGCTACTCCATATAGGATTCTGGCCAGTGTTGGGATTCAAATTTTTTTACTACTGGTTCTGTGGGCATGGCTTGATGGGAGTGGCTTGGTGGGCATGGCAGGGGAAGGATACTGCAAAATCCCCATTCTCTCCCCACCCCACTGTTCTGACCCACGCCCTTTTCCAACAAATCAAACAGAACCCAAAAGGAACAAAAACCTTGTAATGCTTTTACAAAATAATTAGCTGTGATTAAGCACAAGCCTTGCCAAACTGTGCGAGGCTGGCCAAAAGATAACAGACAAGAAATAATTTGCAAGACAAAAATGTTCAAATACAAACTCGGGATACTGGAATGTCCACGAGGCTGGGGTTTCAAAACGTCTTTGCCTTCTGCAAAGAAGGTTAGTTTCACAGCTGGCTTTTATCCTCTTGAAGGAGGGGCCATTACCTTGCAGCCTTACTCCCGAGTCGCCCTTGCTGTTGTAACTGCTCTTTCCTACGAGCAATCCTGCACGCACGCGCACTTGGCACCGGCTCCTCGGGAACCTCCTCATCGCTGCTGCCAGCCCCCCCCAATCTCTGAAGGCAGCAGTCCACTCCCTCATGGTCCTGGCCCCTCATCTGAGTCCTCGCTCTCCTCAGCCGTCCGCACCTGCTGCCGGCTAACCACAACACCCACTAACCTGCTTTCCAGCTCCATTCTCCTGTGTGGGGAAACCAAAGAAGACCCAGCTGATCAGATGGGACTCGGGAGGCAGAGAATAGATGGCGGCGGGGCCAGTCAGAGGGGGTATTCCAAATTACTCAAAATTTCCCCTACTCAAAATTTCCGCTACTGGTTCTCTGAACTACTTAAAATTTCCACTACTGGTTCTCCAGAACTGTCAGAACCTGATGATTACCACCTCTGATTCTGGCTCACAGTTTAGGGAAGGGGTTTTAGATTTCCCAGTGGCATTCTTGCGACACTCCTAAAATTCACAGCCAAAATGCATTCTCAGCTGTTTCCATCTCCCTGCCTGTCTTCCCAAAAGAAGCCCTTGCTATTAATGTCACAGCCTTTCTGTCTGTCCTAGAGTTTGCCGCATTGTCTTAGCAAATTCCAAAGCTTTCTCACATCTCTTGCAAATATATATATATATATATATATATATATTGTTTCTAACTTAAAATAGGACCCTGCTCTTGAGAACTTACCTCTTGTGATGTTTTTTTTTTCAGCCTTAAAACTATAAATCTAATTTTTGAAGCTGGTGTAGAGCAAAACCGAAACCACATTATGGCCAAGCTGGGCCTGACATACTTGGAAACAGTGAGCTTTATGTATATAGGTGGATCATGTGACTGGGGGGGGGGTTTAGGTATTGCGACAGACAGAACTCCGAGGACCGGGTCGTAAGTCCATCTTTTCAGCATTGTCGTATGGGACATCTGGGAAGCCAGATTCACTTAATAACCCCATGATTCACTTAAAGACCATGGCATTTCACTTAACGACTATGACACAAAGATCATAAAACAGGGTGCAACTCAGTGGTGGTATTCAGCAGGTTCTGACCAGTTCTGGAGAAGCGGTAGCAGAAATTTTGAGGAGTTTGGAGAACTGGCAAATCCCACCTCTGACTGGCCCCGCCCCCATCTATTCTCCGCCTCCCATCGAATCCCACTTGGTTGGCTGGGTCTTCTTTGGTTGCCCTGCACAGGAGAACAGAGCTGGAAAGCAGGTTATTGGGGTGGGGAGGGAATGGGGATTTTGCAGTATCCTTCCTCTGGAGTGGGCTGGAAATGGGGATTTTACGGTATCCTTCCCCTGCCACGCCCACCAAGCCACCCCCTACAGAACCAGTAGTAAAAAAAATTGAATCCCACCCAGGTGCAACTCATTTAACAACCATCTCATTTAGCGATGGATGTTTCTATCCCCAGTTGTGCTTATAAGTGAAGTAGTACCTGCCTGTAGTACCATCTGAGGCTGAAACGGCATGGCACAGGTAGTCCTCGACTTATGACCGCAACTGAGCCCACAATTTCTGTGGCAAAGCGAGACATTTGTTAAGACATTTGCTACCGTTTTACGACTTTTCTTGCCATTTTCCTGTTAAGGGAATCACGGCAGTTGGTAGGTTAGTCCCCCAGTTGTGATGGGGTGGGCGGGGCCAGCCAGGAGCTGGATTTTGGGTTTTTTTCCCTGCGAACCCCCAGCAGCCCAACCCCTGTTCCAAATGAATGATCTCCTTCCCTCCGCTGGCCCTCGCCCTCTCCTCTTGCGGAGAAAGCCCCCTGTGTACTTTTTGAATTCATTCTCATCCTTGAGAAGTTCTCATCACTTCTTCCAAACTGACAGCTGACTATAAATTCCAGGGCCCTCGAGGAAGGGTTATTGCGAGGGCTGGCGGAAATCACTCCGTATTAATTTTTTAGAGCCTTACTCGTGAAATCTAATTAAACCAAGCAACCCGAGCAGCGTGCAAATCCTTCCTGCCGTCGGCTTGTTTGTCACTGAGATGATGAAAGAGGGAAAGCCGAAGCGGGCATTCATTGGGACTCGCTGCATCGGACGGGGCTGTTAGGGTCTTGGGGTCGGTGCCGAGGGGTTTCTTCCTTGGATTGCGTCCCGCTTCCCCCCCTTTTTTTCTCTCTTCCGAAATCTTGTTCTCTGGACGTGCCTTAAACCGCTTGCCTGTTGGGTAAAAACTGGCTGGAAGTGAGGCCTGATGAAAGCATGGTTGTGTTCTGACCTCGGATTCCCCAACAGCACGAAGCCGACTCCTCGTCCCAATAAACCTCTTTTATTTAGTTTACAGTGAATTCCCCTGCAGCAAAGTCCTGGCCAACAGTCTTTCAAGAGATTTCACAATTACAGACCTTTACCAGCCTTG
>NW_020716872.1:580245-591699 GCF_900518725.1 Notechis scutatus
ATCTATCTATCTATCTATCTATCTATCTATCTATCTATCTATCTATCATCTTTTGTCATCTATCTACTTATCTATCTGTCATTTATTGTCTGTCTGTCTACCTACCTACCTACCTACCTACCTGTCATTTATTATGTCTGTCTGTCTGTCTGTGTATCTGTCTAGTCTGTCTGTCTATCTGTGTCTGTCTGTATCTCTCTCTCTCTCTCTCTATCGCTGCCTTATCTATCTATCCTCTATTCTGTCCATGTATCTATCCATTTTTAACCATCCATTATCTATTGTTATATCTCCATGTATCATCCATCTATATCTATCTATCTATCTATCTATCTATCTATCTATCTATCTATCTATCTATCTATCTATCTATCTATCCATCCATCAATCCACCCACCCATCTATCTATAATCTATTCTGTCCATCTATCTATGCATTTTTATCCATCCATTATCTTATTTTTATATCTCCACCCACCCGTCCATCCATCCATCCATCCATCCATCCATCCATCTACCTAGCTATCTAGCTATCATCCAAGGCAGTGTTTTTCAAACTTTAAGATGTGTGGACTTCAATTCCCAGAATTCCCCAGCCAGCCATGCTGATTTAAGGAAACCAGACAAACTGAAATTCCTAAAAAAAAACCACCATTCTAAACTTTCAAAAATACTAGAATGGCGATGTGAATGCAGGTTGTCCTTGACTTATGACCACAACTGAGCCTGTTGCTAAGTGAGGCACTTTTAAAGAGAGTTTTGCCCCATTTTACCACCTTCCTTGCCATCATTGTTAAGTGAATCCCTGCAGTATTTAAATTAGTAACATGGTTGTTAAGTGAATCTGGCTTCCCCGTTGACTTTACTTGTTAGAAGTTGGCAAAAGGGGATCAGGTGCCATCACAAATATGAGCCAAGCGTCTTAAATTTCGATCACGTGGCCATGGGGATGGTGCAACGGTCATAGGTACGAATAACAGTCACCAAACGAATGGTTGTAAGTCAGGGACTACCTATAGATGCCTCAGAATTTCTCCTCAGCTAAATTAATCTCCAGAATTAGAGTTTGTGAGCTCCGTTGTCGTCATTCGTGCCTAACACCAAAGCAGAAGGAATTTTCCATAGTCAATTATTTCAATTAAATCTGTGTAAACGGGTAGAGAATATTCTTAATTGTTTTCAGTATCTTCACGCCATTGGCAGACTTCCCTTCTTTCTCTTCTGAATCACAGTTATGAATTGTAGAACAAATTGTTTCCAACTTGTAAAAACACTCCAAGGGAAAAAAACACACCCAGTGTATTGTACAATGCTGGTTTTTTTTTTTAAACTAAGATTCTTTATTATTATTATTAGTTTTTAATTTCTGGGCTTTGAACAGGGATGAACGGCTCTTAAAGGCTTCAGACAAAACATTCAAATAATTTTGGCTAGATTTGTAAGAACAGTCACGTTCTGTCCTTGATTGTAAGGAATGAATGGAGGGAATTGAAAATTAGGGGAGGAGGAGGAGAAGATGTAATTTGAAATCCTCCATTTGTTTTGAAGAAGCGATTTTACTCATTCTCCAATTCTGCTTACAGAGAGTCCTCGACTTACAACAGTTCATTTAATGACCCTTCGAGGTTACAACGGCATTCAAAAAAAAATGACCAGGGCTGGGCTGCTGGGGGTTCACAGGGGTTCAGAGGAACCCCTAGCTAAGATTCTGTGCAGTTTGGAGAACCCCCAAATCCCACTCCTGGCTGGCCCGGCCCGGCCCCGCCTGCCCCGCCATTCCCAGGAGCCCATTTTGGATGCAGGTAAGTGCAGGCTGTGCACGGACGCTCAGGGAGAGTGAAAAATGGGCCTCCCGAAAGTTTGGGAAGGCCAGAAATGGGCCTGTTTCCGGTTTCCAGAGAGCCTCCGGAGTCCGGGGAGGTAAAAAATGCCCTCCCCGCCATGGTGCAGGAGGCCGACTAGGCCACACCCACCATGGCCACGCCCACCCAGCAACAGGCAGAGGACCCGTTGCTAAAATTTTTGAAGCCCACTCCTGCTTATGACCGTTTTTTCACACTTGCAACCATGGCTGGCTGCCCTTGCTCTAGGGATCAAAATTCAGACGCTTGCCAATGGATTCATAGTTATGACGGTTTCAGGGTCCTGGGGTCATGTGATCCCCTTTTGCAACCTTCTGGCCAGCAAAGCCAATGGGGAAAGACCAGATTCCTATACTTGATTGGGAGAGAGGTGAACCAATAGAAGGAGTTGAAAATGGAGGGGGAGGAGGGAAAGAGATATAATTTGGGAAATTCTGGGAGTTGAAGTCCACTCATTTTTATGTCACCAACGTAAAAACGAGAACCATTGATTTAGATAGTCAGAGACACCAGTGATTCTCAACTTGACAGGTGTTGTGGCCCGCCGGCGGCTGGCAGAGCTGGCAGTGGAGTCGGACAGTGAGGAGGTTGGGGAGGAACATAGGCCAGTCCTGAGGGTGAGGAAGGCTCAGACGAGGGCTCTGCATCAAAGGCAGAGATGGGGCCAAGGCAGGCTGCCAGTCATCAGCTGCCTTCGGAGTCGGATAGCAGTGAGGCGGGGGAGCAGCTGTAGCCTGTTCCCAGCCTGCGCATGCACAGAGCTGCCAAAAGAAAAGAACAATTATGAACTAAGGGCTGGTGTGGGAGTAAGGCCACAGGTGGACAGTGAATGACCCCTTGCAACAGTGTGAAGATCTGTCTGTGTATCTCAGAGACAGTGCTGAGCCCTTCCTTGTCAGCACTGCATTTGAAAATATTTACTTGGCAGCTCTCCAGGCTAGATAAGGTCTGTGCTCCTAATTAGACCCTTGGAAGACTGTTTGCCAGGCCTTTGGCTGAAGGTGAATGCAAGAAATTCACCTTTGTTTAATAAAAGGGGTTTTGCTGGGACACAGCGTCTGCTTAGTGCTTTTTGGGGAAGCCGAGGTCAGAACAGCAGGCTGGAGAATCCTGGGAATCGAAATCCACTGTCTTTAAGTCGCCCAGGTTGAAGAACACTGCCTTAGAGAACTTCTGAGTTGTTTTTCTGCAGACTTGAGTTCAGGAGTTATAAGGTGACCAACTTTTTTACAATGAAAAGGAGGACACAAATAAATTGAAGGAAAAAAAAACAAAGCCACTTGCGCGCGGCGCACTCTTGTGTGCGGCGCACTCTTGTGTGCGGCGCACTCTTGTGTGCGGCGCACTCTTGTGTGCGGCGCACTCTTCTGTGCGGCGCACTCTTCTGTGCGGTGCACTCTTGCTCATGGTGCACTCTTGTGCATGGTGCACTCTTATGCGCGGCACACACTCTCAAAACAATTCTCCTGTGTGGAGCGCATGCGTCTCATAATCGCGTCTTGCTGCACTGTACCGAGCCTTGATGAATCGTCATGTCAAGTACAAATATGTCACATCACACACAACGGATCAGATTGGCATCGATCAAATAGGGAGATTTACAGATTAGTCTTCAAATATCAAAAAGGAGGACATGGAGGAGGACACTTTTCGAGGGAGGACAGAACTTACAGAAGGAGGACTGTCCTCCCTAAAGGAGGACGGTTGGTCACCTTAGCAGTTTCTAAGAGGTACGAGAACTTATGGAAAATGATTTGAGAGTCCATGTTTGCAGGAAGTTCTACATTGTTTGGTGGGAAAGCAAGAGAGGAAGGATGTTAAACTTAGCAAGAGAAGTTGGCCTTCCTCCCATGTGAAACGAAGTCAGAAGAAGAGCTGTTTATTCTTTAGACCAGAGATGTCCAACCTTGGCAATCTGTGGACTTCAACTCCCAGAATTCCCCAGCCAGCCATGCTGACGGTGGAATTCTGGGAGTTGAAGTCCACAAGTCTTAAAGTTACCAAGTTTCTACACCCCAGCTTTAGATAATTTTTCTCAGGGGTGCATTGAAGCTTCTTCTTCCTCCTTGAATTGGTGTTGGTTCTCCCTTGTGATGGTTTTAAACCATGGTCTGTTGTTACATATTACCTTGACAGCTTTGTGCTGCAACAATTCTTCTGCATGACATCAGCCGTGACAAACATGAACTGCTAATTGAATTTTTATTACATTTTGGGCCTCATCCTTCTCGACGGCAGGAGGCATTAATTCTTCCTACTGTTCCCTTATTTCATCTTTGCACTGATTTGAAGGAAATAGATTAAGTGGGCCTAGGAAAATATTACAGGCCCCGCACTAAGATCAATTATCCTTTCGCTATTTTTTTTGAATCTCTCTTCTCATCAGATGACGGGTGAGGTCCAGAACAAGACCAGAAGATGGGCTGGCATTGACCTGGATTTCTAAAAATTGGGTAGGCTTTAAGGCAGACCACGGCATCTAATTATTCCACATTGTTCCGTTGGAAACCTTGTTAAATATTTCCTTGATCTTCCATAAATTAGTTCCCCCATCGGTGAAAAACTGGACACTGGGACATTGATGATAAAAAAAAACATTTAACTTCCTGGCCTTTGATTGCCCTCATGTCTCATGGCCAAGCTGTCTTTCTACAATTACATTATTTATCCAGACATAAATTAATGATTTTATTTCTACCAACATGTAGGTGAACATTCATAATATCCAAGAAGTTAAAGGACATGAGGTGGGCTAATCGCTTTTGTGCAAGTCACAGATAATTTCCTTCCGGGACGAGATTTTTGCTCTCTTCTCCCGAGTCATCTCATTTCTTATACAGGCAGTCCTTGGTTTAACAACCATTCGTTTAGTGACCGTTTGAAGTTACAACGGCGCTGAAAAAAGTGACTTATTGTGACTGTTTTTTACACTTACAACTATTGCAACATCCAAGTTTTTATCAATCAAAATTTCGATGCTTGACAACGGGTTCGTATTTATGACCCGTTGGAGCCTGAATCTGAGGAGTAAGATGAGCTGGAGCTGGAGAATGAGGGGGTGGCCTCGTTGGCTTTGGAGGAATTGGAGGAATGCAGGAAGGAGCAGGCCGAGGCAGGCCAGGGCCTTTCGGGATTGGGACGGCTTGTAGGCAGGGAGGAACGGGGGCAGGATGACCCAGAGAGGGCAAGCAGTGGACGTTACAGACGGAGCTCAGGCGACAAGCAAGGACTATCCCCTCCTGATCCCTGAGCAAGGAGAGTGGAGAGAAGGCAGGAACAGCGCAGGCTGACCCGACTACTCGAGAGGAGAGCGTCCCGCCCCTCTTCACAAGGCACACCTGGGGACTGAGACTTAAGGAGATGCCGTGGGAGAGGCATTGGATGGGAACAAATGCTGAATTCATGGAGTTTTGTGTGCCGATGTTTGGAGTTTCCTGGATTCCTTACTGGAGTTTCCAATTCCTTACCAGATTCATTGACTTATTCCTTTGCCCCGCTGGATTTTTGCTTTGCAGCCATTGTGCTCACAGTGTTTTGCTGGACTACTTGCAGCCAGAGGCTGCGGAGGGGTGTGTGTGTGTGTGTGTGTGTGTGTGTGATCACTTTGCTCTGGGACTTGCCATCAATGTGGGAGCGTTTGCAGGAAAGTTGGAGCAACCAAGGGCCGGTTTGAACTATCAACTGACTGGGTCACCTCTGTGTCGTGCCCTGGGTCATCACAAGCAGTCTCAGTGTCGCGAAAGTCGTGTGATTCCCCTTTTGCGACCTTACCACAAGCCACCTCGAAGGGAAAGCCAAGATTCGCTTCACAACAATATGACGAACTTAACAACCGCAGGGATTCACTTCACGATTGTGGCAAGGAAGGGGGGGGGGCAAAAGGGGGCGAAGCTCGTTTCACTGCTGTCTCACTCAGCGATGGGAATTTTGGTGGTTCGATTTCGGTTGTAAGCCGGGGACCTACCTAGCCTTTGCCTCGCATTGCCCTCCTTTAAAGCAAGCGAGAAACAAAGCGGCGGCGAAGTAAACCTTGGCTGGCAGCCGATGGCAAAGGCCGGGGGGTGGAGGGGGGGGGAAATGGGTATTAAGGGAGAAAATTACTTACACTGGTCTCTCAGAATTGTTATCATATTAAGTTCCTGTTTTGCAGGTGTAAGTGTTTTTGGATCGGTTGGATATCTTTCTTTTGGACACGGAAATTGCTATTCTCTCTCTCGGGGTATAAATTACCTGTCAGAGCCTTTTAGGGAGTTGCAAGCTGGTTAGTTCAGGGACAGGAGTGCGAGGCGGGGTGGGTGGGTGGGGAGGCTGCACGGTTCATCTTCCAGGAAGAGGGAAGAGTTTTCCTTGATAATTTAAGAGTCAGTGGTTTTCTGGCATAATGTTATTTTCCTGGATCTTCTTGACAGCCCTGTTGGAAATCAAGACACCCCTGGACTGAAGCCACGCTCAACTGCATTGCAATTTCCCCAAAGTTGTTTATTCCCCCCCCCCCGAAACAGAACTCTGTTTTACTACAAGGCAGGTTCTGTCTTACTATGTTGCTTATACAACAATTCATTTAGTGAGTGTTTAAGTTACAACGGCACCAGAGTGGGATTCATAAAATTTTTAGCGACCAGGTTTTCTGCCTGGTTGCTGGGTGGATGTGGCCGTGGTGGGTGTGGCCTAGTCGTCCTCCTGCACCGCAGTGGCGTGTGTGTGTGTGTGTTTTGCCCTCCCCCAGGCTCCGGAGGCTTTCCTCGATCCTTCGGGAGGGCGAAAACAACCTCCCCCGGGCTCCAGAGGCCCTCCGGAGGCCGCAAATGGGCCTGTTTCTGGACTTCCAGAATTTCCAGGAGACCCATTTTTCGCTCTCCCAGAACCTCTGCGCAGGCCCTGCGCTTACCTGGCATCCCAAACGGGCTGTGTGGAGACTCCTGGGAGGGGCTGGTGGGAGGGGTGGGTGCAGAGGTGGGTATTCCGCAGGTTCTGACCAGTTCTAGAGAACCGGTAGCGGGGATTTTGAGTAGTTCAGAGAACCGTGCAGAGAACCACCTTTCTGACTGGAGATTTTACAGTATCCTTCCCCTGCCACACCCAACAAGCCACACCCACAGAACCGGGAGTAAAAAAAAATTGAATCCCACCACCAGATGGGTGGGGCCTGCCAGTCGTTGCAACTCTTGGTTGGGCGAACTAGATGTAAAATTAGCACCCAGTTCGCTCGAACCGGTCCGAACCGGCTGAATCCCACCCCCCCTGAAAGGCACTGAAAAAAGTGACTTGGGATTCTTTTTCACACTTAACAATCGTTGTAAGATCAACATTCAGATGCTCGGCAATTGACTCATCTTTATGACGGCTGCAGCGCCCTGGGGTCACGTGATTCCCCTTTTGTGACCTTTGGACAAGCCCAGTCAACGGGGAAGCCAGATTCACTCGATGACCGGGTGACTAACTTAACAATGGCAATGTTTCTCTTAAGAACCCGTGGCAAGAAAGGTCATACGACAGGGCAAAACTCACTTATCGGCAGACATTTTGGGCTGAGTTGTGGTCATACCTCAAGGACTTCCTGCAATTCTCAGGGAGCTTCAGAATTTCTTTGGGATTTCTTTTTGGGGTTGGATTGTTGGAGTGGCCAGAAAACTGGATTTCTTTCACCCTTTAGGCTGAAAATGTTCCAAATGGTTCACATTTTGCAGTGTCCAAAAGGACAAATCCCTTTCCTACTATTTTTCCTTTGGAATTTAGATCAATGAGTTGCAACTGGAGTATCGTCAGACGGTTGAAGAGATTGTATGCCTAGTCCTTGACTTATAACCGTTTGTCAGAGACTGAAGTTAGAACAGCCCTGACTTATTACCCTTTTTCACACTTATGACCGTTGCAGTGAAGGATCAGATGATGGCATGTATGTACAGAGGAGGCCCTGGGGATCAGAGGAAGAGTCATATATGGAGATAGGACCCAGGTATGAATGAGTGAGGAATATGAATTCTGATAAAAACATTTTCTCTTGCTCCTACCTATTTTCTCTCTCTCTACAGAAGGGGAGGGGGTCGCAGGGGCTGGGGGGGGGGGTGCTGCCTCAGACAAAGATTTAAAACTGCTTTTACTTTTCTTCGCGGAAGGAGTGGGGTCGTGGGTAGTGGGGGTGTGCTACCTTGAGTTGATCTGCAATAGGAAAGGGGTTGGAGCTGCTCATTCTTAGCGAGGCAGAAGTTAACACCTTAAACCACTAGCCAGGATATTCAGGACAAGAATAGCTTGCTTATATGAAAAAAACCCAAAAGCCACATAGCTGGCACATGAAACTAGGGCACTTTGCAAGATACCTGTGACCTGGGGTGAAACACAGGTGATGCAACATTTAGCTATGTAGGGGGCTGAGATCCAAATAATCAATCAATGTTATCTGTTATGCATGCATTATTAGGGGAAGGGCAAAGGGCTGATTGCGACCACCCCTTGACTATAAAAAATTGCTGTAAGATTCTCATCGAGGCCCTTGGTTAGCTTTTGAACCAGGGTCTTTATATCTTGGCACCAAAATAAAAGCATAATTTTGTACCACACCTTGTGCCCGGTGATGTATCGGCTTTGACACCAAGCAAGAGCCCAGTTTTGGGGACAACAGCAGCATCTCCATGGTCCTGTGATCAACACTTAGCAACTGGCTTGTATTTATGACAGGTTCAGTACCCCAGAGTTACGTGATCCCTGTTGTGGTTTGCCGGCAGCCGGTGCAGCCGGCAGCAGAATTGGATAGTGGGGAAGAATGGGGACCAGTCAGGGAGTCTGGAGAGGAGTCGGATGAGGCTCCTGCATCCGATGCAGAGATGTGGGGCCAGGAACAACTGGGAGTGGAGTACTGCCTCCGGAGCCTTCGGAGTCTGGCAGCAGCGAGGCAGAGGACCCAGGGGAGCTTGTTCCCAGTGCGCGTATGCGCAGAGCTGCTAGAAGGCTAGAGCAGCTGAAACAAAAGGGGCGACTCAGGAGTAAGGCTGGAAGGCGATTGCCCTTCCCATAAGGTATAATGGTCAGGCCAAGATGATGAAACCTTTGCAGGAAGCAAAGTCGTTCATTCAGTTCAGACTCATTCTTGAAACTCTTTGTACTTCGGTTGGTTTTCTTTCTAGTTCATTTGACACTTCTGTTATTGTCAGCACTTCACAGGAAAGAAAGGTGGGTGCTTATCTTGAGGAACTATTTGAGATTCATTCTGGTTGGGCATGAAAACAATTCTCAGCGTTGCAATAAAATAACTCTTGTTGAAAATAAGTGTGTGCATAGTTATGGTCTAGGAAGCCATGCTCGGAACAATCCCAGTTTCACTGAACAACCATGTTAACAGCTTAACAACGGCCATGATTCCTTTAACAACGGAAGCAAGAAAAGTCCTAAAACGGGGCAAAACCCACTTAAGATCTTGCTTAAGCAATGGAATGTTTGGGCTTAATGGCAGCTGCAAATTGAATAAGTTGGTTGGAAGACTTTCCATCCTAGTTATTATTTTTGCCAACCATCCAGGTTCATTTTCAACTCTTTACTAAAAGGTTTTGCGGCCTGAAAACCGTCATGGGCTGTTCTGCGTTTCCATTGATGTAATTGAAGAGAAAGCCCAGTCAATAATTCTACAGTGCTTTCTCTTTTATCCGCAAGTTAATCTCTACCATATGAACACCATCATCTGAACTTAATGATAAAAGCCAAAAAACGGTGTAACCAGCATGTAATTTTTAACATTTAGAAACATCCAATTTAAATGGCTCGTTCGGCTAATCCGTCTGTCAGGCGTGTAAAGCTGAAACTTAAAAGAGCTTTTGCAGTCTTTACCTCTGGTTAAAAATAAAAAAATAAGCTTTTTTCCATCGGCAAGGCTCACATTAAGCCATGGCTACAAATTTATTAGGTGGATATCGAAAACCTGGTCTTCATTGATATAGATAGTTCTCTCCTAGCAACCGTATTGTTTGGGGAGTGTTTGAAGTTAGCCAAAAAAGCTAATGCAATCCTAAATTGCATTAACAGAGGGATACAATCAAGAACAAGGGAGGTACTAATACCACTCTGTAAAGCCTTAGTAAGGCCACACCTAGAGTACTGCATCCAGTTTTGGTCACCACACTCTAAAAAAGATGTTGAGACTCTAGAAAAAGTGCAGAGAAGAGCAACCAGGATGATGAGGGGACTGGAGGCTAAAACATACAATGAACGGTTGCAGGAGCTGGGCCTGGCTGGTCTAGTAAAGAGAAGGACCAGGGGAGACATGATAGCGGTCTTCCAATATTTCAGGGGCTGCCACAGAGAGGAGAAAGGGGGTCAAGCTATTCTCCAAAGCACCTGAAGGCCAGACAAGGAGTAATGGATGGAAACTGAACAAGGAGAGATTCAACCTGGAAATAAGGAGAAACTTTCTGACAGTGAGAACAATCAACCCATGGAACAGAAGTTGCCCTCGGAAGTTGTGGGAGCGCCATCACTTGAGACTTTCAAGAAGAGATTGGACTCCCATCTGTCAGAAATGGTGTAGGGTCTCCTGTTTGGGCAGGGGGTTGGACTAGATGACCTACAAGGTCCCTTCCCACTCTGGTTATCTGTTATAGAAGTTACAACAATGGCACTGAAAAAAGTGACTTATGACAGGGCCTCACTCTTATGACGGTAGTAGCATCTCACTTGCAGTGAGAAAAGTAGAACAGAAGTTGTGGGTGTCCCATCGCTGGAGCGTTTCAAGAAGAGATTGGACAACCTCTTGTCTGAAATGATACAGGGTTTCCTGCCTCAGCAGCGGGTTGGACTGGAAGACCTCCCAGGTCCCTTCCGACTCTGTCCTTCTTGATACTTCGACCTTCCTATCCCTGTGGTTGAACATCTCCATCTCCTCCTTGTGAGGAGACAGACCTGGCTGGAGAAAGCAAACTCGAGCCTTGGCTCGTCCCCCCAACTGCGTCCTTCTTACTCGTTGATGTGGCAACCCAAGGAGCTTGTTAGCAGCTTAGGGATGCTTGTGGTAGCGTCAAGGTGGATAACGCACCCTTTCCCCGGATCATTACGGGGCCTGTTTGCTGAAGAAGAACCCCCTAATCAGCTTGTCGGAGGTTCAGCCACTCTCATTTCGGAGACCTTTCTCTTATGAAAGAAAGGGAGGGGACAAAAATAATAACATTTAAAAATAAATAAATAACACCTATCCTGAGCTCCGTAGCACCTGCCTCTGATCTGGCTTGTCAGGGTGTTGAGAGCTCAAGAACTGGGAAAGGTTTCAATGGGGAAACGGTGCCATTGATTCAAACAGAGTTTTGAGTCCCAGCAACTGTACGTATAAAAAGGTTGCTATGGAAACAGGCTCTTGGTATTGTCCAGGTTTCAAAACCATGTTCTCTCTCTCTCTCTCTTGTTCTCTCTCCCCCTCCCTCTCTCTCTCTCCTTCTCCTTCTTCTCCATCTCTCTCTCCTTCTCCTTCTCCTAATCTCTCTCTCCTTCTCCCTCTCCCTCTCCTTCTCTCTCTCTCTCCTCCTTCTCTCTCTCTCCTTCTCCCTCTCTCTCTCCTTCTTCTCTTTCTCTTTCTCCTTCTTCTCCCTCTCTCCTTATCTCTCTCTTTCTCC
>NW_020716872.1:621395-632768 GCF_900518725.1 Notechis scutatus
AGAAGAAGAAGAAGAAGAAGAAGAAGAAGAAGAAGAAGAAGAAGAAGTAGTTACCGTTCAGTCAATCATGTCTGATTTTTGGCGATTGTATGGGCCAGGTCTTCCCACGTCTTCTGATTTTGCACTATTTCTTTGAGTTGTTCTAGGCTCTGATGGATGTCAGCTTTGAGGGTGTCCAGCCACCTTGTTCTTTGGCGGCCTAGTTTCCTTTTACTACTCAGTCTTCATAATTTCTCCAGTGAATTCCCCTGTATGACATGGCCGTAGTAAGTGAGACGCCCGTTTCATGGTTTTGTTCTTCTGGTCATCTCACTTGTCCCTAATTTGAGAGTGAAAAAAGGGAGGTCAGGAGGTGATGAGCATCTGTTCCTGAAAGCCAAAGGGACTCCCTGATGCGTAGGGTCTATTGAACGGATTCTCTGGAAGTCCATTAAAATACAGTGGTTGTGATTTTGTTTTTTTAAAAAAAGTGTTGATGAATTGATCGATGAATCAATTACCATCTTTAATGAACTAAAAGAGCTTTAATTACTTGACAGGTTTAATGGAAAGGAATGGATTGTTTTCTTAAGTCTCGCTTTTTTGAACGGAATGCAAAACCTAGGTGGTCTGTGGGGGCAAAGTCCCAGAAAAGGCTCAAGTGATGGGTTTTGTAGTTGTTTTTTCCTTCAAGAAATGTAAAGCCAACAGCATAGAGCCAGATTGGTCTCAGTGGTTAAAATACCAGGCTAGAAACAGAAAGCTTGTGAATTCCATGCCTAGTCTGGGCATGAAAACCAGTTGGGTGACTTTGCACCAATCACCAGGAGACGGTGAGTTCTAGTTCTGCCCTCACGCATGAAAGCCAGCTGGGTGACTTTGGGCCAATCACCAGGAGACAGTGAATTCCAATCCAGCCTTAGGCATGAAAACCAACTGGGTGACTTTGGACAAATCACAAGGAGACGGTGAATTCTTGTCCTGCCTTAGGCATGAAAGCCAACTGGGTAATTTTGGGCAAATCACCAGGAGACGGTGAGTTCTAGTCCTGCCTTACACATGAAAGCTGACTGGGTGACTTTGGGCCAATCACCAGGTGGTAGTGAGTTCTAGTCCCATGAAAGTCAACTGGGTGTCTTACTGGGTGGGCATGGCCATGGTGGGCCAATCACCATGGGCCAATAACCAGGAAATGGTGAATTCTAGTCCCGTTGTAGGCATGAAAGCTGGCTGGGTGACTTTGGGCCAATCACCAGGTTGTAGTGAGTTCTAGTCCCATCTTAGGCATGAAAGTCAACTGGGTGCCTTTGGGCCAATCACCAGGAAATGATGACTTCTAGTACCGTCATAGGCATGAAAGCTAGCTGGGTGACTTTGATCCAGTCCCTCTGTCTCTTCCAGCCCAACCCAACTTGCAGGGTTGTTGTGGGGTAAAGAGGAGGAGGGAGGAGTATTAGGTATGTTTGCTGCCTTGTCTATAAAAATGATAAAGGCAGGATAATTAAAAAACCAAAACAAAACTCTAGAGGCCAGGTTCACCCATAGCATTAAGCCAAGATTTTCTGAAAACATGTTAAATCTGGTCACTTGTCATGATTGGAATAATGATGGACAAGTCAGGGTAAGGATTGGAGATTGGGTAATGTGTTTATTTCAGGTGGGTGAAAACCTTGACAAATTACAGCAGATTTTCAGTACTTTAATCTGGCTTTCCTGCATGAAATCTGCATTTAACATAGTTCTGTGGTGGGAATGCAGGAAAGGCCTTCCTATCAAATTTTTTGGGTCTCATTAGCTCTCTAATTCCAGCACAGTTTTAGAGAGATTAAAAAAAATACCTACCAAAATTTATTTACTTATCTACTTATTGCAAAGGATCTGGAGAACGGCATTAACAAGCCCTCCTTTTTAATGTGTTCTGGTTTGAAAAAAGCTGTAAAAAACCTGGAAATGATTGGACTAAGCCTCCTGCTGCATTATGAGAGAAACTCGCTGCACATTGTTTCCTTGTGGTGGGAAGAGGGAGTTTGTTTCATTGAATTGTTCTGCATTCAGACATTTTTTAAAATTTATTTCTCAGATCTTAAAGGCGGCCTGACTCCAAAGAGACTGTGTGTGGTGTGTGTGTATATATGTGTGTGTGTGTATGGATCTTTGGTTATTCGGGTTTTCTCCCGCGTAAGATTGGAAGTGTCTAGGCAACGTTTCGATGAAGTCTCATTCATCATCTTCAGGCTTGTGTCTTCGGCTCTGTGCTTCTCAGAGTGATGTGAGCTTGCAGCTGCTTCTTCCTTTTAACTGCTAGTGGGGGTGTGACTTGATTGGGTGGGGACTTGGCTGTGTTCTGATTGGGTGGGGGTGTGTTCTCATTGGTTGGGGGTTTGGCTGTGTTCTGATTGGTTGGGGGGCTGGCCGTGTTCTGATTGGCTGGAGGTGTGTTCGGTTCAGGTGGGGGCTTGGTTGTGCTCAGGTTAGTCTTAGTTGCTGGGGGATTTGAGCTGGTGAGCTGTGATCCTGCTGTTTGGCTTTGCGTTCGTTGTCGTGCCGCATCTTCATGGTATGTGTCAGTTTGCTTCATGTATGGGTCGGAGGGGTTTGAAGCAGGTAGTGATGCAGCTGCAGTGCGGCTTCTGGTCCGTGGTCGTGTCTCATCTCTCTCTCTCTCTCTCTATATATATATATATATATATATATATATATATATATATATATATTCATTCTATATAAATATAAATGCCGATTCAAGGACTAGTTTAGTCCCACTTAAATCATTAAAGCAGCTGGGTGATTTTGGGCCAATCACCAGGTAACTATGAGTTCTAGTCCCGCCTTAGGCATGAAAGCCGGCTGGGTGACTTTGGGCCAATCACCAGGTGACGGTGAATTCTAGTCCTGCCTTAGTCACAAAAGCCAGCTGGGTGACTTTGGGCCAGTCCTTTCCTCTCAGCCCAACCCACCACATGGGATTGTTGTGGGGAAAACAAGAGGAAGATGATGCGTTGTTCACCGCCTTGAGTTTTTTGTAAAAACGATTAAGGTGGGTTCCAAATAAGTCAATGCAACCATCTTTTTGGTTTTATGCTAAAAAGGATGCAAACAACAATTAATCCATTATGCTAAAAGCTCATTGTATCACTGAATAAACCTGCCCCGCATAATCTCCTCCAAGGAAATCTTATGATCGATCTGCCTGGGAGTAACTTTGAACAAGGATGCATTCCCTTTCACGGAAGAGTGCCTGTATAGGAAAATGACCAATAGTGTGTCATAAACGGCTTTTGAATGTCAGATCTTTCCTCTTTCTTCCTTTCTTAAACAAAGCTTCTTCCCTCCTGTCTGCTCCTTTCCCTGGAGAGGCCTTCTGTGTGCAAAGATATTGTTATCAGATGCCGTTCGGCGGAGTTTCAAAATTCAAGGCTTGCCAAGGGCATTGGGAAAGCTAATAACGGGAAAGCGCGTTTGGGATTCATTTTTGAGAATCTTAACCGAATCTGCACAGGCCATCCTTGACTTACGGCCACGATTGAGCCCAAAAATGTCTGTCGCTCACCAAGACATTCCTGAAATGAATTTTGCCCCATTTTACAACCTTTCTTGCCACCGTTGTTAAGTGAATCATTCCTGTTGTTAAGTGAGTGACATGGTTGTGGCTTCCCCCCCTTGACTTTGCTTATCGGAATGTCGCAAAAGGAGAGGTTGTTTGGGGCCAGGTTGTTTGAAAGGCTGTCGTTTCCTAGTTACATCTGCCAGACCCACCAAAGCAAGGAGACAGGGGATGTTATGGGTCCCCTCTCTTAAGGAGGTCCATCTTGTGGGACCAAGATGAAGGGCCTTCTCCGTGGCGGCTCCCTCTGTTCTGACTAAGGCTCCCGAGGGCACCAACAACGGTATTTGCAGAAAAACAGGAAGTGATGAAACGGGCCTAGTTTTCAGCCTAAAAAGCCTGCAGAAGCCTTCCTGAAGCCTCTGGGAGGCTGAAAAAGGCCTCAAACCAGCCAAAAATCAGCGGTGAGGTGAGTGCATGCCCAGTGAGGTAAGTTTGCCTGCAGCTCGCATGCCGACAAAAATGACACTGCGTGCCACCTGTGGCACGTGCACCACAGGTTCGCCATCATGGGTCTAATGGAACAGCAGAGCTGATATGATTCATTCCAGCTGCATCGCAGGAGTTACCAAAACGTGATTGTACACGGTCATGAACTGCTTCCGGGACTCCGGCTCTGGATTTTGCCTCAAGGTTGACTCCTGAAGCCTTTTCCAATAATAGATATAGCCACAAGACAGTGGAGGTTTGAAATCAGAATCTCACTTCTCCTAGGAGATTGTTCTACCGTTTTATCAGCCGTTGGGCCATAAAGCCCTCTTCCGCCTTCAAAAACTGTTGACCATCTTCTTCTGTAACGCTGGAAAGGGGCCTTTGTGAGGTGCTACCAGCTGGGCTATCTGGACCAAGGTATTTTTTAAGGAGGTATTATTCTTTCGGCACTCCTCCTCACGCCAGGACGCCCAGCTCGGCTCCATTTGCAGTGTCCATTATCTTCCAACTGTCACTTTCCGACCATTCCACTCTACCAGCTCTTGGCCTATCGGTTTCTTTACTTCTCTTTTTCTTCAACAAATTCCAGCCTCACAGTTAAGTTTATCAAGCTTGTCTCTTCCTTGCCGTTCCCTCTACACACTCTTCCACTTCCACATACCAATCTCTACAATCCAAATTCCTCTCTGCACAACACATCCACAAACACATGCAGCCGCTGTCGCCAACTTTTTAAAAAAAAATTCCTACGTGGAAATTGGCAAGAGATTTAATAGAGACAATTCTTCTCCAAGTGCCCCCGTCTTCGAAATCAGCCATTGGGTCAAGGGAAAAAAAACAACCCCAACAAAACCAAACAAAAGTCTTCAATTATTCAGGGCAATTAATAATTCATTAACATTGGCCCGGGCTAATTATTATTATGCATTTATTTGTCAACCGAGGCGACGCATTCTCTCCGCTTCTTGTAGCCGTTCCAATCTTTTCTGTCCCCGTTGTGGTTGTTTTTTTTTTCACTCTCTCCAAAATCCAATTTCTTCGGGCTATAATGGAAAAGAGACATGGTGGTTGGTTTCTTGAAGCAAGGAGCTAGAACTGGGTCCGTGGCTGCAACTAGCCGTTTGGTTAATTAGAGTTCGGGAGGCGTAAAAGGTTGGGCAGAACCAGCCTTTTGCAGCTCTGGAATCCACATGGGGTTGTTGTTGGCATGAGTTGGCCTCTCCCTAGCACATTTTTGTGTTGGCTGATTTGCCAGTTGAAAGAAATCCACCGGACCGAAGGGACTTGGAATGCGATGGGCAGATTAGATTTCTGGATAATAAGGCTGTGCGTTGCCTTTGATCTACGGGGTGAAAGGATGGAAACTCGTCAAGGAGGGAAGCAACCTAGAACTAAGGGAGAAATTTCCAGATACTGAGAACAATTAACCAGTGGAACGACTTGACACCAGAAGTTGTGAGTGCTCCATGACTGGAGCAGTGGTGGGATTCAAATTTTTTTTACTACCGTTTCTGTGGCTTGGTGGGCGTGGCTTGGTGGGCATGGCAGGGGAAGGATACTACATTCCTACCTGGAAGGATACTGCAAAATCCCCATTCCCTCTTCACCCCACTAACCTGCTTTCCAGCTCCGTTCTCCTGTGCAAGGCAACCAAAGAAGACCCAGCCAATCAACTGGGACTCAATGGGAGGCAGAGAAGAGATGGGGTTGGCGGGGCCAGTCAGAGATGATATTTACCAGTTCTCCAAACTACTCAAAATGTGCACTACCGGTTCTGTAGAACCGGTCCAAACCGGCTGAATACCACATCTGATCTCAGCAGAACGCAGCTTACAAGTAGCCCTTGACTTACCGCTGTAATTGAGCCTTAAACTTCTCCTGCTAAGTGAGACCGTTGTTAAGTGAGTTTTGTCCCATTTTGTGATCTTTTCTGGTCACAGGTGTGAAGTGAATCACCACGATTGTTATGTGATTCAGACAGTTGTTATTAAGTGAATCTGGCTAACCCCTTGGACTCTGCTTGTCAGAAGGTCGCAAAAGGGGGATCATGTGGACCCCCTGGGACACTGCGACCATCATAAATATGAACCTGTTGCCGAGCATGGAAATTTTAAACACATGATCCAGGAGATGCTACGGTACAAGGTGCTATAAGATGGTAGGAGGTATATGAAAATTATCGTGTTGCTTTTTTCAGTGCCGTTGTAACTTTGAAAGGTCACTAAATAAGCCACGGTGGTGCAGTGGTTAGAGTGCAGCACTGCAGGATACTTGTGCTGACTGCCGGCTGACTGCAATTTGGCAGTTCGAATCCTGCCAGGCTCAAGGCTAACTCAGCCTTCCATCCTTCCGAGGTGGGTAAAATGAGGAGCCAGATTGTTGGGGGAAAGAGGCTGACTCTGTAAAGCACTGTAAAGCGGCATATAAGTCTAAGGCAAGGGTCTTCAAACTTGACAGCTTTAAGACTTGTGGACTTCAACTCCCAGAATTCCTGAGCTAACATGACTGGAGGAGGAATTCTGGGAGTTGAAGTCCACAAGTCTTAAAGCTGTCAAGTTTGAAGACCCCTGGTCTAAGGGCTATTGGTAAGAGGGAGGGAAGGAAGGAAGGAAGGAAGGAAGGAAGGAAGGAAGGAAAGGCCATGGTGGCACAGTGGTGAGACTGCAGTATTGCAGGCTAACTCTGCCCACGACCAGCAGTTCAATCCTAACCTGATTTACAAATTGCTTAGAGAGGGCTGTAAAGCACTGTGAAGCAGTATAGGGCTATTGTAAGTGTGAGGGAAGGAAGGAAAGGAAGGGAGGGAGGGAGGGAGGGAGGAAGGAAGGAAGGAAGGAAGGAAGGAAGGAAGGAAGGAAGGTAGGTAGGTAGGTAGGTGAGGGAAGGAAGGAAGGAAGAATGGAAGAAAGGGCCGTGGTGGCGCAGTGGTGAGACTGCAGTATTGCAAGCTTACTCTGCCCACTGCCAGCAGTTCGATCCTCACATGCTCAAGTTCAACTCAGCCTTCCACCCTTCTGAGGTCAATCAAATGAGGATCCAGATTGTTTGGGAGCAACAGGCTGACTCTGTAAACCACTTAGAGAGGGCTGTAAAAGCACTGCAAAGCGGAATATAAGTCGAAGGGCTCTTGCTATTGCTAAATGTGTAAATCTTCCCTTTTGCAAACGGAGCCGATTGCAACTTTCAGTCGTTCCGCCTTCTCACTGCCTGCCCTGTCAAATGTATCTGAACAACAACAAAAAGAAGCAGCTGAAATTAAATTCTCCAAGGAAGGCAGAATGTCAGCATCTTTAAGATACATTTTTGGAAGATGTACAAGGCTGGTTTCCACCACCACCCTCCCTGCACCTGATTCCGTGTGGATCATACGTTGCTTTCTCAAAATGCTGCCTTCGTTCCCGGATTTAAGAAGTGTACAAGTCATTTTGCAAAGGGGGTATTTCCCACCTGAAGCGACTTGACAACATTAAGAAATTATTTTGAAGAATTTGAAAACAAAAAAACCTGCAGGTAATCCTCCACTTAACGGCCATTCGTTTAGTGACTGTTTGAAGTTACAATGACTTACGACGTTTTTCTGACAAGCAAAATTCAGAAAATGAATGGCACTACCTGTGGCGCAGAAGGTGTTCGCATGACCCCAGGGTGCTGCCACTGTCATAAATACGAATCATTTGCCAAGTGCCTGAATTTTGATCAAATGATCATGGTCGTAAGTGTGGGAAAATGGTCATAAGTCCCTTTTTTCCATGCCAATGTAACTTCAGTCACTAAATGGAACTGTTGTAAGTTGAGGATTATCTGTAGTCGGCTTTTAAAATCTGTATTATTGCTGAAGTATGAAAAAATACAGGGGGGAAAAATGAGAGCATTTATAATTGCATTGGACACTTGATGTCTGGTACCTAGCAATTAATATCAGATATAATTGCTCGTGTCTGTACTACCAAGGCTAACTCACTCTCGGCTTAGTAATTACAACTTTTGCTACTTCCTACGTTGATACCTGATCAAGCGTATCAGAAATGAGTAACCTCCAGCCCTTCAGCCATATATATGTGTGTGTGTGTGTGTGCGTGTGTGTGTGCGCAGACCAACATGCGATATATATCCCTGACACGACAGGATTGGAAATGAAAGCAAGAACATGGCTTGGGGTATGAAAAGAAATAATAATAGTCTTGTTTTTCGTTCTTGGTGCTATGTGGAGAACCAGGAGGCAAACTGTGTTCAGATTTCTTACTGGAGCATGTTAGGGTGATTCTGAACATTTTTAGAATGGGCCATCACCTTCGGGGCAGAGGTTCATTGCTGTAATGACGAGGCAGTCGAGTTGTTTGATCATGATCAACTGAATCATGATGATCTTTATTGGAATCTAGTCTTGCATTTATACACATTTTTAGTTATCCTCCAACATTGGTTAACTTTGGTTTCTGCTTAACTTTCGTTACTGTTTAGCATAGTAATTAACACAATTAATTATCTCTAGTTAAAGTCTAACATATGTTTACTTCCTCTCTCTAATCCTCCTTTAGATTAGTGACTTTGTTTGCCTGAGTTGTATTTGCTTGGAAACATTCTTTATCTGAAGTTTGCCATCCGAGATTGGAACATTCCTGCAATTACAACTCTACAGTTCATCTTTTGAGCTTGCTGCTTGGTTCCTGGGTGTTTTGTTATTAAACTAGGTAATATCTTCAGCGGGCTAATATCTACTACGTAGTGTTGTGGCTCCGATTCCCGAGCCTATGCTGTCAGAGGAAGAGGACTCGGAAGATGAGGAGGAGGAACTGGGAATGCCTTCCTCCCCAGGACCTTCCTCTCTGGCAATGCCTTCCTCCCTGATAATGCCTCAGGTTTCATCAGACAACCGAGAGGAATGGCCTTAGATTAATCAGGAGGAAGGCATATCGGAGCAGCCCCTGACAGGGAGTCAAGAGGAAGAGTGTTGGCTCGATCCTAAGCAGCGTCATACGGAGAAACGTGAGCAGCAACGTAGGAGGCGTGGGAGGGTCAGAGAGTGAGCTGAGTCATTGAGCCACACCCCACAGGGGATAAAAGTGGGTGTGTTGTCGGCTGGAACTTTGTACAGGACAAAGTTTAATCTTACTTCAGGTTTTCTTTGTGAATGATTTTCGTGGTCTGCCTTGTAATTTTCTGTAAGTAGCTTTTTACTTGTTATCAGTTCAGACTTGGCAGGCAGAGCGTGTTGGAATGCCAAGGACGTTATCAGTTCCAAAGAATTAACTCTGTGAAGTCCGAGCCAGCCTGCCTGCCTGCCTGTGTTTGTGTGAGTTTGTACTCGTTCATCTTTTGAGAAAGAAGAAAGGTGAGACGGAACAGCGTAGTATCTTTAGTGGTTCGTACGTTGGTTCCAGCTGAACTGTTCTGTTCTGCTCTATGCTCTATAACTTTCTGACAGTGAGAACAATCAACCCATGGAACAGAAGTTGCCCTCGGAAGTTGTGGGAGCGCCATCACTTGAGACTTTCAAGAAAAGATTGGACTCTTATCTGTCAGAAATGGTGTAGGGTCTCCTGCTTGGGCAGGGGGGTTGGACTAGATCAGTGGTCGCCAACCAGTGGGCCGGGGACCACTGGTGGTCCGTGAGAAAATTTTGGTGGTCCACAGAGAAATGTCACCCCCAAAGCACCACCCGAAGCAATTAATCCAGGCGGTGTGGGAACACAAGGCTGTGCCGCCCACATGGCCCACGAGAACACAAGGCTTGCATCGCTTGCATTGCGAACAACATGAGGTAGTGAGGGGAGGGAGGAAAGGGTGGAGGGGGGAACTTGCCTGGCCACTGGGCCGCTTCTTTCCGTTTCTTTCTTCTGCTTTTGGCTGCACACAAGGAAAGCATCAAAAGTCTTTCTTTCTCTCCCCCAAACTCCACCAGAAACGAGTCTTTGGGACCCTGCAAGGCCTCCTGCTCCAAGAAGCTGCTCCGGCAAAGACTCATTTCTGGTGGAGTTTGGGGGAGAGAAAGAAAGACTTCTGCTGCTTCTGCTGCTTTCCTTGCATGAAGCCAAAAGTCTCTCTCTCTCTCCCCCTGAGAATGGAGCTGGAGACAAGTAAAAGAATGATCGATTGGTAGGAAAACGGGGTGTGGAATTTTCCTGCAGACTTTTTGGGGGATTTTCCCGGGGTCTCTGCTGCTTTCTGCAGAGACCCTGGGAAAACGTCGGCAAGCCATTGTCAGTCAAAATTCATATTAGTGGTCCACAGAATTTAAAATTATGAGTTTGGTGGTCCCTGAGATCCAAAAGGTTGGCGACCCTTGGACTAGTTGACCTACAAGGTCCCTTCCAACTCTGATTATCTGTTATCTGTTACTCCAAATTCCATTCCATTCTTATTCTTAAGATTGTAGCTCATGGTTGAATGATGGAGCCCTTGGTGCAATAGTGGGCTTTAACCGGTTTAACAACCGGTTCTGTGAGCACGTGCTTCATTCAAAATATAGCAATATGAAGCTCAACTGCTTACCTTCTAGGGCAACACCGGTAAGTAGAACAGCTGAGGCACGGAAATCCACTGTGCTGTGCGAATTAACTGAGCCAGAAAGAAGGAAATATAGCACAGGGTAGGGTGGGGCCGAATATGCACAGTAATCCATTTCAGGCTACCTGTATTCTTCCCCACAGAGGAATCTGGGAACCCTTTGGGCTTGTGAAGACGGTACATGCCTTATTGTTTAATGCTAATATCGAAGACTAACTAATTCAGGTAATTTCCAAAACCAGTATCTTGTTTCTGATAAAAGATAAGACATCCCCCTTCATCTCCAGATTGCCTCCAGAAGTTGCGAATGCTCCTACAACTGGAAGTTTTTAAATAGATGTTGGATAACCATTTGTCTGAAGTAGTGTAGGGTTTCCTGCCTAAGCAGAGGGTTGGACTAGAAGACCTCCAAGGTCCCTTCCAACTCTGTTTATTCTATTCTATTCTATTCTATTCTATTCTATTCTATTCTATTCTATTCTATTCTCTATCTTCTCTTCTCTTCTCTTCTCTTCTCTTCTCTTCTCTTCTCTTCTCTTCTCTTCCCTTCCCTTCCCTTCCCTTCCCATCTCTTCTCTTCTCTTCTCTATATTCTCTTCTCTTCTCTTCTCTTCCCTTCCCTTCCCTTCCCTTCCCTTCCCTTCCCTTCTCTTCTCTTCTCTTCTCTTCTCTTCTCTTCTCTTCTCTTCTCTTCCCTTCCCTTCCCTTCCCTTCCCTTCCCATCTCTTCTCTTCTCTTCTCTATATTCTCTTCCCTTCCCTTCCCTTCCCTTCCCTTCCCTTCCCTTCCCTTCCCTTCCCTTCCCTTCTCTTCTCTTCTCTTCTCTTCTCTTCTCTTCTCTTCTCTTCTCT
>NW_020716872.1:672188-682188 GCF_900518725.1 Notechis scutatus
AATAGAATAGAATAGAATTCTTCATTGGCCAAGTGTGGTTGGACACACAAGGAATTTGTCTTGGTGCAAATGCTCTCAGTGTACATAAAAGAAAGGAGACATTCGTCAAGAGTCAAGAACCATCAGGTGCAACACTTAATAATATGGTAGTCATAGAGTACAATAAGAATAGAATAGAATAGAATAGAATAGAATAGAATAGAGAATAGCATTGCATAGAATAGAATAGAATAGAATAGAATAGAATAGAATAGAATAGAATAGAATAGAATAGAATAGAATAGAATTCTTCATTGGCCAAGTGTGATTGGACACACAAGGAATTTGTCTGGGTGCAATTGCTCTCAGTGTACATAAAAGAAAAGATACATTTGTCAAAAGTCAAGAATCATCAGGTACAACACTTAATAATAGTCATAGGGTACAATAAGAATAGAATAGAATAGAATAGAATAGGAATCTTTTATTGGCCAAGTGTGATTGGACACACAAGGAATTTGTCTTTGGTGCAAATGCTCTCAGTGTACATAAAAGGAAAGATACATTTGTCAAGAGTCAAGAATCATCAGGTACAACAATGTCATAGGGTTATATAGTCATATATAATAAATAGAATACAGTCATAGAGTACAATGAGCAATGAAATCATACTAGGAAACAACTCCACAACTCCTGGAGGCATGTTGTTCCACTGATTAATTGTCCTCACTATCAGGAAAGACATAATGAGACATAAGGGTTGGCATAGCCATCTTCCCAAAAGGAAAATTAAATAAGAGTTTCTCAACTTTAAACTGTATGGACTTCAAGACATAGAGTCCCATGGTAGACCTGCTGTTTGCATGAAAGCCAGCTGGGCATCTTTGGGCCAATCGCCAGGAGATGGGGAGTTCTAGTGCTACCTTAGGCAAGAAAACCAGCTGGGTGACTTGGGGCCAATCACCAGGAGACTGTGAGTTCTAGTCCTGCCTTACACATGAAAACTGGCTGGGTGACCTTGCTTCAGTCAATCTCTCTTTAGCCCCACCTGTCTTAAAGCTTTGTTGCTTGTGAGAAAATAGGAGGAAGAAGGAGTATTAGATATACTTGCTGCCTTGAGTTATTTATAAAGAAATAAAAGTAGGATTTAAAAAGCCTATATAATACGGGTGTGGGTGTGTGAGAGAGAGGAGGGAGGGAGAGGGGGAGAGAATGGATAGATAACATGGATAGAATAGACGGATGGTAGATGAGACACACAGAGAGAGGATAGATGGATACACAGAAAGATAAAGATGGATAGACAGAAAGGGCAGATGAGATAGGAAATTAAATAGATACCATAGATGGATAGATGAGAGAGGGGGGGGGAGGGAGAGAGAGAGAGAGAGAGAGAGAGAGAGAGAGAGAGAGAGAGAGAGAGAGAGAGAGAGAGAGAGGATGGATAGATAGATAGATAGATAGATAGATAGATAGATAGATAGATAGATAGACGATAGATAATATCCTATATCCATCTAGGATAGAGAGAGAGAGATGGTGAGAGATAGATAGGATAGATAATATGATAGATAGATGATATAGATGGATGGATGGATGGGTAGGTAGGTAGGTAGGTAGGTAGGTAGGTAGGTAGGTAGGTAGGTAGAGATAGATAGATAGATAGATAGATAGATAGATAGATAGATAGATAGATAGGATTGTTTATGCCACAGAAATATTTTTTATTTTGCATTTGTCTAAGCTCTGAAGCTGTAGTGTCCGGACAAAATCCCTTATGCCTCTCAGTTGCCCAAACATTATAAATAAATTTGGAGCCATACACGGTTTCTTTCTAGGATTTATTTGCAAGGCAACGGGCTCTATTCTGCAACCAGGGCAAAAGAAACCCACCCACCCCGAAAGGCGAGGACATCCAGAATATTGCAGATTCTATTCTTAGCAGTTTAGATCACGATGGACGTTATTTATTTTTTAACCTGCCTGTCCTGGCCATCGGCTCCTCCAAATCTCCCTGGTTTGCTTGTGTGTTAAAGAGGGATTGATTTTCCAATCAAGCGCTGATTTTTACAAGGTTCGGGTAGTTGAACGGTGAACAAGACGGCGTTCAATCAAGGTGCTCAGCCACATTTTGTCATCCCTGCAAAGCCACCAGGAAAAAAAAGAAAAATAAAGGCTCTATAATAAAATCTCAGCTTTGCCGGTTGGCCTGTTTTTCCATTCCGTCCAATATAAACCAGACAGCAATGTAATACATGTTCAGAGCTAGCCAGAGGTGAAGGATTAAGTCCCTGACAAGTAAAGGATGTTTCAGTTATACTGCATTCATTTTCAGCAGCTCCGTTTTTTCCTTTCCCCATGTAGAGATTGGTTGCATTGTTATTTCGAGAGAAGGCGTAAACCCGAATCATCATCTCCACTACAAAACCAATCCATTTCACGCAGATGAAGAAGGATGGCAGATAATCATGTTTTAAACACTATCTGATGTCATCTTTCTCTTTTTTTTAAAAAAAATGATCCGGTAACTGAGGTTTCTTAAAACAATATGTTTTAGACATATTCTGGGTTCCCAGAAATAATTTATTTTAGTTTGTCAAGCATGCGTGAGAAAACAAGTATAAGTATGAACATAACATATAAATATATAAGTATAAACAAATATAAATATTTATATAATAAATGAGTACGAATTAAATGGGAACAGTAGGACAGGGATGGTAGGCACGCTGGTGCGCTTATGCACGTCCAGGGGTGGGATTCAAATTTTTTAATAACCGGTTCTGTGGGCATGGCTTAGTTGGTGGGCGTGGCTTGGTTGTCATGTTATTGGCTGGGTGTGGCCAACTCAATATCACTTACATTGAAGCACGCATCTCCTCGCCTGGCCTCTCATGACTGTGGGGATGCTGCAACAGCCGTAAGTGTGAAAAATGGTCATAAGTCACTTTTTTCAGTGCCATTGTAACTTTGAATGGTCACTCCACACAAGCAAAGTACCAGCAAAGGAGGAAAGAAAAACTCCAGAGAAGTTCCTGAGATAGGAAGTCTAGTCCTGCCAAGAATGGAATAAGGGTTAACGGAGAGGCAGTTTCTGTAAGCAACACCAGAATGTTTCCTTCCTGCCTTCCTTACAGGATTAGGCCAGTAATTTCTTCTAGCAACCAATTCTCCGAACTGCTTAGAATGTTAACAACCGGTTCTAGAGAATAGGTGCAAACTGGTAGAATCCCACCCCTGTGCATGCCCCCTTACAGACCTCTTAGGAATGGGGTGAGGTCCACAGTAGACAGTTTAAGGTTAAAGTATTGGGGCTTTGAGGATGTAACAACAGAGTCAGGGAGTGAGTTCCAGGCATTGACCACTCTGTTGCTGAAGTCGTATTTTCTGTTTGGTGCAGTTTACCTTGAGTTTGCATCTATTGTGTGCTCTTGCATTGTTGTGGTTGAAGCTGAAGTAGTCATTGATAGGTAGGACATTGCAATGGATAATTTTATATACTATGCTTAGGTCGGACCGAAGGCAGCGTAGTTCTAAGTTGTCTAAGCCCAAAGTCTGGCGGCATAAGGTTGAAACTGAAGTAGTTGTTGACAGGTAGGATAGGTTGTAGCAGACAATTTTGTGTACTAAGCTTAGGTCAGACCATAAGCGGCGTAGTTCTAAGTTGTCTAGGTCTAAAATTCCAAGCCTGGTGGCACAAGCCACCTATTGCTAGCTGAGGAGTGTAGGTCTCTTCTCGTGAAATACCTCTGGACTCGCTCAATTGTATTAATGACCATAATCCAGTGTGGATTCCAGGCATATTCATATTCATAGGTAATATATTCTTAAAACAATTTGTTAGACATCCCAAATGTGAATAATTCTGGATTTCCAGAAATAATTCGCAGCTGTTTTTTTTTTGGCTTTTCTAAACTCTTCTGTACCAGAAGAAGCTGATCAAAGCAGAGAAGAAAATACTTTAGTTAGTTAGTAAGTTGCAGGACTTGGTGTGCATTCTAATCACAACTGACTTTAAAAATCTGTTTTCTGCGGGAATGTTTGAGCTGAAGGGGAATTAATTCCCAGATTTGCTCTTCCTATAATCCGAATTAGCCTTTTTTTCTATTCCACCCAATCCCATCTCATCCCATCATAACTATGAATCATTTGCCAAGCATCTGAATTTTTTCATGTGATGATGAGGATGCTGCAACGGTCATAAGTGTGAAAAAAGGTCATGTCATTTTTTTTCAGTACCGTTTTAACTCCAAAGAAGTCACTAAATAAATGGTTCTAAGTCAAGAACTGCCTGTGCCCAACGTTGAATCAGAAATGTCTTAGTGGCTGCACCCCAACGTTTTTCCCGGAAACAGCCCAGGCTTCTAAATATGAGCGTTGTGTTTGTGGATCCTGCTTCTTGGGATTGTGGCATAATTATCTTGGAATTGCAGCAAGTACTAAGGGGTTCTCTTGGAAAAGAAAAGACAAAACTTTTTTACATGTAAAAAAAAAAAAAAAAGCAAAACCTATTCCAGAAACCAAAAAAATGTAGACTGTCTCTGGAGTTTAGAAAGGCCAAAATGGGTAAGTTTCAATGGTGGATTTCAAATTTTTTTTTACTACTGGTTCTGTGGACGTGGCTTGGTGGGCGTGGCAGGGGAAGGTTACTGCAAAATCCCCATTCCCTCCCCACCCCACTAACCTGCTTTCCAGCTCCGTTCTCCTGGGCAGGGCAACCAAAGAAGACCCAGCCGATCAGCTGGGACTCAATGGGAGGCAGAGAAGAAATGGGGTTGGCGGGGCCAGTCAGAGGTGGGATTGGCCGGTTCTCCAAACCACTCAAAGTTTCTGCTCTTGGTTCTCCAGAACTGGTCAGAACCTGCTGAATACCCACCTCTGGTCAGTTTGCTTCTGAGTAAACATCAACAGTTCATCAGGAGCATCAACTGTGGAGTTTATTCTTCGCCTCTTAGATCAGGGGCTCCATTTTTGGCTGCCATGGCCTCCAGCAGCCCTCTGCCAGAGGTGGTATTCATACGGTTCAGACCGGTTCTCGAGAACCGGTAGTGGAAATTTTGAGTAGTTCGGAGAACCGGCAAATATCATCTCTGACTGGCCCTGCCAACCCTATCTCTTCTCTGCCTCCCATTGAGTCCCAGCTGATCGGCTGGGTCTTCTTTGGTTGCCCTGCACAGGAGAACAGAGCTGGAAAGCAGGTTAGTGGAGTGGGGAGGGAATGGGATTTAGTATCCTTCCCCTGCCAGTGTCATGTTAATGATGGAGATTAGTGGAAATGGAAACGGGTAAACAGGACAAGGAAACTGATGTTATGCTACAATAATAATAGGGGTGTTGCATAGGGAGACACATAACTGGATAGACTGTAAACCCGGAAAGGGACAGAAGAACGGTTACAGGAACTGGGCTTGGCTAGTCTAGGGAAGAGAAGGACCAGGGGAGACAGGATAGCAGTCTTCCGATATTTGAGGGGCTGCCACAGAGAGGAAGAAGGGGTCAAACTATTTTCTAAAGCACCTGTAGGCCAGACAAGGAATAATGAATGGAAACTGAACAAGGAGAGATTCAACCTGGAAATAATAGTCATAGGGCGACTAACACCAAACCACGCCCACAGAACGGTAGTAAAACTCTGAACTTCAACTTTAAGATTTGTGGACTTTAACTTGAAGACTTGTGAATTTCAACTTTAAGACTTGGGAACTTCAACTTTAAGACTTGTGGGCTCCAACTTTAAGACTAGTGGACTTCAGCTCCCAGAATTCTAGGAGTTGAAATCCACCAGTCTTCAGGGTGAAAGTTGCCAAGGTTGGAAAGTCCTGATCTGGATGACTTGAGAATATCCATAAACATTCACCTCTTAGAACGCTTAGAGATATATCAAATCAAAACTTCCTGCATAAAATGCGATGGCAGCCAGACATAACTGATCAAAGGCAAAAACCTTGGGTTTGTTGAACTGTCCTTAGATTCTGAAAAATTTGACCCATTGGGAAATCAGTACGTCTCAAAACACGCTGGCTGGATCGAAAATATCATAAGGTCAGTGAGTTTTATATATATATATATATATATTGGCATTTCTGTTATGAATGCCCCGTTAAAGTTCAAGGAAGATGTTGGCGATTAGTAGAAAAAAAAATCTAAAAAGGAGATTTATTTCTTATGCTCCTCTTTCCAGTTCATATTTGGGATGTTTCGGGCTGCAGCTGTTCCTGGAAATTGGCGCCGGCATCAGGGTGAAAGCAGCATTTAATGCACTTATTTAAGCGGTGATGTGGCAGAGTCAGCCCCTTAAAAGCTTCGTGTTTGTGGTTTAGCAGTGCTCGTAAATCCAATTTATTTATTATTGTGATTATTAATTAGAACAAGGCCTTCAGCTGTTTCCATCCTGTTTGGAAGTCACTCGATAGGCACTTTTACAAAATATGCATCATTCTGAGAACTTGTTCTGAGCGTGGCTTCCCAAAATCATGAAGCCGACTCCTTGTCCCAATAAAGCCCTTTTTAGTTAGGTTAAAGTGAGTTCCTCTCCAGCAAAGTCCCGTCCAACAGTCTTTTATGAGATTTCACAACTACAGACCTTTATCAGGCTTGGAGAGTTACCAGGCCGATATCTTCCACATGCCACGCTGTAGCAGCAATGACTTGGCAAGAAATCAGGAACAGATCTTCACCCTCATGAATTGGACTAAGTGTCTCCTGCAAGCACCACTCCCCTTTCGCTCCTCTTTATTCCCTATGGGTGGGGCCATTCATTGTACTCCTGAGTCGACCTTTGTTCCTTAACTGTTCCCTTCTCCTGGCAGCTCTGTGCATGTGCACACTGGGAACAGGCTCCAGCTGTTCTTCTGCCTCACTGATGTTCGACTCTGAAGGCAGCTGATAACTGCCTGGCCCCATCTCTGCCTCTGACACAGAGCTCTCGTCAGAGCCTTCCCCAGACTCCAGGACTGGCCCAGGTTCCTCCCCAACCTCCTCACGGTCCGAGTCTGCCAGCAGGCCACAACAGAACTGCACAGGTTATCCTCAACTTGCAACCATTAGCAACCATTCAAATTTACAACAGCATTGAACAAAAGTGACTTAGGAGTGGTCCTCATACTTACAATCATTCCACCATCTCCAGGGATGTTTAAAATTCAGGTGCTTGGTGACCAGCATGTATTGAACATGGTGGGAGTGTTACGGGGTTACGGGATTGCCGTTTTGGCTTCTCAGCCACTTTCCAAGTAGCAAAATCAGGCCTACTCGCTTAACGATCTTGTGATTCATTTAACAGCTGCAGTTGCAGTGTTCCCGGGGTTATGTGATCATCACTTGTAACTTTCCCAGCCTGCCTCGGATGAGGAAAGTCAATGGGGCAAGCTGGATTCGCTTAATGGCCCTGCAATTCACTTAACAACAATGGCAAAATGGAATGGATGCAATGGAAATTTTGTGGTCGTGAGTTGAGAACTACCTGTATACAGGAATATGAAGTGCTGTGTAAATACAACTGGACAGTGGTACTTTTCTCCCGTGTGGAATTTTGGTGCTATTTCTGGCTTTCTCCAAGTGTTGAGAAAAAAAATAATCAGATTTTCTACCAACCAAACTTGGCTAGACTTTAACCCTGAACACATTTGTGAGCACAGGTTGTCCTCGACTTACGACCACAATTGAGACCCAAATTTATGTTGTGAAGTGAGACACTTCTTAAGTGAGTTTTGCCCCCTCTTACGACCATTTGTCGCAGTTGTTAAGTGAATCACTGCAGTTAATAACTTAGTCACACAGTTGTTAAGTGAATCTGGCTTCTGTTCTGACCCAGGCTTCCTAAACTGTAGTTATGCACACATTTATTTTCAAAACAAGTCTTATTTTGTTGCAACGCTGGGAATTGTTTTCATTCCCAGCCAGAATTAATCTCAAACAGTCCCCTGAGATAAGCACACACCTTTCTTTCCTGTGAAGTGCTGCCAAAAACAAAAGTGTCAAGTGAGCTAGAGAAGAAACCAACCAAAGTACAAAAAAAACCAACCAAAGTACAAAGAGCTTCAAGAATGACTCTAAACTGATTGAACAACTTTGCTTCCTGCAAAGGTTTTAACACCTTTGCCTGTCCTTTATCCCTTATGGGAGGGGCAATCACCTCCCAGCCTTACTCCAAGTCGCCCCTTTTGTTTCAGCTGCTCTTGCCTTCTAGCAGCTCTGTGCACATGTGCTCTGGGAACAGGCTCCCCTGGTTCCTCTGCCTCGCTGCTGCCAGACTCTGGAGGCTCCGGAGGCAGCACCCCACTCCCAAATGGTCCTGGCCCCATCTCTGCATCGGATGCAGGACCCTCATCCAACTCCCGGACTGGTCCCCTTTCTTCCCCACTGTCCAATTCCGCTGCCGTCCGCTATTGTGGTTCCACTGCCGGCAAACCACAACAGCTTGGGGATAATGCAAAGGTCATAAGTGTGGAAAAACTGCCTTAAGTCACTTTTCTCAGTGTCGTGTAACTTTGAACGGTTCTAAGTCGAGGACTACCAGAACATAAACTGACAC
Organism: Notechis scutatus; assembly: GCF_900518725.1. The sequence goes on from NW_020716872.1 coordinate 680,701, forward strand.
TTTCCAAGTTATTGCTCACTGTAAGTTTGATCCCATCAGTTTATACCCAAGTGCCGTGATGGCAAACCTATGGCATGCATGCTGGAAGTGGCACACAGAGCCACTTCTGCTGGCACATGAGAGGTCGCCCGGAAGAGCCCCACTGTGCATGTGTGCATGCTGCCCACCCACCAGCTGATTGTTGGGTATCTGGCATGCATGCGCGGTGGCAGAGGTGCGCAGGAGACATGCACACATGCGCAGAGACGTGTGGGAGGGTCTCTCACGCCTGTGCAAAGATGCATGATGTGTTTGGGAGGGGGTCACGCACACATGTGCAGAGATGGGCAGAGCACAGGGGGTCATGTGCGCAGGCGCAGGGATGTGGGGCTCCCCCACGCGCATTGCCTTCTGGATGCTGGCATGCAAGCACGCGCACAATTTTCGACACAGGAGCTGAAAAAGGTTAGCCACCACTGCCCAAGTGGATTCATTCATCGGCACCAGGGGTTGGATTCAGCCGGTATGGACCGGTTTGGGCGAACCGGTAATTCCGGCAATTAACCAAACCGGTTGTTACACTGGTTGTAATCCCACCGCTGATCGGCACCAAACCTGAATTAAATAAAAAAAAATACGTAGGAATTATGAAACGGAAACTAATTTCGCAGGGCTGCCTGCATGCTAACTCAGAGGCAAGGGCATTTTTGAGTGTTTCCCCGCCCCCAGCTCCAGCCTATCCATCTGTAAATCCAGGTTCAATGTGCAAGATTTGATCGTCAATCACTCCGAGCTGCAGAACCCTCACGCCTAAAACACAATGGCATTGGAGCTCCCTGATTAATTGGTGTAATTTGCATGTTGAAACCTTTTATTAAATGTTTCTTTTGGGTGGGGGGGCTTGGAAAAGATTGGTTTTTCATAAAGGCCTGACAAACGATGAGAAGTGGGGGAGGGAAGGGGTGGGAAAAAGGAAGGAAGGAAGGAAGGAAGGAAGGAAGGAAGGAAGGAAGGAAAGGGAATGAGAGGAAGAAGAGGAAGGGAAAAAGAAGAAGAGAAGGAAGAAAGAGGGGAAGAAGAGGGAAAGGAAGGAAGGGGAAGAAGGGAAGAAGAAGGAAGGAAAAGAAGTAGAGGGGAAGGAAGGAGGAAGAGATCAAGGAAGGGGAAAATGAAAAGAAAGGGGAAAAGGATAAAGGGAGAAGGAAAGAAGAAAGGAAGAAGAGGAGAAGAGCAATAAGAAGGGATCCTATCCCCTCCTCCTCCTCCTCCTCCTCCTCCTCCTCCTCCTCCTCCTCCTCCCTCGCCACCTATTTCATTCTAGCATTGATGATGTTCCCTAGTTGGGTAATGAAACATCTGCAAGAAAACAACCAAGATTTGAGAGTCCTGAAGACCTATGGTATTCTTCCTCCTCCTCCTCCTCCTCCTCCTCCTCCTCCTCCCCCCCCCTCCTCCCCCTCGTTATTAAATCCAATTAAAAGACTTGATTATGTCGGGGAGAATGTCTTC
>NW_020716872.1:702426-716863 GCF_900518725.1 Notechis scutatus
AGAAGGAAGGAAGGAGAGGGAGTGATTGAAGGAGGGAGGGAGAGGGAAGGAAGGGAGGAGAGAGAAGGAAGGAAGGAAGGAAGGAAGGAAGGAGCGAAGTAAGGAGAGGGAGTGAAGAAAGAAAGGAAGGAAGGAGAGGGAGAGAAGGAAGGAGAGGGAATGATTGAAGGTGGGAGGGAGAGGGAAGGAAGGACAGGGAAGGAAGGAGAGGGAAGGAAGGAAGGAAGGAGAGGGAGGGAGGGAAGGAAGGAAGGAAGGAAGGAAGGAAGGAAGGAAGGAAGGAAGGAAGGGCGAGCTGTGGTGACGCAGTGGTGAGATTGGAGTATTGCAGGCTAATTCCTGCTGGCTGCCAGCAGTTCAAATCTGAACGGGTCAAGGTTGACTCAGCCTTCCCTCTTTCTGAGGTCGGTAAAATGAGGACCATGATTGTTCCGGGCAAGAGGCTGACTTGCTAAGGACTATCTGTATTTGTAAGAAAGGGAGACAAAGAAAGAAGATTGGAAAATGAGCTGGAAATACAGCCAGGAGCCTTGGAGAAGAAATTTGCAGAAATGTCTCCCCATTGCATCTTTCTAAAAGAGGCAGCTGAGCGAAATATCACATTCTTCTCTTATGATATTGTGATAAATCTTGGAAGGTTGTATTGTTTCAGTGCAGGGATGTTTCTGTGATCTGATTAGGGGTTATGGATGTTCTTTTCCCGGTAGTCCTTGACTTACGACCAGGGGTGAGATTCAATTTTTTTAACAACCGGTTCTGTGGGCGTGGCTTAGGTGGTGGGCGTGGCTTGGTGGTCATGTGACTGGGTGGACATGACTTGGGGGTCATGTTATTGGCTGGGTGTGGCCAACTCAATATCACTTACATTGAAGCACGCATCTCCTCGCCTGGCCTCTCATGACTGTGAGGATGCTGCAACAGCCGTAAGTGTGAAAAATGGTCATAAGTCACTTTTTTCAGTGCCATTGTAACTTTGAATGGTCAGTCCACACAAGCAAAGTACCAGCAAAGGAGGGGGAAAAAACTCCAGAGAAGTTCCTGAGACAGGAAGTCTAGTCCTGCCAAGAATGTAATAAGGGTTAACGGAGAGGCAGTTTCTGTAAGCAACACCAGAATGTTTCCTTCCTGCCTTCCTTACAGGATTAGGCCAGTAAAAATTTCTTCTAACAACCGGTTCTCTGAACTGCTTAGAATGTTAACAATCGGTTCTAGCAAATAGGTGGGAACTGGTAGAATCCCACCCCTGCTTACGACCACAATTGGGATCAGAATTTCATTGTTGTTTAACACCTCGTTTAGCAACGGATATTCTGCTGCCAATTGTGGTTGTAAGACAAGGACTACCTGGAGAAGAACATCAGTCATGCCTGATTTTAGATCTCTCTCTTTTTTTTTGGCCACAGTTGTTAAGCAAATCACTGTGGTTCTTAAGTGAATCACTGGTTGTTAAGTGAATCCGGCTTCCCGCATTAACTTTTGCTTGCCGGAAGGTGATTGGGAAGGTCACAGTTGGTTAAATTGTGCCAGAATTAACCTTTTGACAAGGGTCTGATGGAAAGAACCATAAAGCAGGCCACAAACTCATGCAGTGAGGCAGCGGGCACGCTCGTCTGGAGCTCTGGGATTATAGAAAACCGAAAATTTCTCACACCCACATGCAAAACATACATGCATTTCGTATGATACATATAGGCACATAAACATAGTTCGGTCAATCGTTCCCTGAATCATTACGATTTATACTGTTTCCTAGTATGATTTGATTGCTTGTTGTACCCTATGACTATTATTAAGTTATGTACCTTATGATTCTTGACGAATGTCTCTTTTCTTTTATGTACACTGACAGCATTTGCACCAAGACAAATTCCTTCTGTGTCCAATCACACTTGGCCAATAAAAGATTCCTATTCTATTCTATTCTATTCTATTCTATTCTATTCTACTCTATTATATTCTATTCTACTCTATTCTATTCTACTCTATTCCTAATTCTTATTCTTATTCTTATTCTTATTCTATTCTATTCTATTCTATTCTATTCTATTCTATTCTATTCTATTCTATTCTATTCTATTCTATTCTATTCTACTCTACTCTACTCTACTCTACTCTATTCTACTCTATTCCTAATTCTTATTCTATTCTATTCTACTCTACTCTACTCTACTCTACTCTACTCTATTCTATTCTATTCTACTCTATTCCTAATTCTTATTCTTATTCTTATTCTTATTCTTATTCTTATTCTTATTCTTATTCTTATTCTTATTCTATTCTATCCTATTTATTCTATTCTATTCTATTCTATTCTATTCTATTCTATTCTATTCTATTCCTCTAAGCAGAAAGCAGACCACAAATTCATACAGAGATGGACAGGCACACTCCTCTGGAGCTTTGGGATTATAGAAAGTACTACATTTCACATAGCCACACACACAAGTACACACACACACAAGTACACACACACACACACACACACACACACACACATACACACAGAGCAGAGGTGGGTTTCAAAAATTTCAGCAACTGGTTCTCTGCCTGGTTGCTGGGTGGGTGTGGCCTAGTTGGCCTCTTGCACCATGAGGGGGGGGCTGTTTTCAGCTTGCCCAGGCTCAGGAGGCCCTCTAGAGGCCAGAAACAGGCCAGTTTCCAGCCTTCTGGAACGTCCAGGAGGCCCATTTTTCATCCGCCCTGGGCTCCGGAAGCTTTCCTTGAGCCTCGGGGAGGGAGAAAATGGCCTCCCCCAGGCTCCAGAGGCCCTCTGGAGGCTGGAAACGGGCCCGTTTTCAGCCTTCCGAAACCTCCAGGAGGCCCGTTTTTTTGCCCTCTCCGAGCCTCCGCCTGAGCCTTGGACTTACCTGGGATCCAAAACGGGTCACATGGGGACACCTGGGAGGGGAGGGGCCAGCCAGGGGTGGGATTTGCCGGTTCGCTGAACCGGCCATAAAATTAGCAACCGGTTCGCTACCAGTTCGCCTGAACCGGGGCGAACCGGTAGCTGCCTACCCCTCCTGACACACAGAGACATAATCTGGTCAATATCGTTCCTCTTAACTACAAAGCCAACAACAAACTCACGCAGAGAGGTGGCAGGCCCGCTCTTCCGGAGCTTTGGGTTTGTTTTAAAAAAAAAAACACCCTAAATTTCACACACCCCACACATACACAACGAGACACGGCCTCCCACACAGTTTGTTCTTCCAACAAGGGGCGAGAAACGGTGCCCTATTCTATGCCTTTGATTTGGCTTTGTGCTTGAATCATAAATTAAGTAATATATAATAGAGTAGGCAGGCGGGGAGTCCCTCGGCTAAGGGTGGGGGAAACAACGCGCTTTGATTTATCCTGCCTGTCCAAAGAAGATGTAAGCAGATTGAGAAACGTTGCTTGCGTCCAAATTTGGGGGTCTCTGAAACCCCCCTCTTCCCCCCTGCCCCAGCTGCAACCTCCTTCTCCCTCCTCCCCTGCTTTTCACATTTTTCTTTCATCTCCTCCACCAGTCCTGTTTTTTGGGGGGTGGGTTGTTTTTTTTTTGCAAAGCCGGGTCCAGCTGTTGAGAGTGGATTTAAAGCTTCTGTGGGACAGCAGCCAATACCCCCACCTATCCATCTGCCTGGCCAAACGGAGGCCTCTTGGCGACACTTCAAAAACAATATGTCCGAGGACAGGCCACAGAGTCCTCTTGGCTGCAACGGGGTCCCATGCGGCATGTCGGGGAGGCTAGACAAAGCCCCGTGGAAATTCACAGCTTGGCTCTTTTGGGGACGGGACGGCAGAGGCTCCTGGAATAAGATATGGCCAGCCGAGACCAGACGGATCTCGTTAAAAGCCAACTTAGGAAAAAAAAAAAAACCATGTGTGGCTCGGGGAGAAATGCGTCAAAATCTATTTGAAAGTCAAAGGTTTTCCGAGGAGGGAACGAAGCTCCTTCCAAAAGGAAACATTGATGTCAGGATTGGTAGACTTCCTTGGGCAGATTTTGTTTATTTATTTATTTACTTATTTATTTTCTGTTCTTTGCTATTTGAATAAATAATTCAAGGTGGAGAACGCACCAAGCACTCCGACCTTCTCCTATTTTCCCTTCCCTCACAACAACCCTGTGAAGCAGGCTGAGCTGAGAGAAGGTGCTGGGCCAAAGTCAACCAGGGAGGGAGAGAGGGTGAGGCGGAGGAAGGAAGGAAGAAGAGAAGGAGAAAGAGAAGGAAGGAGAAGGAGAAAGGAAGGAAGGGGGAAAGAAAGAGTAAGAAAGAAGGAAAAAGGAAAGAAGAGAGAAGAAAGGAAGAAAAGAAAGAAAGGAGAAAGGAAGAAATAAGGAGAAAGGAAAAGGAAGAGAGAAGAATGGAAGAAAAGAAAGGAGAAAGGAAGGAATAGATAAAGAAAGAGAGAGAAAAAGGAGGGAAGAAGGGAAGGAAAGAGGGAAGGAGAAAGAAGAAAGAAAAAAGGAATAGAGAGAGAGAGAGAGAAAGGAAGGAAGAAATACGAGGAAGGAGAAAAGAGAAAAAAGGAAGGAAGGAGAAAGAAAGCAAGCAAGGAAGGAAGAAAAAAGAACAGAAAGAAGAAAGAGAGAAGGAAGAAGAAAAGAAGAAAAGAAAGAAAGGAGAAAGGAAGGAAGAAATAGAGAAAGAAAGATAGAGAAAGGAAGGAAGGAAGAAGGGAAGGAAGGAGAGAGAAGAAAGGAAGGAAAAAGGAAGGAAGGAGTAGAGAAAGAGAGAGAAAGGAAGGAAGGAAGGAAGGAAAGAGAGAGAGAGAGAGAGAGAGAGAGAGAAAGAGGGAGGGAAGGAGAGAGAGAGAGGGGGGGAGATTTTGAAATGAGTTGGTCTTTTTCTGCTTAAAATCTTTGCATGGTGGCTGAGCTCCTTTCTATGCCGCCTTCCTCGGCCACCTCTAGACCTCCCTTCACGGGACGTGATTAAATCATAAAGCCCAACCACAATCGTGCCTGATAGCCATTCATTAAAGATGGCCAGTGCAATCTACCGGGGAAGTCCAGGCCCGTGATTTCAATCATCCCTCCATTCAGTCTGATTTCTGCCTCATTAGCAAGAAACAAAAACAAGATTGAAACCCAGAATTGCATGCCACCAGACCTTTGTCCCTTCTGCCTTTTTGCTCAAATGCACATTTTTCTTTCTTAGGCAAGGATTGAGCAAAAAAAAAAAAAGGGGGGGGGGTTTAAAAAATCATGGAAATTTGCTCATTTCACCTCAACCTTTGCATTCATTTAAATTTGGCCACTTGAAGACCGCTGGACTTCAACTCCCAGAATTCCTCTTCCTTCTTCTCATACATCTTCCTTCCTTCCTTCCTTCTTTCCTTTTCCTACCTTCCTTTGACCCATTCCTTCCTTCCTTCTTCTCAAACATCTCCTTCCTTCCTTTTCCTCCCTTCCTTTAATCCATTTACTTCCTTCCTTTCTTCTTCCCATACATCTCCTTCCATCCGTCCCTCCCGCCATCTTTCCTTTCCTTTCCTTTCCTTTCCTTTCCTTTCCTTTCCTTTCCTTTCCTTTCCTTTCCTTTCCTTCCCTTCCCTTCCCTTCCCTTTCCTTCCCTTCCCTTCCCTTCCCTTCCCTTCCCTTCCCTTCCCTTCCCTTCCCTTTCTTTTCCTTCTTCACTCTCCTTCCCTCCCTCCCTCCCTCCATTTCTATTCCATCTTACTTCCTAAGTAACTCAAGGCAGAAATTTGGAAATTTGCATTCACATCTGCAATCAGTGGAAATGCTCATCCAACTTTAGCATCTCCCGTAATCCAAGTAGATAATGCCATTTGTTGGTGTTTGGATGGGAGGCCACAAGGAGATGGCTGGCTGGGGAATTCTGGGAGTTGGAAGTCCACTTGTCTTCAAGGGGCCAAGATTGAAAAACACTGACCTAAAGCCACGATCCATTGCAAAATGTGGAGCAAATCTAATGGCTAAACATCTGTAAGTTAGATGGCCCTCAAATGTGCAGAGAATTGAAGAGGCGAAGACATAGAGCAGAATTTTTCCAACCCTGGCAGGTTGGAGATATGTGGACTTCAACTCCCAGAATTCCCCAGCCAGCTGGGCTCCATTGCACAATGTGGGCATCTGTACAGATAGTCCTCAAAACTTTCCACCACAACGGAACCCAAAATTTTCATCGCTAAGCGAGGCAGTTGCTCAATGGTGTTTTTTTTTGCCCCGTTATACAACCCGTCTTGCCACAGCAGTTCAGTGAATCAATGTGTTAAAGTTAGTCACACCGTTGTTAAGCGAATCTGGCTTCCCCATTGATGTTGCTTGTCAGATACTCTCCAAAGGGGATCGCATGACCTTGGGATCCTGCGACCGTCATAAATATGAGCCAGTTGCCAAAAGTCTGAATTTTTTTTTAAACAAATTTTATTAATTTTTAAAAACAATACACAAACAAACAAAACGTAGAATATAATAACATAGGACATCTTTTCTGAAAAACAAATAAAACATCTTATTTAAAGACAGGATAATTCCAAATTATCACATTTCCATACAAGCACAGTTTAATATGTATATTTATCTTATCTATTCAACTTCATATCTTTTCCCAACTTCTCTTTATTTCTCCCTTTCCTTCTATTCAGTTATATTTCTTTTGCCTTGAATTGTATATATTCATTGTATCCATCTGTCTTATTTACAATTTCGTTATTCTCTTCCAACATTCTTCTAGCGTTTTATTAATTCAAACCATAGACAAACAAAACACAAAACATAAATACATAAAACTTCTTTTTGGAAAGCGGCTTACCCCGAGTTACATCTTTAGTTAGTTAGTTAGATCTTTAGGTTTACAGACATAAATCAAATTCATGCTCACTTAATATACTATTTCATATCTTATTTAACATTCTATATTTTCTATATATTTTCTCTCTTCATTCACTCTCTTAATTCTATTTTATTTATTTCATCTCAATTTAGATAATTATACTTGCATCTTTTGTCCGTTCTCTTTCAATTATCTATTTATCTATCAAAAGTCTGAATTTTGATCATGTGACTGTGAGGATGTTGCTGTTCTGACTCAGGCTTCGTCAAGTGTAATTAATCACCAACTTGTTTTTAAAAAGCAAAACCTATTTTATTGCAAGGCTGGGAATTGCTTCCATTCCCAGCCGGAGCTAATCTTAAACAGTTCCCCAAGATAAGCACCCACCTTTCAGTTCTGTGGAATGCTGCCAAAAACAGAAGTATCCAATAAACTATAAAAGAAACCAACCGAAGTACAAGAAAAAAACCAAACCAAAGTACACAGAGCTTCAAAGATGACTCGGAACCGATAGAACTACTTTGCTTCCTGCAAAGGTTTCGTCATTTAGGTCTGACTTTTATCCCTTATGGGAGGGGCCATCACCTCCCAGCCTTACTCCCGAGTCACCCCTTTTGTTTCAGCTGCTCTCTCCTTCTAGCAGCTCTGTGCATACATGCACTGGGAACAGGCTCCCCTTATTCCTCTGCCTCGCTGCTGCCAGACTCCAAAGGCTCCGAAGGCAGCACCCCACTCCCAAATGATCCCTGCCCCATCTCTGCATCGAACGCAGGACCCTCGTCCGAGTCCTCTCCAGATTCCCTGACTGGTCCCCGTTCTTCCCCACTGTCCGATTCCTCTGTCGTCTGCACCACAACAGCTGCAATGGCCGTAAATGTGAAGAATGGTCATAAGTCCCTTTCTTCAGTGCCGTTGCAATTTCGGACGGAGACTAAATGAATGGTTGGAGGGAGGAAAAAAAGCAGCATATAAATAGATCTGTGCAAGATCTGTTCTGTGCATTTCCTGGTTTATTTACTGCAGAGTCTATCAAACTATAGAAACTCATAAACTACCCTTAATAAACATCAAAGTAACAACAGTAAAAAAGCCACACCAGGCAGAAATATGCAAACATTCACAGACACACATGCATATATATCCTGCTAGAAATTCAGAGGTATTAACCATATTAGCAGCAACATTGAAACTAATTAAAACAAGGTAAGGGGGAACGGAAGAAAACAAAGGCTGGATAATTATACCATAAATAGAAGAACGGCAAAACAAAAAACAAAAACGGCAAAGAGATTTATTTGTTAGGGTGGTTTCCTTGACCTGTTTTTAATTTTGAAGACTTATTATTTTTATTTTCTGTTACACGTTTAATGGGATCTCTTGCTTGCCACGCAGTTTTTCATTTCTTGATGTGGTCCTAATGTAAGAGGAGTGTAGAAAAAAACCATGCAATGCATGAGCTGTGCATTAATATACATACATACATACGTACATACGTACATACATAGGTAGTTAGGATTCAAATTTTTAACAACCGGTTCTACGGGCCTGGCTTAGGTGGTGGGCGTGGCTTGGTGGTCATATGACTGGGTGGACATGGCTTGGTGGTCATGTTATTGGCTGGGCGTGGCCAATATCACTCACATCGAGGCACGCATCTCCTCCCCTGGCGTCTCATGACTGTGGGGATGCTGCAACAGTCGTAAGTGTGAAAAATGGTCATAAGTCACTTTTTTCAGTGCCATTGTAACTTTCAATGGTCACTCCACACAAGCAAAGTACCAGCAAAGGAGGGGGAAAAAACTCCAGAGACGTTTCCAGAGATAGGAAGTCTAGTCCTGCCAAGAACGTAATAAGGGTTAACGGAGAGGCAGTTTCTGTAAGCAACACCAGAATGTTTCCTTCCTGCCTTCCTTACAGGATTAGGCCAGTAATTTCTTCTAGCAACCGGTTCTCTGAACTGCTTAGAAAGCTAACAACCGGTTCTAACGAATAGGTGCGAACTGGTAGAATCCCACCCTTGCATACATACATACATACATATATACGCTTGATACCTGTGCTTCGCTACGAAACTATGTGGTTGGGCTTAGTTTTGGGGGAGGAAAATAAGGAGGGGAAATTCTGGCTCTGCCTACCAGCATCGATCGGTATTCATCTGGCTGGCGTCCTGTCAGTGTGTGAGAGAGTTTGTGGGCTGTTTGGAAACGGAAACGGTATTTGCTGTGTGAGCAAGAAGGAGACAGCAAGGAGCCTGGACGTGGCTTAGCTCAACTGTTCTGTACTAAAGCCGCTTGGTGCTGTGAAACTAAAACTGAAACTCCTCTCCTCTGCTTGTGTTTTGCATTTGGAAGAGATTTCTTTTCAGGTGGGGAGGGGGAGTAGAACTCCTTAGCATCAGAGCATGTTAATAATAATAATAATATAGGAAATAGTCTAAATGCTCTGATGGTCATTTCAAAAAATCCTTTCTTAGTGAACACCTAGAAGCCAAGAGGAACATATGTGTCAAATTTCAAGATTGTAGGCTTTACGGTTCTGAAGATTTTGTGATGATGCGTGAGTGGCATTTCACACACACACACACACACACACACACACACACACACACACACACTTCATTATTCATCACTGTGAAGCCAAACCAGACTGAACCAAATGCTTTTGGGGTCATTTTGGCACAGTGTCAAGCAAAAGAAGGCCCCCTTAATGAAACAGGGAACATACCTCAAAGAAGGCGTCTTAAAAGAGAAGTGTGAGCGTGTATTTGCACAAGTGTGTTGCCCGCTGGTCCAGTTTATCACACGTAAATCTCCTTGGCGTCTCCGTGTTCTGTTTGAACGAGAGAAGGGAGCCCATTTCCTCCTAATAACTGCAGAGATTAGACCGGGAGGAACTCTGAAACCATTAACCTGAAGGAAATGTCACGATAAATTAAAGGTATTAAACCAAGGCTGTGCTACAAGCTCAACATTTGTTAAGTAAATTGTACAGTTATTAAGACCCATTTCGCCATCCGTGGATCCGTTCTTGATAACTGGAGAGCAGGGAAAGGAGAAATCTAATTCAGAAAGTCAGGCGGGAGCCAAAGAGGACCTTTTCCCGCCCTCCCATGAACGTCTGGAAGAAGTCGTAAGGATGTCACACGTGCGTTGCGACCCTCGTCACACCTTTGTCACAAATTTCATCCTTTGTGACGTTTGCATGACGATGCACACCGTGGGTGCCTCTGATGAGAGAGGCATCGCTTCTGTCAACGGATGGCCCCTGCCAATCTGGTTCCACCCAATATAAGCTGGCTGGAATTATGGAATTTATTTATTTATTTTATTTATTTGATTTGTCAATTGTTTACAAGATAATAAGTATAAGTATATACATAGTTATGAATACATGAAATGGGTACATATAAGAAAAATAAAAGAAACAATAGGACAGGGACGGTAGGCACGTTGGTGCGCTTATGCACGCCCCCTACAGACCTCTTAGGAAAGGGGTGAGGTCAATAGTAGACAGTCTAAGGCTAAAGTTTTTGGGATTTGGGGAAGAAACCACAGAGTCAGGTAGAGTTTTCCAGACATTGACCACTCTGTTGCTGAAGTCGTATTTCTTGCAATCAAGTTTGGTGCGGTTAACCTTGAGTTTCTATCTGTTGTGTGCTCTTGTGTTGTTATGGTTGAAGCTGAAGTATTCATTGACAGGTAGGACATTGCAATGTATGATTTTATATTTTTTTATAAATATAAATTTATAAAAAATTATATAAATTTTATATTTTTTATATAATTGAGTGTGTCTGGATGACTTCAGTTTGGAGAAGACGGAATTAGAATAGAATAGGAATAGAACAGAATAGAGAATAGAGAATGGAATAGAATGGAATGGAATAGAATAGAGCCGTGATGGTGAACCTATGGCACACGTGTGTGAGGTGGCACGCAGAGCCATTTGTATCGGCACGTGAGCCGCAGGCAAACTTACCTCACTACACATGTGTGTGCCTCACAGCTGATTTTCAGCTGGTTGGAGGCCATTTTCGGCCTTCCGGAGGCTTGTAAAAAGCCTCGGCAGGCCGACTAGGCCCGTTTCGTCACTTCCTGTAACACCGGAAGTGACGAAACGGGGCTAGTTTTCAGCCCGCAAAACCTGCAGAAGCCTTCCTCAAGCCTCCGGAAGGCCGAAAAAGGCCTCAAACCAGCCGAAAATCAGCTGTGAGGTGCAGTGCAGGTAAGGGGAGGGCGTGGGGATTGCGCATGCATGCGCAGGGGGCGTGGGGGGTGGTCATTGCCTTCTGGATGCTGGCGCGCATACAATTTTTGGCACAGGAACCGCAAAAAGGTTAGCCACCACTGGAATAAAGAATAGAGAGGCTTGCCGGCACGCCTAATAAAGGAATCATTGATTTAACGTCAGAGGGTTTGTCATGTTTGGGGAGCTGGGTGAGAACAACCTCTCTTTCCAGAGCCTCAGAATCTTTTTTTATTTATATTGTGCTGACCAGAGCTGGAGGCAGGATATTGTGTTTGTGTGGAGCCAAGCTGTTTGCTTAGCTTATGGTTCAGGGTACAGGTAAGTCTTCCACTTACAACCACAATGGAGCCCAAAACTTCTGTTGCCAAGCAAGACTGTTATTGAGTGAGTTTCGTCCCTATTTTCCTGACATTTCTTGCCACGAATGTTAAGCGAATCACTGCCGCTGTTAATCTAGCGACATGGGATCTGGATTCCCTTGCTGACTTTGCTTGCCCGAAGGGTCAGATTTACCTAGCAACGGCTGTGATCCGCTGAACAACCACAGCAAAGCGAGGCCGTAAAATGGAGCAAAGCTCAACTTATTCGCTGCCTTGCTTTGCTGCAGAAATTTGGGGTTCGGTGATGGCTGTACGTTGAGGATTACGTCCCATTTTCTTTCCCTCCCTCAGTGAAAACTGCTGGCTGGGGAATTCTGGGAGTTGACGTCGAGCTCATGTTAAAACTTGTTAAGGTCAAGAAATACTTCCCTAATATTCCTCTCTAGAGCCTTTGTGTGTGTGTGTGTGTGTTTGTGTGTCGTGTGTGCGTCATCTTCCAAGCCCAGAACAATCTCTTCATGCTGGCCCATTTGCCTGGCATTTGTTCCAATTGTTCTGGGGAATTCCTCTAATCCTTGTTTTTCCCTTCCCCTCATCCGGACTTTGAGAGACACCAGCAACTTATGAGAGGGGGAGGAAAGAGAGAGAGAGAGAAGAGGGGGAAGCAATTGTCCTATTTTTCACTTCAAACAAATAGGGGGTTGTCCGTGGAAAACAGCAGTAAATGAAGACCAGCTTCTGAGGATTGAGTTCAGAGCGGTTGAATGAAAGATTTCCTTGTTACGGGAGCAATAATATGGAAGGAGTTTGCCACTGTCTCCTAGGATGGCTGCTTAGCTTCAGAGCCTAGCCCTGGGATCTCCTTGTGGTCTCCCATCCAAATGGCAACCAGTGGCTTTCTCTACTTAGATTACTGGAGATGCTAAAGTTGGCTGAGCATTTCCACCGATTGCAGATGTGAACGCAAATTTCCAGATTTCTGCCTTGAGTTACTTAGGAAGTAAGGGTGGAATAGAAATAAATGAATTAATGGAGGGTGGAAGAGGGAAGAAGGAAAGGAAAGATGGAAGGAGGGAGGGAGGAAGGGATGGAAGGAGATGAATGGGAAGAAGAAATGAAGGAAGTAAATGGATCAAAGGAAGGGAGGAAAAGGAAGGAAGGAGTTGTATGAGAAGAAGAAAGGAAGGAAGTAAATGGATCAAGGGAAGGGAGGAAAAGGAAGGAAGGAGACGTATGAGAAGAAGGAAGGAAGTAAATGGATCAAAGGAAGGGAGGAGAAGGAAGGAAAGAAGGAAATGTATGAGAAGAAGGAAGGAAGGAAGTAAATGGATCTAAGTAAGTAAGTAAATGGATCAAAGGAAGGGAGGAAAAGGAAGGAAGGAAGGAAGGAAGGAAGGAAGGAAGGAAGGAAGGAAGGAGATGCATGAGAAGAAGTAAGTAAGTAATTGAATCAAAGAGAAGAAAAGGAAGGAAGGAAAAGGAAGAAAGAAGGCCTAATGAGAGAGACCCAAGTCTTTGGGTTACGCTATCTTAATAGTCATTGCTCAATGTGAAATCACAAAAAAAACACAACAACACCAAAAACCCATATCCAGCCATTAGTTGCAGCAGTTTGCGATCTGGATCTGACCTCAGTGGCTTCTTAACTAAATCAGGCTTAAAATAAACCCTGATTTAGCAGTATGTGGGAATGCGCGCTAGAGAAGACGAGTGTTTAGCAGCTGGAATTTTCCAAAATCTACCCCTCCGGCCACCACGTCAGATAATACCCATCTATTTTTTTTTTTTAACCCATTACTTCCTCCTCACCCCGGTACCAGAATTAGGGGATAAGGTGGAAGGAGGGCTTCCATTTAAGATCTCCCTGGTTTGATCTTTGCCATGGAACCATGGAGAAGGAAGGGGAGATCCATTCCCTTTTAAGCATTTTGTTGTTTAACTACCAAAAACCTCTGGATAAGTTTGTTTCGCCCTGATCTTCCCCACTTGATTGCCTTCGTCCAGGTGCTGCCATCTGCTGGTGGCTGAGCGCCATTGCTTCACTTTGCAAGGTGGCTGCGAAAGTTTAGAGCAGGGGTGTCAAACTTGATTTCATTGAGGGCCACATCAGGGTTGTGTTTGACCTTGGGGGGTGGGGGGGCTGAATGGGCATGGCTGGAGTGGGCGTGGCCAGGTCAACCTCCTGCAGTCCCTTGCATGGCCCTCCCGGGCTCTGTTTTTGGCTGCGATGGCCTCCTGCAGCCCTCGGCCAGCGAAAACGGAGCCCAGGAATTCTCCAGCCAGAGGAATTCTGGGAATGGAAGTCCGCACACCTTCCAGTTGCCAAGCTCGGTTTTAGAGTTTGGAGCAAGTCTTTCTCTACTTGAAGATTGGGTGGACTGGACTTCAATCCCCAGAGTTCCCCAGCCTGGCATTCTGGGGCTTGAAGTTTACCCATCTTAAAATTGCTCAGGTTGAGAATCTCTGGTTTAGAGTTTAGAACAATCTTGTTCAACTTCAGTGACTTGAAGATGGGTGAACTTCAACCCTGCCCAAATTCCCCAACTAATTCAGGAGAGAAGCAACTTAGAACTAAGGAGAAATTTCCTGACAGTGAGAACAATTAATCAGTGGAACTGCCTGCCTCAAGAAGTGGTGAATGCTCCAACACTGGAAGCTTTTAAGAAGAGATTGGAGAACCATTTGTCTGAAGTGGTGTAGGGTTTCCTGCCTAGGCAGGGGGTCCCTTCCAACGCTATTATTCTCCTCTCCTCTCCTCTCCTCTCCTCTCCTCTCCTCTCTCCCTATCCCTATCCCATCCCACCCCATTCCTATTCCATTCCTATTCCATTCCATTCCCATTCCCACTCTATTCTATTCTATTCTATTCTATTCTATTCTATTCTATTCTATTCTATTCTATTCTATTCTATTCTATTCTATTCTCTATTCTATTCTATTCTATTCTATTCCTAATTCTTATTCTTATTCTTATTCTATTCTATTCTATTCTATTCTATTCCATTCTATTCCATTCCATTCCATTCCATTCCATTCCATTCTATTCTATTCTATTCTATTCTATTCTATTCTATTCTATTCTAT
>NW_020716873.1:21398-32095 GCF_900518725.1 Notechis scutatus
GACATCTTTCCTGTTTGCTAACAATACCAGTCCTGGGTGGGGGAGAAATACTCTATTTTACTACCCCTCCTTTCCAGTTTAAGCCCCTGCAGCCATCTAGCCTTCCACCTGAACCAGAATAACATAATTGGACTGTAGAATTCTAGAAAAAGAACTAGAACAGTATCAATAAAACCCAAACTTCTAGAAGGGCTAGAACTCTAGAACTCCAACATGATTATAAATAAGCTAGGATTCTAGAAGAAGAGCCAGGCCTTTAGAGGGATTCCAGAACAATATCACTTAACTAGAACTCTAGAAGACGAACTAGAACTCTAGAAGGATTCCAGAATAATATAATTCAATACTAGAAGATGGAGGTCTCTGGAAGCTCTTCGTGGTTCTGAAGTTTTAAGTCCCCTTAAACTCTCATTTTTCTGTTCAATGCTTGAAGACTGAATTTCGGGACGTAAACAGCTTTCTCAGCAGTTTAGGAATATCTTGAATGGACAACATGGCATGCAAGGAAAGTGGGATGGGGAGGAAGGAACAAAGTAGGAAGTTGAGGCATCAGTTCTCCAAGCTTCAATCCTTTTCCTAATTCCTGGTGGTCAAATCACTATGGGGTTCTCTTCTTAGTTGTGGAAAATTAAAATATCTCGGAATATCATGGAAAGGGTGCCCTGTTGCTTGGAAATCCTTTTTTTTTTTCTCCTTCTCCTGCTTGGGTTTTTTTTTTTATTTTGGCCGAGACCAAGTGTGGGAAATCCATCTTCTTCTCGTTGAGATGAAGGTGTCCTCTGTGCTCTCTCGCCCTGGAAGGAAGCGCTTCCAAGCGCTTCTTAAAATGTTTTGCAAGCTCTCTGGAAAGGTAGCCGTGATCCGAATCAGAATGCAAACTTTTCAGAAGAGCAAGCCGGAACAAGTGAGCCCTTAACGGCTTTTTACAGACAAGATACACAGCCTAATCCAGCCGATTTCTTAGGATGCATCAAATCTCTACATTTGCATTCTGACCTGTCTCCTCCCTCTGGACTGTTCTTGTCTTCCAGGATCCGTCCACCATGCCCGAGGTTAGAGAGCTCACCGATGCTTTGGCCAATGTGCCTATGGACCCCATCACCGGCGTTGGCGTCGTCGCCTCCCGGAGCCGAGCCCCGACCAATTACGACGTGGTGAGTATGAAGTCTGCACAACCATCGCCTGAATTGTTTCCTTTCTCCTTTGGGTTTGTATCTATCATCTTTTAACGACCTCATAATCCCTTGCGGGAGGTGGAGAAGCTGAGCAACTGAATGGAGCTAGCACAGTGTTTACTGGCCAGATGCCTTTCCTGTTGCCGGTGTGGAGCTTTGTTCAGCAGAGATATTCCCACTGTGCCCAGTGAGAGAAATATCTGCCTCTACCTAGGATTGAACTCCTGATTGTGAGGTGAGAGCTCCACCTCTGGGCCACCGTACCACTCCACTCCTTCTCTGTATAATGCAAGCAAATTGCTCTTCGTGCATTCTTTTTAAAAAGCACAGAACTCTGTGGAGCTATAAGCCAACTTTAAGCCGGGTTAGCAAAACAACATAGCCAGGTTTGTGGCGCATGATTCCCAAGCGAATAAATCATGATCTTTTTCTAAGCTGCCCAAAGTTGCTTTATTGGCATGTAAACATAATATATAAATAAGAAGGGGGAATGTCCTTGCTGGTCTCTACTTCTTGCAGACATTTCATTACCAAACTAGGTAACATCATCAGGGCTAGTAGGGAATGGAATCAACTCTTATTTTATATTTGGAGTGGCTTTGCCCTCTCAGTGTTGGTTTCCTCCTTTCAACCCTGAGCTACAAATATTGTCCTTTATCAATAAAATAAAATAAAAACATTAGAGTCCACTGGATAGGCTGTTTCACCTATGCTAAAGTAAGGATTGAGATAAATGAGGATGCAAATTGTCTTAGCACAGTGTGAGAACACAGGCTGGCTGTTCTCCCAACAGCTGTGCACAAATTTATCCTGGTTTGGTGGGTGGTCATACCTGAATCCAACTTTCTCTGCTTTCTCCTTTCAGCAATACTTGGTGATTGTTCAGAGAATTCCACTTGTTTTTCCCCTAGAGCAATTTTAAAATTAAAACACGATAAATAAAAAAAAGTGGGGGGGAATAAAAATTAAAACCAGTGCACCCACATTGCTGAGTTTAGTTAAAAAACAAACAAACCCCAAAGTCATGCAGTTGATTGGTTATTCTAGCAAGCAGCGTGCTGAGACAGATGTCGGTGGATAGTTTTCACACCCTCAAGAGGACTAGCGGCTTAAAAAAATGGAATTTATGTGTAGGGAAATGTACCTAGACGACACTGTATTTTATTTTTAATGCTAACCCTCCACAGGCTGTTTCCAAAGGCTGTTTCTTAAGACTATGAATCTGGCTTAAATGCTTGTTTGTTCTTGTAACCTCTCTCTTTGCAACCCAACCCTAGTGCTTTTTTTTTTTTTTTTTTTGCCCCGAGCCCTTAACTGCGTAGCCTGCAAAAATGCAGTTTTTTGCGAGTTTCTTGAGGGTTGCTGCTGTGTTCCTATTTAATCTGTTGGTCATAGACCGCCGATCCGGTTGTGTAGCTTAGCCAAACCAGCACCTTCCTAATTTTATGATATTGTTTGGAGAACTTGCAAAAAACAAAAACACAAAAAAACACTTTTTAAGGGAAAACTAAATAAAGGAGAGGTTCAAAGAACTCATTGGCATTTCAGTGCCAGCAAAAAGAAAATAAAAAGAAAAGAATTTTGCAAAAATCACCTGTCTGGAATCTCAAAACAGGAGCCTTCTATCCATAGCTACTGTATTTCCTCATACTTGACAGTTGATAAGGGAGCGTTGAGTTCACTACTTCAAATTCCAAGAAGGATGGTTTATTTGTTTTATTATCACACACACACACACACACATGCCAAAGTGAGAACTGGCTTTTGAACTGTTTTGCAAGAAGGAAAGGGAAAGGTCACGTTGATGCACCAGATAACAAAAGGGATGTAAATCTCATTTCTCAATTCCAGTTGGCTGGAAAGTTTTGTTGGGTCTGCTAAAGTGGTCTAAACACAGGCAGTTCTCGACGTCGAGCCCCAAATCCCCGTGGCTAAGCGAGGCATCTCTTTGGTGAGTTTCGGCCCCGTTTTACCATTGTTCCTGCCATCGTCGTTAAGTGGATCATTGCAACTGTGATTAGTCCCACGGTTGTTCAGTGTTCTGACCCAAACCTTGTTCCAAGGAAACCAACACGAAACGGAGGTAACAGCAAAACCTTTTCATGATTCTTTACGAATTCCGTTCCTTCCTGGTTAAAAGGCTGTTTCATAGTAATTGTCTCTGATAAGAAGGAGCCTTGCCAAGGTGGTGCAAGGCTGCCAAGAACACTAGATAAAGTTGCCAAGAAATAGTTCAAACACAAAGAGTCTCCAAACACAAACTAAGAGTCCAAACATCCACAAGGCTTGAGTGCAAAAACTTCTTTGCTTCCTGCAAAGAACTCCCGTTTCTCAGCTGGCTTTTATCTCTTAAAGGAGGGGGCCATCACCTTGCAGCCTTATTCCCAAGTCGCCTGTGCTGCTGCAGCTGCTCTTTCCTTCGAGCAGCCCTGTGCGCACGGCACTGGGCACAGGCTCCTCGGGGACCTCTTCCTCACTGCTGCCAGCCTCCACAATCTCCGAAGGCAGCACTCCACTCCCTGATGGTCCTGGCCCCATCTTTGCATCACACGCAGGCCCCGCATCCAAGTCCTCACTCTCCGAGACCTCACCTGCTGCTGGCGAACCACAACATTCAGCGAATCCGGCTTCCCCACTGACTTGGCCTGTCACAAAAGGGGATCATGTTAGACCCCGGGGACAATTTCAACCATCATAAATAGGAGTCGGTTGCCAAGAATCTGGATTTTGATCATGCGATCGTTGGGACGTCACTGCAAAAAATGGTCATAAGTCCCTTTTTTCAGTGCCGTTGTAACTTTGGACACTAAGTGAACTGACATATGTCGAGGACTTTCTGTAGTTATTATCTAGGTTTCTGGATGGTGGTTATATAGGAAATGAATCATAATTCTGCCTTGCAAACCTCACCCAACTCCTTATAACTCCACCGAGTTGATCCAGTGTGGATGTTTGCTTTTCCTTGGCATATTAACATAAATATTGAAATACAATAATCCATACTAGTCAACGCACAGCATTTATATTAAATGCCTCACATTAATATTAATGGATTACATTAATTTATATTAATTTATATTAATGTGTTACATTTCTACCCATGCATTGCCTTTATGCTAACATGTGACATTTATTTTAATCAATGCATTACGTTGTATTAATCCGTGCATGGCATTTATATGCCACCCAACTCCTAGCAAAGGTGACCTTTTTCCCATGTGGTCAGATATTCCTGGTCTTGGAAACTGGTGCAATATGATTTAATTAACATGGTTGACGTGTTTGGTGTCAAAGAGGCCAAGTTGCTAGTCCTCAGGGTTTCAGTAAGGGCAAGGAAGACGAACATGCCAGAGTCAAGCTAAGGATATTTACCTGATAGGGAGGGTTAATTGGAACCTCAGTTCCTCACCCATCTCTGTTGCGAGGAGCACACAGGAATCCCAAAGTTGGCACATTCACCCAAGTTGTCCTGGATTTTAATGTTTACGTTTTTATTTTGCATGGGGCAGGGATGAATTAATTGCGCTTTTGGCATTCGGCAGGGAAAGAGGCAGAAAATGTTCTTGGAGGATAACATTCGAACATGTGCAGGCTGGTGTCTCAGTTTTTGGCAGTTTTCCAGGCCAGGGATGGGAAGCAAGTTTGGGGATCATAAGGAGAGATACCTGTGTTTTTTGAGGTCTCAAGATTATGCTGCGTCCTGGGGTTATGTGATTACTTTTTGCCACCAGATTCACTTAACAACCATGCGACTAATTTAATAACTTGCAAGTGAGCCACTTAACAACGGTGGTGAGAAAAGCCGTAAAATTGGGGCAAAATTCACCGAACAAATGTTTTGTTTAGCACCCAGAAATTTCAGGCTCAATTGTGGGTCGTAAGTCAAGGACTATCTGTCTTCTAGAAGGAGGGGAAAACACCAAATCTGGTCCAAAAAGTGTGAATATTCCCATCCATATCTCCCACCTCCTTTTCTTTTTCTTTTTCCTTAATCTGTTAGGGAAAAGATGCCTTCATTTTCAAAACTCTTCTCTTAAAAATCTTGATATAAAGGGATCTTTTCTTCCAAACTTAAAAATGCTGCGTTCTGTAATGGAAAAAAAAAAGGCCCAAAGGAAAAAAGATACTATATATGAAGGACTTATTTGACTCTTGGAAAGCCAGGCTCAGTTCTTCCTCTGTTGCAAATTTCAACTATTTTCCACTGTTTTTGTGGTTAGTGTTTTCTTCTCCTAGTCGATTCCCTCATGCTTGAATTTCCCAGGCTTTGGGTCTGGCACACTCTCTTTTTCCTTCTTCTGGCATCTCCCCAAAAGCTTCTCCCCACCCCCCAAAGATTGAAATAAAATCGCATTGTCGACATTCCACCCCTGTACACATTTTGTGGCAAACGTTTTGTTGTCAGAATGCTCAAGGCAGGGAGGAAATTACCCCGAGATGAAACCAGCTCTTTGAAGTTTCTTCTTTTAAACCTTCCCCCACCTCCTTTTAAAAAATAAAATAATAAAAAAAAATAATGGAATGCTGGGTTTATTGGCTTGCTGTTATAAACAACGGTTGAAAAAAAAAAAAAACCCAATTGCATGCCAAGGTTCTTAAACCTGGCTTAAGCACAGCACAGCATTTAATAACCCAGAATTTCATCTTTTTCAGGTTTTTTTTTTACTTATCTTTACATGGGGGAAACATCATAAAGCAAGGTAAAATTTACTAGCAAGAAAAGATGGATGGATGGATGGATAGATTAGAGAAATAGATGAGGAGATTAGAGATAGGTAGGTAGGTAGATAGATACATTAGAGAAATAGATAAGGAGATGATGGATGGATGGATAGATGATAAATAGGGAGGATAGGGAGAAAAAGGGAAGGAGGGAGGGAAAGAAAGAAAAAAGGAAATTAAACGTCAACTCCTAAGAGATGTGGACACCACAACTAGGAATTGTTATGAGCAGGTAAGGACAGAGGATCCAGAAGTTATATCCTGTCCTCCTTTCAAATTTCTCAAAGAGAAATCTTAACAGCTTTTTGTACATGGCCTAATTTTTTATGTCAGGAACAATTTTCTTCTGCTAAGGTTGAGATTGTCCTGTGTCTAGCCAAGCCCTGATTGGGTTAGCTATCGTTCATTCAAGATGCTGTTGGAGACCCAGGTTGGATGGTCCTGTCTGCCGATGGCACAGAGTCTGTGAACTCAAGGTTTGGGGTTAGGTGTGTCACTCAAGCCCAGAATGTGTATAAGGGAAAGGGAGAGACAAACAAGGAATGGCACATAAAACTTCTTGAAGAAATTAAGATTTATTTAGCACATCCTGATAGCATGTCCCAGTAATTAGAATGGGCTCAGAGCCCAAAAAAACCTGCCTATCGTTCCAACAACAGCATTCCTTTCTTGAAAGCACTTGGAACAAAAATGCAGACGGAAATAAACATGTCCCTTGCTTTTTCAACATTGTTGTGCACTGTGGAAGTTTGGAGATGGCCCCCACTGTGGTTGAAACAAATTGCAAACTGGATTTGAAGAGGTGTTGGTAATCTTCTTGCACAGGGTTGTCCACTTTCCAAGAGTTGTGTTTAAAAGCAACAACAACAACAAAGCTTTGCAGATATTTGCTGTGAATTCACATGTTGCTTGATGGTCTTCTTGGATTGTGGGTCAGTTTGTGTTATTTTTCAGTTTGTGTTTAACCGCCAAGTCTTCCTCATCTCTAAAAGAAGTTTAGGATCTCTACTTTGGATTGCGGTACTATTGATTTCTTTGCAACATTTGTAGAGGCTGGTTTGACGCAACTCCTCAAGTCAATGAGAAAGGATGGAGAAGAATGGTTTATCTCTGGAAAGCTTGGATAGTTTTTTCGGCTTTCTGAAAAAGGGAACATTGGTAGGACTACACAATCCTCAGAGAAAATACCCTTCATGGAAACCACTCCAGAAATGGTCCCATCTCTTGGTATGACCATCACAACAGCTCTGCCAACAGTGTATTTGCCTCTGTAGTGTACTGTGGTTGTTTTAAACGTGGTTTATTAAATGCATCACAAGTTGTGGTATCCTTGGTGCTCTCTGAGCTTGATGGGTTTCACATTTCATTACCCAACTAGGTAACAACACAGTGCCTGAAGATGTGACCTACCACTGAATACCCAGCACTGATGATATTCCCTAGTTATAGACACAACTAACCTGGCCCTTCCCTTTCTCTTTTTTCCCTCCTAGGTCGCACAAACAGCAGATGGCTTAGATGCTGATCTTTGGAAAGATGGCTTGTTCAAATCCAAGGTCACACGATATTTGTGTTTCACGCGGACTTTCTCCAAAGAGAATGTAAGTGGATTGCTTTTTTTTTGGCCCAGACATTTTCTTAAAGTCCAAACTTGGAGCAAGAGGTCTGTTGCCTGATACTCTAAAGAAAATAAAAAAGGAATATAAGAAAGGAAGAGAGGGGAGAAACATTCGTGCATGTTTTGGTTCATTTTCCTTGCCTGATATCCTGGATCTGTCGCTTGACTCGCCAAAGCAGGCAGATAGGTACACTAATCGGTGTGGTGTAATGTTGAAGGGGTTGAAGTAGGATCAATGAGGATATATTTTGACTCCCTCCTCAGTGGTGAAGGTCTCAGCCCAGCTGCTGGTTGGAATTGTGGTTGTGAGAAGGTTGAAGGGGAGGGTGTTTTGGGCATTAACTATTGGTATAGCTGGTTCCTAAAGAGCCAGTTTGGATTAGGGGTTAAGGCCCTGGATTAGAAGCTGGGAGAATGTGGGTTTGGTCTGGGAGCCAGGAGATCACAAATTCGAATTAGAAATCAGGAGACACTACATTTGGATTTGGAGATCATGAGAAGAGCGGAGACCATGAGAAGCAGGAGACCCTGGATTTGGAGCCAGGAGACCATGAATTCTACTCTTGCTGTAGGCACCAAAGCCAGCTGCCTGGTTTTCGGCTTGTCCCTGTCTCTCAGCCCAAGAGCCAGAGTCAAATAATGGCG
Source organism: Notechis scutatus (assembly GCF_900518725.1). The sequence continues at coordinate 29,559 of NW_020716873.1, forward strand.
AAGGTTTTTCCTTTTCAGCCCATGGAAATTCCCTGGGGGAGGTTCTCCCTCAGCCCCAGGAAGCCCTTCCAAAAGGCCTTGCCAAGAATGCTGTACGGTCTTGTCTGTGAGTTGCCAGAAGCTGAGTCTGACTCAAAGGCAGACACATAAAACATCACTGGTTCCTAGTCAGGTTTTGTTCCCCATTATTCACATTCTCTTTGGTCTCCCATGCCAAGATTCTTTGGGGAGAAGAAAATGCATCTTGATGTTGCAGGGTGCAAAATCCATTTTCTCTCCTTCCATTCACCCCCGAGCAAAAGATGTTTCCAGAAAGGCTATGCTGACACAGGATGATGGGCTTCTACTTGTCTGGTTGTCAAAACAAGGGAGATCCCAGATACAGTTTCTGATGGAAACGTTATGAAACGTGAGCGTAGCAGCTTTGCTGTGGAACATGGTTTCTTCTCCAGTCAATTAATAAGGAACGACGTTGGCTTGGTTTCCAAGCGGGGTTCCTTGTTCCAACTTGGCATGGAAGAAACTTCTTTTTCCCCCGCATCTTACTCTGCTTTCTGGACTTCTTGGGCCTAAAGCTTAAAAAAAAAAGAAGCTGATTACAAAATGGATTTATGTCTTTTCTGCCCAGATAAGGATCTTCTCTGTCTGTGTAATTTTTTTTATGGCTGTGTTATATAAAACTGGAGCTGTGTAATTTTGGGAAGAGAGCCTCTGGAAAGATGTGGTTTCCAAAGGCTCCTTCTGGTAGTATGTCATCAGCGCACACACACACACACACACACACACACAAAAATAAGGGAATTATAAGCCAATGTCACAGTCTGATTTATGCTGGTCTGTAACTATAATACAGATTTGATTGATCGATTGATTGAATGTTTATGATCTTTCCAACCTCTTTGCCAATGCTCAAATCATTGTCTTTATCCAAGAATTAAATCTTCCAAAGCCATGCCTCTTGATCCAGCACCCCAACTTGAGCTTCAACCTCAGATGAGCAGGAATTGTGTGTGAGAAAGTCTGGATGCATGGATTGTGTTTGTACAGTAACCTTATTGACTGGGTGAATGGAGTCATCAGATTAACGATCTTGTGGGAATGTAATTTATGTTCATTGGGGTGGTTTAGCTTTTTGCTGAGTTCTCTCCACTATTTGCCAGTCACGGAGTGTCCTGCCTTTCTTCTAACAGAGTCACTTAGGTAATGTTTTGGTTGACATGAAACTCATAGACGTAAAAGATACGTTGCCCGTGGGCTTCATCCCAATTCAAGAAACTATGGATACACGTAAGTAGAATTAGTAGCCTTCGTTGTGCTCAGATCCTCTCTAGGTTCAACTAGGGAGAGGATTCTCTGACATAGCCAGCTTATGCATTGAGTTGAATTCTATCTGCATCCCTATCGTTGGGTTGCAGTTGAAGGTCAACCCATCAAAATCCAGACTAGACAGGAGAAAAGGAGGGAGGGAGTTAAACACTGAGGTTCAGCGGGGAAAGAAAGCTAAAAAATCCTGAACTATAGAAACATCTTGGTCAACATTCTGCCATCAGGACTGGTGCCTTCTGAGAAGTTCTGGATGAAGTTCCCCTCACACATAGTAAGGCACCACCATAACTGGAACCAATATGAGCTTCATCCAATGTAGCTGGATGTCCAAGTGTTACAATCCTGCCCTCTCCTCCGTAAGAGAGCATTTTTCTTTAGGATTGAGACCGTACACAAAGTCCACAATTGGCACTTCCCTTCGGCAGAAGTTTCACCAAGTTTTAAAGGTCCAGATATTCGTGTCTCTGCATGATTCAGGGTTAGAAGTTCTCTACAACTTGACCAGAAAGTTTGGAGATGGAAATGCACAAATGGGGTGGGAAGGAGAAACTGGGATAGTTGAGAGTAATCATTGTTAGTTTTCTCTTTCTTTGTGTGTCTGTGTTTCTCTCCTCTCCTCTAAGCCTTCAACTACTTGTAAAGAGAAGAGATTCTTTAAACTCACCCTGTCTTTTTCAGAAGAAACTGCTTTTCGGAAAAAGAGGTTGTGCATTAAATTTATTCCCCGGGATTCCACAGAAGCCGCCATTTGTGATATCCGGATCCTGGGCCGAGGCAAACAAACTCTTCCACAGTATACATACATAGGGTATGGAGGTGTTTTTGTTTTTCTCTGATATTAAGACCTTTCCTTGGCTTTTTTCAGATGAGGTTTCCCTTCCAGTAGGACCTCTAGCTCATTTCTAAAGGGTCTTTGTTGTGTCTTCTACCAACTGAATAAAGCATACAATGAATAATTAAGGGCACTCGGTATGTCTAGTATAATAAAAAGAAGGACTATGGGTGTCATAATAGCAGTTTTCCAATATTTGAAGGGCTGCCACAAAGAAGAGAAGATCAACCTATTCTCCAAAGCATCAGAGGGCAGGAAGTAACAGATAGAAATTTATCAAGGAGAGATCCAACCTAGAATTATGGAGAAATTACCTGACACTGAGAACAATTAATCAGTGGAACAGAATTTGTGGGTGCTCCATCACTGGAGGTTTTCA
>NW_020716873.1:32105-49074 GCF_900518725.1 Notechis scutatus
TCTTTTCTCCTCTCCTCCACCATTCCTTCTCCCTCTCTTTTTCCTGCTCTTCTTCCTCCTCCCCTTCTCCTCCAACCCCGCCACCACGACCACTACCCCGCCTTCATCCTCCAACTCTTAAGCAGGATAGTTGACGGTGAACGATTTATCGGTAGGAAAAGAGAATAAGCTGACATTGGTATTCCGCTCACACCAAATTGTAGGCGAGCAACGGAATCCAAAAATCGGGCAGCTTCCATTTTGTCTGGAAGTCACCAGAAAACCGGGCGAGATCGTTCCTTCTTTGTCGTCCCTTTACCCTGGTCTCCAAGGCTGTTTCCCCCCCACACACACACACAATTTACGGAGAGAAGAACACCCACCCGCTTGCACAGACCCACACAAAAAACCCCACACAAATATAAACACACACACACACACACGCAGAGACATTATTTCTCTTCTTCCTCTTTAATAAACCCTTTTTCCTGTGCTGTCATTTGAACACTGATGGGGGGGGCAAAGGGGATGGATGCGTTGCTCAAGGAGAATTAATTGGCATTTGCTCATATTAATGAGCTGCCCCCCCCCGCTCCCCCCCCCCCCCCCCCCCCCCCCCAAGATTCTCTCCAAGTCCTAGTAATTAATTGTTAATATCTTTTCAGGGCGAACTTCGTCTACTCGCTCGAGTAGGGCAGGAGGGAATAGCCGGATGCCGACATGCCACACATTGCAAGTGGCAGCGGTGTGTGTGTGCGTGCAGTCCTCCGCCGTGCTTTTGCCCCCCCCCGCTCTCCCCCCTTCAGGCAGCAGCGTGTAGCGGGCGGAGTCGTCATGCATCGCCGGCGCATTCGGCAACGGTGTCAAAACACAACTTCAATTAATTCCCTCTAATTATGGCTCCAGAGAGACTGGCTTTTTTTATTGTTCCTCGTTAAAAGGCATTGCCTTTTCCCTTTTTATTTTATTTTTTAAATATCTGCCTTTTTTCCCTTAAATCTCTCCGTCAAATCTGACCCTCCTCTCCACCCCCCAAAAAAATATTTCAGTGCCCCAAAGGCAGCAAGAAATCCAGAAACCTCTTAAGAAGAAAGGAAGGGAAGTTGAGGCCGGATTTGGTGCATGATATGTCCCCCTCCCCCCCCACAAAAAAAAGGGTGTGTGTGTCAAAAATACAGATAGTTCTTCGACTTATGGCCGGTTCAAATTTCTGACGGACCTCCCTGAGGGACTTCGGGCCAACTGCCACCGCCCCTCCCCCCACAGGTCACAGGACTGCATGTTGGACGCTCGTTAGCTCTTAGTTGGCAGCATCCCAGGCTCACCTGGCCACATTTTTACCTCAGGGGTGAAATATTTTTGTGGTAAACCTGCGTGGTTTTTTTTGGTAAAACAGGCCCATAGTGAACAATTGGTTCACTTAACGATCGACACACACAAAAAATATGAGGCATAAAATTAGGTTGGTCATACACTTTGGTGCTATTATTTTCTGGAGTTCATTGGCTATGTCTGTGTATCTCTCTATATTACTCTCTCCCTTCTATCTGTCTGTATCCATTTGTCATCCATGTTTATCTACCTACCTTACCTACTTAAATACCTACCTACCTATCTACCTATCTAAATAGAAATATTTATTTTTTATTTAGAAATCAAAATAAATAGAATTAAAAAGCAGAATAAAAATAGAAGTAATAAATAAATTTCTCTATTCTTCTATCCATCTGTATCCATCCATCTTTTTTTCTATTTTTCTATCTTTCTATCTATCTATCTATCTATCTATCTATCTATCTATCTAGAAATAGAAATAAAAGGCAGAATAAAAATAGAATCATAGTGATAAATAAATTTCTCCATTCTGTCCATCTGTATCCATTTGTCATCCATATTTATCTGCCTGTCTGTCCATCCATCCATCCATCCAAATAGAAATAGAAATAGAAAGCAAAATAAAAATAGAAGTAATAAATAAATTTCTCCATTCTTCTATCCATCTGTATCCATCCATCTATTTTTCTGTCTATCTGTCTGTCTATCTATCTATCTATCTATCTATCTATCTATCTATCTATCTATCTATCTATCTATCATCTATCATATCTTAACTATTCTATCTGCAAATAGAAATATAAATAAAAGCCAGGATAAAAGTAGAATCCTAGCAATAAATCACCTAATTTCGTGTGTCTAAAGATAGGGTTGAAGACAGAGGCAGTTCCCCTAGGTAATGGAAACTTTTTAGATAAAGTTACTAATAGTATACAACTACTGTTACCACTGTTGTTAATAATAATAACAATAATAACAACAACAACAGTAACAATAATAATAATAATAATAATAATAACAACAACAACAGCAACAACAACAACAATAATAGAAAACCAGCAGTTGAAAGCAGAGAGTTCAGAAGATTTTAAAGATTTTAATATTACAAAAAGCTGTGCGGGGAATCAAAAGAATTTTGCTTGGTAGTTAAATCAGGCTAAGGATTCGTTTTCAGATTTAACAGACATTTGTGTACTGACTAGTCTGTTAAATCAAGCTTTTGCTGTGTTAACATTGAGCCTCATCCACGCAAGGTTTCAGTTACCCCAGCTTGGACCTTAGCACATGTAGAGTTGAGCAAGATTCAACACTTTGAGCTCTGAAATGATGCAATTCTGGGCTTTACTTGTCTTTGCCTGTTTTATTCCCCCACTTAAATGCAAAACATTTTTGGGGGGATAAAAATTTCTCCAGAATGGCCTTGCTAACCTTTCCCCACTGAATTAAGCCTTGGAATTAGTCATCATGTTTAAGTGTGACGGCTTGAATTGAAGGACTTTCCTGAGTTCCAAATGATGCATCTCCCCTCCCAAGCTCTCTCTTTTATATCAATAGGGCTGCTGGAAACGATGATTAATTATATTCCAAATTCTAGCAGCCTCCGTTCACCTCGGCTCTGTTATTGTTTCCCAATTGTTCTTCCCTCTCGCTCACCATTTCTTTCTCTCTTCCCTCTTCTCCACTTTTGTTCGGAGGGCTGTTATTTATTTATTAAAAAATAAAAAACCGTGCGTGTGTGAATATGAATTTCAAAATTGAAAGTAGTAATTGATTTGCCATATGCTGCCAAGCTGTTGGCGTTTAACAGTGTGCGTTCAAGGAACTTGGGGGTTGTATTAATCTTTTGCCTCCCAATAAATTAGGTGGTTTGGGGTTTCTGAGTGGCACATTTATGTACATGTACAAGAGAGAGAGAGAGGGAGGAAGTTCCCTGTTTATAGTTTAAAATGATTATAAAACGTGGATTTTGAAAAATAAATGCCAGCAGAAAACATAGTTGTGGTTTTGGCTGGCAGCAATAATGAGTTTAGGATCCATATCTGGCTGATGCTTGTATTGGTATAAAGTCAATTCATGCCAGCAATTAGGGCAGATTTAAGATTGTTTGTTTGTATCTCGCCTTTATTATTTTTACAAATAAAGTGATAAACATATCCGACACACCTTCCTCCTCTTATTTTCCCCACAACAATAACTCTGTGTAGTAGAGGAACTGGCCCAAAGTCACCCAGCTGGCTCTCATGGCTAAGGTGGGACTAGAATTCACCATCACCCAGTCAGCTTTCATACCTGACAGGACTAAAACTCACAGTCTCCTGGTGATTGGCTCAAAGTCACCCAGCTGGCTTTCATGCCTAAAATGGGACTATAATTCATTGTCACCCAGCCAGCTTTCATATCTAAGACAGGTCTAGAACTCACAGTCTCCTGGTGATTAGCCCAAAATCGCCCGCCTAGCTTTCTTTGTCTAAGGCAGGACTAGAACTCACAGCCTCCTGCTTTCTAGTCTGGTGCCAACCACTAGGCCAAACTGGTTCTATTATGGTCAAGTCAAGTCCTCTCCTACTTAAGCTGGATAACCCAACTTTGCCACTGTTTTTTCCATTCACTAGTGTCCAGTTCTCGGGTGTTGCCTGGACTAATCCTTGCCGTTTTCTTGGCAAGATCTTGATTTGCCATTGCCTCCTTCCTAGGGCAGAAAGAGAGTGACTGGCCCAAGGTCATCCAGCTAGGCAAGACGAAAACCAATCTCCATGAGTATCCCTGCCTCCCTAACTTGGGTTGTTGTTCTTGGAAGTACAAACATGTTCTTTGGTCTCTTCTCTTTAGACATATATCGTTGACGCTTCCTGCCAGTTTCCGAGGGAAAGGGCATGGCACTCGTCCAGATTTTGAGTACCAGCACTCCAATTTATATGCCATTTCAGGTAAGAGACAAATCTCCTTGCTTTATAACAGCTTTTAGCTCTACGTAGCTCCCTCACTTTGGGCCAAGAAGAACTCACAGACCTTTACAACCATAGCTACATGTGCTAAAATTACATGATGTTGCTTTAGGCAGGTAGCCCTGAACTTACAACCACAAGTTTTCCGTTGCTAAGCAAGACTGCCGTTCAGTGAATTTTGGGCCACTTTACGACCTGACGACGACCGTTGTGAAGCGAATCTCTTCGATTGTTCAGTCACTAACATGATTGTTAAAGTGAACCTGGCTTCTCCGTGGATTTTGCTTGTCAGAAGGTCACAAAGGGGGAAATACTGCAGCTGTCATAAAGACATGCCAGTTGCCAAGCCTCTGAATTTGGACCACCTGACCATGGAGATGCTGCAACCATCGTAAGGGTGGGAAACGGGCATAAGTCACTTTTTTCAGTGCCGTTGCAACTTTGAACGGTTATTAGAATAGAAATAGAAATAGAAATAGAGTTGGAAGGGGCCTTGGAGGTCTTCTAGTCCAACCCCTTGCTCAAGCAGGAGACACTATACCCTTCCAGACAAATGGATGTCCAACCTCTTCTTGAAAACCTCCAGTGATGGAGTACCCACAACTTCTGTTCCACTGATTAATTGTTCTCCCCGTCAGGAAGCTTAATTCCAGGTTGCTTCTCCCCTTGGTTAGTTTCCATCCATTGTCCCTTGTCCTGCCTTCTTGGTGCTTTGGATAATAGCTTGACTTCCTCTTCTTTGGGGCAGCCACTGAGATATTGGAAGACTGCTATCATGTCTCCCCTAGTTCTGACTAGACATACCCAGTTCCAGCAACTGTTTCATCCTCCAGTCCCCTAATCATCTTTGTTACTCTTCTCTGCGCTCTTTCTAGAGTCTCAACATCTTTTTTACATTGTGGTAACCAAAACTGGGTTGACTCCCTTGTAACAATTTTTGTAGGCATTGGGAGAAAGATGGCATGCCCACACTGAAAAGAGATGTGGCACTTCTGAGGCTTTCTGTTGGTGGTCAGGTGGTCAGTTGAATAGTCCTTCTCAACATCAATCCGTCCTCAGACTGGATTCTTGACAATGTGACAGCACAAGGTTCTCAAGAGGTTCCATTAATCTTCTGACCTTGGGGATCTTAAGAGTTCATTGAGAAAAGAACATCCACACCTTTCATGGCTTCTTCTGAAGGGTGGTGTTGAGTCAGAACTACAAGGGCAACCAGAGAGAAGTCCAAGAAGGAGAGACACAGGGCAGGAATGATTTTTACCCAAGGACCCAAGCAGGGGGTTGGACTAGAAGACCTCCAAGGTCCCATACCGACTCTTATTCTGATAACATCCCTAAAGCACAGAAGGAGGACAGGCTGCTGCAACGGAGGAGGAGGAGATGATTTCTAATAACGGAAGTCAGAAGGAGGAATAAGTCACTTTAAGGAGGCATAAATTGTTGACGGTGGCGCATAAACAGCCATCGTTCTCCGCCGTCTGTCCCTGCCAATAACAGGGGGACAGTGCCAACATAAAGAAGAATCTCATCAGGGAGAGGGAAGGGGACAAAGCTTGTATTTCGGATCCTTGTGTAAAAGGTTAGTGGCTAACAGGTGGCGAGGTTTTCCCACCGTATAAAGCCATGTGCAGGCTGTCAGACTCACACAGCCTGCCTGGTTTCATGTGATGGATGGCCTGTTTTCTTGATTAAACCTTCCGTCACTTAAGGAACAATAAGCTGCAGCACCGAGGTGTTGAGGTGTGTGTGTGTGTGTGTGCAGTGCGTGCGTCTGTGTGTTTCTGCTTTCCATTTTTGCAGACGGTGGGCGCAGCGCGCAGCATGTATTATTAAAATGAACCTGGCGTCAATGGCATCTTTATTTCCTTCGCAAGAGAAACGGCCCTTAAATTTTGCCCTCGTAACAGGATGGGACAGAACTGGCCCCTTCATCAGGGTAATTGGTAGATTAATCAACTTAAACTTGAGTTGATTAATTCAAGATTTTATATATATATATATATTCCTCAAGGGTTTTTTTTTAAATCATCTCTGGTCTTTGAGGTTTTCCATGATTTTGTCAAGGTACGATAAAATGCAAGTACAAATATATATATTTTTCTCCCTTTCAAGGATAAATAGCTTTTTTTCCCCTCTCGCCCTTATTATATGCCATCTTGTCCTTGTGTTGGTGTCTTAAGCAGACACATCTGGAGATTTTGGAAACATGGAGGATTTAAATTTTACGAATTAATTGTTGCTTCCGCCTTTGTGATTGTTTTTTTAATTGCTGTTTTTTTTGGGGGGGGGGGGGCTTCCTTGTGAGCTTTCTAGAATGGTTCGATATAAGATAGGAAGCCATAACAAATAAAGTCATATGGTGAATTAATTGAAATGTTTCCCATTGCGCAGCGGTTTTACTGGATTATAATACGGCATGACCCCAGATCCCTCCAATTATCCCTTCATATCAGTTCTTTCATTGTTGCCCCGCTTCAAGACTTAGAATTCCCATCGATGGCTCTCTGTTAGTTAGAGAACTCTTCTATCTTCTAAAATAGTAATTTTTGGTGGAAAGAGTGTCACTGTGTGCTTCCAGCCCCACTGGGTTAGGGTTCGATTAAGTGAGAGTAATGTAGACTTAGCCCCAAATGATGGCAAGCATAAGAAGAATAAAGATGGTCGATTTTGGATGAAGAATTGAATTTGTGTGATGAAGCAAGTTTCATCCCTTGAAACATGGTCCTAGAGCTGGAATGAACCTAACAGATAACAGATAATCAGAGTTGGAAGAGAGCTTATAGGTCATGTAGTCCAACACAAGCCTTGGAGGTCTTATAGTCCAACCCAACGTCTAGTCCAAGGCAGGAGTCCTTATACCATAGAGCGGGAAGGGACCTTGGAGGTCTTCTAGTCCAACCCCTGTCCAAGGCAGGATTCCTTCTACCATTTTGGACAAATGGCTGTCTAGTCTTTTCCTAAAAACCTCCAGTGATGGAGCATCCACAGCTTCTGGTGGCAAGGAGTTCCACTGATAAATTATTTCCTCTGCCCAGAAATGTATCCTTAGCTCCAGGTTGGATCTCTCTTTAATGTTTATCTCAAAACTTCACCCCTTCTAGAATCTTAACAGCGTGGTCTAAATATTTGAATTCTGTGGATCTTTCTCCTCATTCAAGAATACTGGAACAATCTTTCTTTCTTTAATATTATTTTAAAAATTTTCTTTTAAAAATCAGAAGTGTTTCAAAGAATGTTATTCACATTGAAGGTTTAATTTAAAAAATGGGGTGTGCTGGTTGAAAGACAGCAGAATAGTCCCCTTATTTGTGAAGATGATGGAGACAGAATTATGTTCTGTCCGTTCCTCTTTATTATTAAATATGGGGTGGAGAAAATCACAACACACTTTAATATTCATTTATAAGCATGCTCCATAATCAACAAGATTTATTGAGAGTTAAATCAATGGCTTTCCAGTTTATTTCAATGGGCAAAAATCTAGCCATTGGGTATCTCTTCCCTTTGTTATCAGTAGGATGTAGAAACTATCTAAATTTCCTTGGCATACTCTTATGTGTTTATCAATTCAATGTCTTTCAAATTAAACACGAGTAAAATAATGGGGTTTGTCGTTAAACTGCAACATCTTTAAGCTTACTTTTTCTTGCTGTATTTACCTCAGAGGGCCTTGCATTGTTGCGCTACTAAATCCCAAACCTTATCCTTCCTATAAGAATGTCAGTTTGAGGAGTGCAGATATTCCATCAAAATTTTCGGAGTGAATGGATGAGCTTTTTAATACCTTGGCAGCTTTGGGGGGGGGTGTGTGTGTGAAGTTAATAAACAGCGTGTTCCAAGACAATATGTTAATGGCTCCCGGAGGGAGAAAAGTTGGTTTTGCTTCCAAAACCCCAAAAGAGGAGGGGGAAAAAAATGCTTTGGCGTGAAATGCTTGGGTTGCAAGATGTTTCATCTATCCACAAAAGGCTTTGGTAAGACTTATGGGCAAATCATACGTTACCGGCGCGGAGTTGAAATTCTTCTTTGTTTTGTTGCGAGAGATTTTGGCAGTGCTGTCCCAATCCATCTTTCCTTTTTTTGCTTCTTGGCTCAGCTCTTTCCTTCATTCCTGGCCAGTGCAAATTCCAATGCAATTCAAATTCTAAATTATACCAAGAATCACCAATGCAGGATCCTCTTAAGAGACACTTAGTTTCCCTGGCTGGTTGGGATCATTTACGAATTAAAAAAAGGGAGCTTAGGTGTAAATGTACTCAGCAATGGAGGAAAATATTACAGAAACTTCTGTCCACCTCTTTTACAAGGCTGACTTCAATATTCAGGTGAGGGAGAATCTGTGTCTTCAGGTTTGTATTTGCAGAAGCCGTTGTAGAGTCTTGCATAATAAAACTGTAGCAGGTGTTGGATTTCATCAGATTAGCAAGCTGTTGCTTGTATCCAGTCGTCAAACTTGATAGTTATGGTATATGGTGACATCCTTAATTTACGTGGGTCATATATTTTGGGTTTCTCAGTGCCAAGATTAGGAGCAGGTAGAAGGTGTGGGGTCTTTGGTGCTCTCTGAGCTTGGTTGTTTTCTTGCAGATATTTCATCACCCCACTAGGTAATATCATCAGTGCTACAAGGGAGTGGGGTATATGGAGAGGAGGAGGAGGAAGGCTGTGGGATCCTTGGTGCTGTCTGACTTTGGCGATTTTCTTGCAGAAATTTCACGATCCAGCTAGGTAATATCATCAGGGCTAGAAAGGAGTGAGATTTGCTCTCTGTTTATAGACAGTTCCTTCCAGCAGTGATGATGTTACCTAGCAGGTTCATGAAATGTCTGTAAGAAAACCACCAAGCTCAGACAGCAGCAAGGACCCAGAAGGCAATGGATATTTTCTTCTTCTCCTGATGGGGAAACTTAAGATGAACCAGAAAAAAAACAAACCTTTCAAAACTGTTTGAGGAAACCACAATAATTTACCCCAAAGTTCTTCCACATATTTCCAAGGTTGTCTGATTATTTACAAGTGGCTTTCGCTGTCGGATAACCCCACTCCCTTCTAGCACTGAGGGTGCCCCGTGGAAGAAACCATGTTTGTATTCAGAAGGGGAATTTAGTGCGTTAAATATGGTTGTAGACCTGATTTCCAAGTCATCCTGGCTCAAATCCTGGTTCAGCACTACCAGACATGGGTCCTTGACTGATATCCCTCATCTGGACAGTTGTCTGTCCCCAGAGGAGGACTTTAAAAAGGGAATGAACAGAAAGCCAAAGTTTAATGTGTAAGCTGCCTTGCCTATAAAGAGCACGAGACCCCCGTACATTAGCTCAACAAAGAAAGAATCTGTCAGTTTGCTGCAAAAGGAGCTAATTATTGGGGAGATTTCTCTCACTGTTGTCTATTAGACAATGAGCCATGCCAGGCTGAGCTCTTTTGTTCGCTGGTGTGAACTGCTTCTTGTTCTTTTCCCTTCCCTCCTTCTCTCGCTTGCCACCGCCTGATGTTTTATGGCATTAAGGACTTAGCTCTCTGCTGACAGTGCAGCTGTTTTCAGGATTGCTGGCTTCCAGATCACCCGGCTGCAAAATCAGAAGGGATCTGTGAGATCAGGTAGCCCAGCTCTCTTCAGGTCAAGAGCCCCTGATCATGCTGCTTGGAGGTGCTGGGATTTTTAACCATGATTCACACAATGAGCTTAACTAAGAAGGTCACAAACTTAGTGTTTGTGTTCACTCTGTGGGAAATCAGGAGTCGAGGTGGTTCAAAAGAATCTGAACTACTAATGATACACGAATGCTTTCTACAAGAATCTGAACTACTAACAGTCAAAGCAAATTGGTGGTAGTCAGTGGAATTCAAGATGGGCTGGACTTAGATCACTTGTGAGTGCCAAAGGATTGAAGATTGATGACATGTTTGACCCCTCCCTCAGGCTCAGCGTGGTCATCTCCTATAACTTAGTGAATGTAAATGTTAAACTGTCTTCAGTTCAGGAGCTAGGGACTTCAGCTCCTCTTAATTCTAAGCCTGGAGCGGGTGCAAACCTGATCGGTTTGGTCAGATCAATGCATTCTCCAACCCAGGCGATGGGCTAATTCCTTAACCATGTAAAGGATGTTGGTTGAAGGCCAGTATGATCCAGGACAAGAGAAGGTTGTTGACAGTATATCTCTTCTTTTGACCTCCTTTGTGAGACTGAGCTGCTCTCTGGATATCAGCAATATGGTGATGTCAACCCATGAACTTCAATCTCCTTTAGGATGGCCCCACTCTTAATAGGGCTGGTATAAAGTGGTCTACTTACGAGAGTTATAATTGTGGCTATCTGTGCATGTTCCATTTTATGTCTTTTAGGTTTTTATCTCTTCTAATTGTATATTTGGATTTTGTAAGCTGGCCAAAGTCCACTGGAGCGGCTGTCCCCCGGAAAAGTTAATGAAACATATAAATTAATAAGTGTTCTCACTGGAGGATTTCAAATTGCCCATTTATGAATGTAAAAAGTAGTGTGCATTTAAAAAAAAAATTGCGGCAAAACTAGGAGGTGGCTTAAGTGTGCTGTGTGAAGACTTCTGCTAAGGCTCTAAGCTTCCTTGACTAATGTTTGATGAATTCCTGTAATAAATTCCTATAAAGAGGTATCACCTCTTCCTTATGGATTGGACACGAGATCTTAGTTTGCAATGTTTGGGTGGTGGAGTTAGTTCAACAAACAGTGATGAAACTCAACCATGTTTGATCTCTTCATGGACTTCCAAGCTATTATGAGATAATCAGAGGTAGCTGTCATTTTCATATTTCTCTCTTTCATGATGTAAATGGGCAACTCAAGCTTTGAGAGAGTGTGACCAGGCCAAACGTTAATAATAATAAAAAAAGTAAGGCCCAAATTCCAAGATAGCCCTTGGCACGGAAAACCCAACACCCAGCTGATGATTTGGGCAATAGCTTTTTCTGACTCTTGAGTCTATAGAAATACGTTGGCATTGATTAATGAGCTCAGGTGCCACTCTGAATGGGGTGGTGGGTAGAATCACTTCCCTTGAAAAGAAGGGATGCCAAAATTCTTCGATTCTCTTTCCATCCCTATTGTGCCATTTCCCCCCCTTCTTCTTGTGTTGGCCTCCCCCACCAAACAGCCATATGCTTCCTGCCACGATATTATGTGGACTTCAATTGCCTCTGTTTTTTTTTTTAATAAAGCTTTTATCTGCCTTCGATGGGGAAAGACAATTTAATCAACGCTTAGTCATGTCTTTTCATCCCAGAACTATTGTTTTGATTCATTATCCACCCCTCACACACCATTCACTTTTCAAAGATAATTAAATAGTTCATACGGCCCAGTAAACTACCTTTATTAACATGGATAATTTTGGAGCGGGAAGGAATGCTGTTGCTTTAATTTGCTGCAAAATAATTCCCTTTAGCTTTGCTGGGGAATACAGTTTTTGCCGCCTTATGCTAAGGATGTTTGCGATGTTTGTTGCTGAATTCCTCTTTTACTGCATCCCTGCTGTTTTGTAATCCCATTCTAGCCATATTTGCACACTTTAGGGTGATTTTATTGAAGGCAAGCTAGATTGTAGGTCTTTATTAGCCTCAGGAAATCTTAGTGTTGGTTAGTAAAGTCTGTTGTCTTCTCCTGGCAGATTCTTCTTAGTCTTAGGAAAAGACTGAGGGGAAAAGAACCAAAGTCTTTATTACCCCAAGAACTCATAGCATTGATTAGCAATCTCTGTTGTCTTCTTCTAGTGGAAATCTTCCTGGTGGTCCAATCTTAGGAGAAGATTGAGAAGGTTCGCATGGAGCCAAGCAAAAGAACTTAGGGGTGAAGAAAGAACTTTATATTCCAGAATTGATGAGTTGTGTTGAACGATTTTCTTCTCCCATGCAAACAAACAACGAAGCATTGTTGGCTTTTTTATTTTTAAGAACTCTTAGGCTCCATACAAAAATATTTAGTACAAAATATGAGAGCTACTTAGATGCCAAGACAATGGAATATATACATTAAAGGAAAATATTTATAGTTCAGGGTTGAAATGAAGGGTCCTTGTTGCTCTCTGAGCTTGGTGGTTTTCTTGCAGATGTTTTATTACCAAATGAGGTAACATCATCAGTGTTACCTAATTTGGTAATGAAACATCTGCAAGAAACATCTGCAAAAAACCACCCTCCTTCCCTTCCTCCCTCTTCCCCTTCTCCTCCTCTCCACAAATCCCACTCCCTTCTAGCACTGATGATATTACCCAGTTTGATAACGAAACATCTTCAAGAAAACCACCAAGCTCAGAGAGCACCAAGGACTCCTCATTTCAGCTCTGAGCCACAAATATTTTCCTGTAATTATATATTCCATTGTTTGATGCAGCCACTTGACTTGGCATCTAAGTAGCTCTCAGAATGTGCATGTTTTGTACGAAAGATTTTTTACATGGAACCTAAGAGTTCTTTTAAAAATCTGCAATGCTTCCTCGTTCGTTTGCATGGGAGAAGGAAATAGTTCAACGCAACTAATCAGTTCTGGAATAAAGTTCTTTCTTCACCCCACCCCCCCAATCTGCAATTCCGTGCTTGGTTAATTATCCCCACCGGTGTGAATATCATGTTCCAGATGTAGCAAAATGTCTTATTAAGTATGTAGCTTTGCTTCTGCTCAGCTAGCTGTTTTCTTTCTCTGTTCTTTTATGAATAGGATGCTCCTATGCCAGTTGGATATTTAAACAGTTATTAACAGGATGACAATTAACAGATTGTTGGGAGTGATTTTTTTTTCCAAAGAAAGAAAGAAGAAGGGGGGGGGGAGTAACATGCCTACAATCTCCTTCAAAATGGAATACACTTTGTAAAAGTATTGCAACGCCACAATGGCAGTGAATTTTGATTTCCCGGAACTGATATTAGACTCCTTATTAAACTATGTACATCTGCTTTTAATTTAGTCCAAATAATTGGAAAATGCAATGAAGCTTTCCAATTAAAACAGGGGCTTTATGCTGTTTAATAATACCCCCATAATATTATAGCTTATGAAATGACAGGTGAGTTGCGCGGAAGGATGAATAAAACATAAATGCAGCAATAAGGACAGGAAAAACCCGAGACAGTTGCTGGGGATTTTAAATGCTCGATGTAATTTGCATATATTAATCTCTCTCTTTTTTTTTCTCAGCCTTAATCGTGCATACTTCAGCATCTGAAGTTAAAACAGCGTTGACAGGCGAGAGCACATGTAGTTTTTTTGAGGATTTATGACTTGTATAATTTCTGATCTTTAATAAGCAGATATGACTGATCCTCATAGTTCTATAGAAATCATTTAATTGTTCCAGATGGCATGTACTGATTATGCAAAATTACTTTTCACACAATTCTCTCTTTTCCCCCTCCTTCCCCTCTCTTTTTTTCCAAGGCTTGTATACGATATGCTTGATGGAGTTCAGAGTAAAATTAAAAACAAGTTTTATAGAGCCTTATCGCACGGTTTTATGGTGTGTTAAAGCACACCGTGTATGCATATACACACCGAGAAGCTGAATTCAATCTTTTCCCTTACGTTGACCAACGTTTGGTGCAGTGTAACGGAGAACTTGTGTCTTCTTCCTTTCCTGTTTTCCTTTTGTGTCCTTCTAGGAAGGTTTTTGTTCCTGGCAGTGTCACTAATGTTTTTTTTTTAAAGGAGGATAAAGAGGAACGGGAAAAAAAACCTGCTGAAAAAATAATAGGGTACCTAATTTGTACGCCGAGTTAAATATGCAGAGAAAATGTTCACACATCTTGGGTTGATACTGCTTGTGGTACAAATGAAAACAAAGCTGCTTGTGATAGTTTTCCCCCTTGTCAAGAAGGATTTTCTTTTAATAACTGGAAAGAGGCGTGAAGTAGTGCTTTAATGCGGCTTTATGTTTTAGCTCAGACGTTCAGTGCAGTCTTTCTGCTGGCATCCTTTTCAGCTGACTATCTAGAGTTTTCTATAATTGAACAGGCCTTTTTGTAAAAACTTCTGGTTCATGGCCAGACCTGTCCAATATCTTTTTTTGATGAAGTAGCTACGCCTCCCGGGAAATATTTCGGAATATGCATTCAACTTAGCTTGGAAGGCAATTCTCTCTATGGTGGGCTTCTCTCTCTCTCTCTCTCTCTCTCTCTCTCTCTCTCTCTCTCTCTCTCTCTCTCTCTCTCTCTCTTTCTTTCTTTCTTCTTTCTTTCATTCTTTCTTTCTTTCTTTCTTTCTCTTTCTCTTTCTCTTTCTTTCTCTTTCTCTTTCTCTTTCTTTCAAATGTTTTATTTTATTAAAAAAAAATTAAAAATACAAAACTCCAAAAAAAATTCAAGAATAGAAAAAGCAAACAGAAAAGAACACAAAAACAAGCTTGAGATTAAAAAAGTGCTTTGAAAAAGAAAAAACCTAACACTTATACACATGTTATCACCCCTAGTTGAATACTGATTAATATATTACTACAACATTAATTTCTCTCTCCCCCTTGCAAAACAAGCCTGAAAGATTTTAAACTACCAAATCCATTTGCACAATACTAACCTGTCATCTATATACTATGTTAATGACAACATAGTCAACAGGAAGAACAATAATAATAAAGATAAGATTAAAGTTTCAGAACTCTCTGTTAACAAACTGTGAACAACTTGTAAAAAATTTTTCCCCTGGCATCTTATTTATCCCATATCACCTCAAAGGTTAACAGTAATTCTTCTTGGATCAAATATCCATGTTTGTTTCTTAATGTGTCAGTGAAGACTTTTTAAAATGCCTTTGCTTGCTTTGTATTCTTTTTATTTATTTTCTATTCTTCATTTTTTTAAAAATGTTGTTTCTTAGTGCCATTTCTGGTGGGCTGGTTTCATTAATCTGATTGGAGCTGCTGTATTTTTTGAGGTAACAACTGGATTGTTATCACTCACTTTTCCAAACATTTTGATGATTATTATTTTGCAGAGTCAAGTGGAATGAAAACATTTGACATGGCCCACTATGGAGGACTAGTTAGTGAAATGGAGAGAACTTGTAGTATTTCCTGAGATGGATAAACTGACTTCTCGGATTAGGGAAAGGGCACTATATCTGCATTTATTGGTGATTGGAAATCCCTTATGGATTTGCTTTTGTGAAAAATGAAGCTGTGATTTATGGTTTTGATGATTAGATGGGATAGAGTATGGAAAGAAGAGAGTCGTGATGTAACTTCGGAGAGACAGGTTAAAATATAATTGCGCTTATAACTGCTGTGAAGAATATCGGAAGTGACTTCTTTTTGCTGTTATATCTTCCTGTATATCTTCCTCTTTTTTCTACTTTCTTCTATTTTCTTATTGTACTATAGCTTTCCTCCCTCCCCCTCTCTTTCTTTCTCTTTCCTTCCTTCCTTCCTTCCCTCCTTCCCTCCTTTTTTCTTTCTCTCTCTCCCTTCTCTCCCTTTCTATTTTCTCCTTCCTTTCCTTCCTTCCCTCCCTTCCTTTTTTCCTTCCCTCCTTCTTTCTCTCTCCTTTCTTTATTTCTTTCTTTTCTTCCCTCCCTCCCTCCCTCCTTCCTTCCTTCCTTCCTTCCCTCCCTCCCTCCAAGCAGGCAGAGTAAAATACCTTTTTCATAAACTTTGCCTGCTTTCCTTCACGCAAACTATGCCACTAGGATCAGTTAGAGACGTTGCAGCCACATTAGTGCAACATGTAAAGTCTGATTAGGGGTCAGCTGTACTGTGCAAATACAACCACTGGCTCCCTGAGAAAAAGCCGGCAGAAAACTTATCCCAGGGTCTCTCAGGAATGTGAAGGGTGACTTGCCTAGTTTGAATAATCACGGCAGAGTAGAGCAAAGCAGAGCAGGTGGGTTGACGGCTGCTGGAAACGAAAATGTGTTGCAATGTGGGTCTCCCGATACAAACAGAGACGACTTCCGGTTAGCGTCCGACTGCAACTCCTACTTTCCCGTTTGCTTTTTGATCACCTGAAACCTAGTGAGAACTGTAGTCAGAAGCAGCAGGCTGGGGCTTATGGAACCAGGATGCTTGTGGTTCTTGTAGTCTGGAATAAATCCTCTCCCACCGAACCTTCTTTCCAGCAGAGAGGAAAACAAACAGGCTGCGTGGGAGACATACGCCACCCTACGTTCTTTCGTGGGAAGGCAGGGGGATTTAAAATAATAATAATGATAATAATGGTTTGATGTTGAAAAGTGGGGTGCTGTTCTATTATGTTATCTCTGAGCTCTTCAATTAATCAAGAGTAAATTGCTCGGGATGTATGCATTCATTCAGAACCGCGGTAGTTGGAAAACCCTGTTATTGCCACCATTTCTGTGTTAAGCAACGTTTCAGAAACCAAATCAAACACCCAACCCTCAGCCAACCTCTTCTACCCTTTCAGCGGAGAGGGTGAATAGCCTTAATTTTGCACCAGCAAAAGAAGGGGCTAATAATTACATCGTTAATTGGCATCTGGGAAAAAAAAAACGAGGCTCTTAATTATAAAGTGCTATTTCCCTAATAGCTACAAGAGTTGGGCATTTGATCTATATGGAAATTGCTGGCTATTATTAGCTAATTAGCAATTACGTTGATGGGGGCATCTTGTTTTGGAAGAATTTGCATGGGCAAATAAAACATACTTCATGGAAAATACATTGCTGTCCCAATGTTTCTTGTTAGTTTCTCTTCTCTTCTCTTCTCTTCTCTTCTCTTCTCTTCTCTTCTCTTCTC
>NW_020716873.1:49084-62795 GCF_900518725.1 Notechis scutatus
ATTCACATTTGCTTTAAGGTCCGTCTCCTTCAGGTTCTCCTTGTGGTTTGCCTCCCCGTGTTTATCTACATAAGGGCTCATCCAGGTGGGCGGCGTGAAGAATGACCTTCTGGATTTAAAGATTCCCAGGGCCAGCTTGACTTTGGCTAATCTGGTTAGAGCAGGCTGCCAAGACAAGCTCCGTTGGTACACAGCAGATGGCAAGGGCCCAGCCCCAAAACAAATGGCACTATATCTTTGCCATCCGACGATCCGTCAAAGAGCTCTCTTAGGCTTGGGGATTAAATCTTTGGCTACGTTTTTACTTCCCTGCCACCTTCTGTTTAGGCACCCTGAATTTCTAGTAAACTAACGATAGTTTATGACAGAGAAAGAAAAAGAGAGGGAAGGGGGGGGGGGAGGGGGGGGGGGAATAGATCAACCTTCCTTTGCATGTTTCTCCACACCTGTTGAAGGGAAACTTCCAGGAATTGAGGATTGTGGAACCTGGAGTCCAGGGCAGTAATGGTCATCAAGTTATTTTTCCTTCTGCAAAACTTGGGGCTGAGTTAAACTGGAATTCGCTGCCCTTGGAAATGGGAATGGTCACCGGTGTGAATGACCTCAAAAAAGAAGCGAGTCTTGGAGGATCTGCCTATCAGTGGCTCTAGTAGGGGTGTCACTTCTATACTCTCACGTAGCTTCCAATCCGTCACGACAAGATAATTTCACACACCAGGATCATTTCTTAAATTAAATGACGATAAAGTCGCCGGGGGGAGGGGTTGTTTTAGGTGTTTGGCAGTTCATGGGAAGCCTGTCAAGTCATTAATAAGTCGTAGTGACAAACCACTTGACGGGGAAAGAGGAGTAATTAATTTGACTAAATAATAGCTTGGCCAGGTTCTGCAGGGTTTTTGGCCTTGGGAGTTTCCCACCGAAGAGGTTTCAGAACAAAAACGAAACAGGCTGGAAGAGGGGTGAGATTTGACACTGGCCCTGAGTTAGGATCTGGCATCAGGATTTTGGGCTCACTGAATTACGGTGGCCTCGACTTAAGACCACAAATGCAATGAACATTTCCATTGCTAAGCGCTCCGGTCATTAAAATTGAGTCGTGCCAAAATTTTGCGATCTTTTTTTGCCATGATTGTTAAACAAATCACTGCCGTTGTTAAACAAATCACTGCTGTCATTAAGTGAACCTGGGTTCTCCTGTTGCTTGTGATAAGTCAGCTTGGGGAAAGCCACAATGTCCCTGAGATGCTACAACTGTCAAAAGTACATGCCAGTTGCTAAGTACTCCCAATTTTGATCACGTGACTGTGGGGGATGCTACACTGGTTGGCAGTGCAAGTAGTCATTTTTCTCAGTGCCCTTGTGTCTCTGGTCACTCAACAAACGGATGCAAGTCGAGGATTGCCTGCGTTGTGATTCAGCCAATCTGGAGTGAGGGGTGCTAGCTGCAAAATGGATTTAGAACAGACAGAAGAGGATATTTGTAGCTCAGGATTGAACTGTGGGGGTCCTTGTTGCTCTCTGAGCTGGATGTTTTTTTTTCTTGGAGACATTTCATTACCCAGCTAGGTAACATCATCAGTGCTAATAAGTGGGGCTTGCTCTCTGTTTATCTACAATAGCTCTGAGCTCAGTTGTTTTCTTGCAGACGTTCCATTACCCAACTAGGTAACATCACTGGTAGCACTGATGATGTTACCTAGCTGGGCAAGAAAACCACCAAACTCAGAGAGCAACAAAGACCCCACAATCCTCCTCCTCTCCACACACCCCAGTTCCTTCTAGCACTGATGATGTTACCTAGCTTGGTAATGAAATGCCTGCAAGAACTTGGCCTCCCCCTTGAAGCTTGCAAAGGGTTTGAGAGCGACTGGAAGGGACACGGCCAACGTTTTCAGCCCTTCTAGAGGAACTTTGGAGAGAGGCGAGAGAACCAAACCGTTCTCTTGCTTTATTTCTCTCCCCACCTCCCCAAAAAGGATGACCCTGGCTTTGATTGGCATCACGAGGGATGGTTGGCCAAGTTTGCCTTCAGGAGGATCCCTTTTTCTGAAGGGTTGATCAGGACGAAGCCCCTACGACGAAGCCTTCCACCCAGAGGCTGTGGAGATGGGGTTTCTCAGCCCCTCCGAAGCTGCCAGCAAGCGCCTGGCAGGAACCCTAATGCTTCCTGACAGCCATATTTAAAACCTCTCTGCCTCCCTTCATTTGTTCGGTTGGAAAACTCGCCTCGCGCACGTTGCGCTCTCGGCGGCAGAAAGTTCTTTCCTTCTATTATTGGCATTGATGGGAAGACACCACCTGATATTTCAATGATTCAGAAAGAACAATGGAGTGTGTTTCCATAAAACCCCCAGGAGATGCTTGGTGGAGGGAAAGAATAACGGCAATTAGTGCTTAGATTTCCACTTGTTTCTGACGCCCATTGTGTTGTGCCTTCAAAGAAACAAGTAGTGATTATGCTGGGGAGGATGTTTTTCTGCTCCGTTTCAAATTCTCGGTCCTCATGCGCGACTCATTTCTATTTAGCCTATTTAGTCAGCATCTCAGAGGAGGAGGAGGAGGAGGAGGAGGAGGAGGAGGAGGAGGAGGAGAATGGAGCGGGCACTTAAATTTAGGACCATATTCAATCGTATTTGCCACCCCAGAGAGAGGAGAATCA
The DNA here is from genome assembly GCF_900518725.1 of Notechis scutatus. The sequence continues at coordinate 51,744 of NW_020716873.1, forward strand.
AGAAGCCCCTTCAGATGTCGAGGGCGCTTAATACGGGGTGGGGGTTGGTGTCTGGCACTCATGCCAGAAGGTTGTGTTCCTCTCCTGTAGAGGAAGATTGACAGGGGAAGGCGGGAGCTGGCTTCGCACAACCCGGTTGATTGATTAGGTACCGTCAGGATTGACAAGGGGAGACAAAACCTGGGTTTACATAACCTGATTGATTGATTAGGCACCGTCAAGTCGGTACGGAGCCTTAGCAACCACCTAGATGGATTTTCTCCATGATGCTCTGTCTTCCACCTGCTCCTTCACATATACTCATCACTGAGTTGTTGTTGTTGTTGGTTGACCTCTTCTCCTTCTTCCTCCTAGGTCAATGGGTTTCTTCAGGTATTATATGGCTTTCTTGGATAGAAAGTTGATTATGTGCTCTTAGCAACCAGATTGCCGGATCTTCTTCGGGAGGATCTGTTCCTCACCTGACCCTTTGGGCCTCCCTACGTTGCGCCAATTGCCACTGTGGCTGAGATCCTCCACCTTTCAGTCATCCTTCTTTTTCCTTCCACCTTTCCCAGATTAGAACCTTCCCCTGAGAGATAGGCCTTCCCATAGCACGACGAGTCTGCATTGAACCACGTTATGGCTGAAAGTGGGATAAACCTGCAAATGTGGCCTCTCGTTTATGGTTTAAAGCTGGGCATGCCATGCAAAGAGCTAACCTTGATGCACTTGTTAAAACATGGTAGAGCTGATGGACGTGTGAGGTTTGATCTAGCAGTTCTAAGAGATGAGGAGTTTGCTGTGGACGGAAGAGAAGAACGTTCTTCCCATCTTTGACCAAGGAAAGGCAGAAACTGGAATTCCGCAGTTAGAATCCAACTTTGGGGCAGAAAGGCATTATGACTCGTCTTGACAGGCTGCTTAGGTTGAGGGCACCTCTGTCCCTCTAAATCTCTCCATCCTTCCCTCTAACCCACCCGTTCAGATGCTCCCCACAAACCGATTTTATAAATAATCTCGTGGCGACAGCCCTGGATGGGGGCTGAATCTCTCAGCCCGCCGTGTTCACGTCTCGTTGGCATTAATAACAGACTCCATTGTGTGCTCTTCTGCCATTTCTTTTAAGTGCAATCATTCTGAGAAAAGGGCATCTCCTTAATTACAGGTCTGCTTAATTGCAGCTCTGTGGAAGCTCATTTGCTCCAAGGAGCCCACATGGCAGCATTGAAGCATTTGGACAGATTGCTTGCTTTCCAGCTGCTGCGCATTTGTTCCCAATCTTGGTGGCTCCTCCGTTTCGTTTGCAGAAACTTAGGACTTCATGGCCTGGCCTTTTCTTCATTTGATCTCCCTTAGGGCCCAGTTGGGTAAACAAGGCTGAGGCAGAAGGAGAAAAAGTCATCTAAAGATTTAATGAGTACACTTACACGTGACTCACAACCAAGTTCATTATTTTAGTGGATGAACCGAAGCAAAGGTTTCCCTGTCCAGTCGTGTCCAACTCTAAGGTGCGGTGCTTATCTCCGTTTCTTGGCCGAGGGAGCTGTCATTGTCTGAAGACATTGTCCATGGTCATGTGGGTAGCATGGCTATACGCCAAAGGCACATGGAACACTGCCTTCCTGCCAAAGTGGTACCTATTTATCTACTCTCATTTTTGTGCTTTTGAACTACTAGCTGGGCAGGAGCTGGAGCAAGGAACGGGAGCTCACCCTGTTGTGCAGCACCTGGGTCTGGAATGTGGGCTGCCAGCTTTCCAACTGACAAGCTCAGTGTCTTTAACTACTGAGCCATCGCGCCCCTTACTTTGGGGGCTGTAGAGATAAAAAGACACCTCAATTATCTTAACTTCCGTTCTTTGTGGGTTTTTTTTTTTTTTTTTTGCAGCAATGGAAGGTGTGCCTTTTATGATCTCAGAGAAGTTTGCCTGCGCTTCCGAAGGGGTGAGTTTCCCATATTTATTCATTTATCCGTGTAATAGTCCTCTGGAGTTACATACTTAAACTCCTGGCACGTAACCATTGAAGAACATCACCCGTTCAAATACTCCAAAATCCATAGTCTCATCCATTGCTTCAAGTCCCCCGTGCTCCCTTGCCTTCCAAAAGCTCTGCAGAAAATTTCACCTTGAAATTTTGAGAAGCCATGAAGTTGAATGCCTTGGGTGGGTGAGCTCGGCTGTCACTTTGTAATCTCTGTGTTGTCTTCGTCCACCCCTCCTTGAATCTTCTTGGATGTCCTTGAAAGGAACATCCGCTTCTTAGGATGCTCGGTCACTTCCCAAGCTGAGGTGCTGGCCTGATGCCTCTCTTGGCTCCCACGTGACAATGAGGTGCATGATGATATCTGGCTTTCCTCCCCTGCCTGCTCTCCTTCACTGAAGCCCCAGTTCTGTCTCCAAGCAATGGACCGCATCCCTTTTGCCACTGGGTACCACCATACTGCTTCCCGATCCTGGACTACCGTTCCCATGACCTTGCAGACTTGGAGCGGGGGGCGAGGGGGGGAGAGATGGAAGTGTTAGTCCAGCCGACCATGCCAACGGAGACAGGAAAGGCTGGCTTGGATTCCTAAGATTTGAGTGGCACATTTCTGTCTTTTCCTGTTTAGATGCAGCCTGTAGACCTCCTGGGAATCACAATCAAATCTCTGGCTGAAATTGAAAAAGAGGTGAGGGTTGCTTTTTTCCTGCCATACTCTAGTTCCAGGGATGTCATTGAGGGCCACATCAGGGCTGTGGTTGACCCTTAGGAGGGGCGGAGAACTGGGTGGGTGTGGCCAATAGGGTAGGCATGGCCAGCTTGACACCACTCCCCCCAAATTAGGGCGTGCGTCGGAACCCTGACAGTTGGCATGTTTCCTCTTGGCATTGGGTAGACCGGGCCAAAGGGATGCGGGCCAGAGCCTTACATTTTCCAGGACAGTTCTGCAGGCCAGATCCGACCACAGGCCTTGCGTTTGACACCCCTGCTCTAGTCAGAAATCTTGGAATGAAACCGCCAGAACTGAGAGGAAAAGAACCCGAACTAGTCGGAGGGATCCAGCCGAGAAATGAAGGAGAGATTTCCTGAAGGTGAGAACAATTAATCAGCGGAACAACTTGCCTCCAGAAGTTGTGGATGCTCCAACACAGCCGTTTGTCTGGAATAGAATAGGGTCTCCTGCTTGAGCAGCGGGGGTGGGCTAGAAGACCTCCAAGGTCCCTCCCAGCCATAGGATTCTATGTTCTATGTAATTTGATTCAGATCTTCTGGGATGCTGCGTGTTGATTTCCAAAATCTCTTCCTCCCTCCACCACTTTAGCCCTCTAGAGCACAGTCTAACGTAATGGTCTTTAAGTGAAATATATTTGCTAACTGGCAACATTTCAGAGGGGTTTTTTTCCCTCTCCCTCCCCCTCTCTCTCAATATCTTTGAGTTGAGAATTTGGGTTATCTTCCCCTCCCCACCCCCCCTTATCCCCCCAATGACTGAAGAGATCGGTCTTGATTATAATTGCTCTTACCCGCTCATATCTAATTTGTGTCTTTTTAAGTGTTAATTAGTAAACAGTTTGAGCTGACATCTTTATGCCTTGGCGTGTTTGAAAAATGGCTCGCGGGGTTTCCATTCGCTCTGGGCCCATGCCACGGGCTGCTTCGTGGTGTTGGCGTGAAATTAACAGCGACGTGGGCTCTCGGTTTGATTTAAAAAAAAAAAAAGATCTTACAAAGGATTTTGTAGAAACACTCCCGGTTGTCTCCTGATTTTTATTTCTTGGAGAGAAGGGGCTGGCAAATGGATGCCCCCGAGTCCTTCCTGTACTGTGTATCTTTGCAAAGCAGTTTGCAAACGGATCCTCATTTCCTTGATAAACTTAGCAGCAAACAACCCCGTGTCTATCTGAAGGAAGGTTTTAAAAAGAACAGAAATTGCTCGATCTCTTCTCTTCTGCTGCCCTCTATCTTTCTTTTGTTTCAGGGTATAACTAGGTATCAGTCATAATTTTCTTTTGAAGTATAAGGAGGAGGGGAGGGAATAAGAACCCCTAGCATTCATTTATGATCGCACAGTGCCATCTACTAGTCTTATCAGTGATTGCATCGGGAGGAGCAAAAAAAATAATGGTATAGGGAAGAGGGAGGGAGGTGAGAGAGAGAGAGAGAAGGAAGAAAGATGAGAGAGGAGGGAGGGAGGGAGAAGACGGGGGGAAGGAGGGAAGAAAGGAAAGAGGGAGATGGGAAGGAGGGAGGGAGGGAGGGAGGAGGTAAAGGGGAGGAAGGATTAGAAGGGAAAAAAGAGGAGAGAGAGGAAGGAAGGAAGAGGAAGAGAGTGAAGGAGGGAGAGAGTGGGGAAGGGAAGAAAAGAGAGAGAGGTTAGAAGGGTAAGGGAAAAGAAAGAAAAGGTAGATGAGAGAGAAAAGGTAAGGAAAACCTTCTATAACTAAGGATTTCGGAGGTTTGATAGTTGCGTTAAGGTACCCCTGAGTAAATGAGAAGACAGAATTTAAACGCCCTCTACGCCATCCTGATGCTTAACATATTAAGTTATGGGCGGGGGCGGGGAGGGGAAGAATAAGAGAATGGATAGCATCAGTCAATCATTTCATCCCAAGACATTAAAATGTATTTATTGCATGCTCCCCTGCGCTGTTTGTCCTAGGAAGGCATGTTATTTTTGATTGGTCTACTGCTGCACTTGGACCACCAGGCGGCACCATTGCCACGTACACTTTGCACTGCCTTTTCGCCTTCGATGAAAAGTTTGCAAGTGTGCAACCCCACGTCCTGCTCTCCCCTTCGCATGACACAGGGGAGGCTTTTCTCTGATTGGTTGGTTGGTTGATTATGTGCCTTTGAGCTGGAATAGGATGATAGGTTATTCGCAGGGGCCTTCACACTTGACAGCTTGAAGACTTGTGGACTTCAACTCCCAGAATTCCTCCTCCTCCAGCCATGTTTGCTCGGGAATTCTGGGAGTTGAAGTCCGCAAGTCTTCAAGCTGTCAAGTGTGAACACCCTTGCGTTATTCTGCCATCAGGTTGGTACCAAAGGTGGTTACCTGGATGGATTTTCTCCAAGATGACCTTCAGTCCTTCCACCTCCACCTTGAAATGTGGAGTCCTTGGTACTGAGCTCGGTTCTTTCCCAGCATTAGGAACCTCTCTAGGAATTGTTCGACTTACCCAGATAAAATTGCTGGATTGATTGATTGTGCGCCAAGAAGTCAATGTTGACTCTCATAGATAGACAAGATGTTCTGTCCCTAATGTTCGGTGTCCTTCCAAGTTTACACTCATCGTCTTATAGCTGAGTCCCTCCCCCTTGCTGCTTCCCATCCTCTTCTACCGTTCCCAAACAGCTGGGCCTTCGCAATGTGTCTGAAGTAGGACAATTTAACATAATAACAATTGGAAGGGACCTTGGAGGTCTTCTAGTCCAACCCCCTGCTCAAGCAGGAGACCCTATCCCATTCCAGACAAATGGCTGTCCAGTCTCTTCTGGAAAGCCTCCAGTGATGAAGCACCTACAACTTCTGAAGAGAAGCCATTCCATTGATCAATTGTCCTCACTGTTAGGAAGTTTAATTCTGGGTTGCTTCCCTCCTTGACTAGTTTCCATCCGTTGCTTCTTGTCCTGCCTTCTGGTGCTTTGGAGAACATCTTGACTCCCTCTTCTTTGGGGCATCCCCTCAAATATTGGAAGGGCTGCCCCAAAGAAGAGGAGGCCAACCTCTTTGAACCAGTTGAGGGCTCTGGATGGATGAGTTCGACGACGGTGCGTTGGTTGGTTGTTCTTGGCTGCCCAATCGTTCACCTCTGGCTTTTTGTCTCCTGCAGTATGACTACAGCTTCCGGACAGAGCAGAGTGCTGCGGCCAGACTGCCTCCCAGCCCCACCAGATGCCAGCAGTATCCCCCTTCCTGAAATCTCTCGACTCCTTGGAGTAAAAATGCACACGTACTACTGAGCAGCGAAAGGATTTTCTTCCTCCTCCTCTTCCTCACTTTGTAACCTTCCCCCCCTCCCCCAACCCTTCCCATCCCTGACGAGCAGTATTAACGGAGGCCCTTCCAGGAAAAGACACAGGAAGCCGTGATTTTTGTCTGTCCCCCATCCTCCTTTATACAAAACAACTGGATAGCATTTCTCTCTCTCTCTCTCTCTCTCTCTCTCTCACTCTCACTCTCACTCTCACACACACACACACACACACACACACACACTCTCACTCACTCACTCACTCTCACTCTCACTCTCTTTCTCTTTCTCTTTCTCTTTCTCTCTTTTTTTATATATATATATACCAACTTGTCCTTGCTGGTTGGCAAATCTTGACTCAGCTCCTTGAGTCCATTCCGACAACAGCCCTAACTCTGCAGGTTCCCCCAGGATCATCCCCGCCCGTCATGACTGGAGAGACTTAGATTTCCGTGGAGGACTTCTGTCGGTCCGCTTTTATTTATTGTGGGTTTTTTTGGTGTGTGTGTGGGTGAGGTTTGATCATTGATTCCCTCTGAAGAGCTGCTCCAACTCAGCCGAAGTGTCTTCTACTAAACCCTGGTTTAGTAGAAGGGATATAGACTTTTTCTTCTTCTTCTTAAACCAGAAGAATATCCTTTTTTTACCTGTTGTCTGTTACACCCGGCTGGCTTTATCTGACGTTCCTCAGCTGATCGGAGCTACGAAGGGCCATCCTATATCTCACCAGGGGTGTCACTTTTTCTTCAGCGCTGGTTTCTAAAGGGGTTTTGTGTTGCTTTTACCGCACAACGCACCACCTCCATGCAACGCATGTCATCCTTTGTGGTTCAGAGCTGCTTAAACGGGACGTCTGGCCTGAAACGTCTGGCCTGAAACATCTGGCCTGAAACATCTGGCCTGAAACGGGACGTCTGGTTTTTGGAAACTGTTCTACGAAACCTTTGCCCAAGTGGATGACAAAAGCTATATTTTTCATTGATGGGCAACTTCATTTCTGAGCCTTTAAAAAGAAACAACATGTGATTTATATCTGATCTTTTTTGCAAAAAGAGTCTAGTTCAGGATTTTGTCTGGAAGGTCCAAGAAACCTCCGGGGTCTTTCTGCACGAGCGTTGGACCCCTTCTTCTGTTACAAATAGTTCAATTTAGCAACCGGAGGACCTGTCCATCTAACTGGCCTGCTTAAGGCGAAACAGACCACGATGTGTTCCTTTGGAGGTCTTGGAAAAAGAAACCGAGACTTCCATTCATAATGAGGCCAGTCTAATGTAAGCTCCAGCCCATGACTCCAGAATATACACCCTGATGCAACTTGTCGCCGAAGCTTATGTTGTTTGGGGAAACCTGTGTGAACTTCCTTGCTGCTTTTTGTGTGTGTGTGTGTGTGTGTGATTTGGGTGCCAGAGAACAAATGCTGTGTTGTACAGACAAAAGAGGAGAAGAGATTCTTTCTTCCCCTTTTCATTGGTTTCTTTTATTTTAAAAAAAGAAAACCAGGTGGAAAGGTTCCAGCATGTCACATGTAAATAAATACTAATTTCTCTAATGGTATTAAAAATGCAATTGCCCTGGTCATGGACCCCCAACTGCTCCTGGGGTTAGTTTAGCTTATTCTGGAGTAGTTTATTCATGGCATAGAGGGGCAGTTGTACTGCATAAAACGGATATGCCTTCCCAGTCCTTCCCCCCAGAAGTTTGTAAATTGCATTTTTCAAGAAAGAGCAAACCTAGATTTCTGGAAAATTGTTTGGACGATAGCTCTGCAGCGCAATCCAATCCAGCTGTTCAACCTTCCTCTTAGCAATTTAAGTCTTGATTTCTTTACCATCCCTTTCGGTTTTGCCAAAGCTTTTTAGTCCACTGCCAGCCTCCAAACTGCCTTTCTCTGCCCCACAAGCAGAGGAAAATCATGAAGGCATTAAATAGGTAAGGAGCCCCTGCTTTAGACAGTGCCTGGAGGTATTTTGGAAACCAATAAGGTAAACTGAGGCAATGATTTGATCTTTGAGTAAGTCTTGAAGTGAGGCAAAGCATCTCAAGAAAAACAGACAGATCTGGGATGAAAGGAGTTTTCCAGTTAACAGAGTGGAGAGCTAATTTGATGGCCGGAGTACATGAATTGAATCTGGTTGAGGAGTTTGACCTAGTTTGAAAAAGTCAGGCCGAATGAAATTGATTTGGAAAGCCATTCTTATTTATTTTAGAGATATCCTACCTTTGGATCCTGGAAGGGTGTGGAAGCAGTTCAGGCCAGCCATTTTTTAATCCCCTCAATCAGAACGTCTTAATTCCTGAATTATTCCTGAATTGTTATTATTATTATTAGATGGTTTCCTTCCATAAGGAGGTGGCCCTAAGGTAGCAAAGAGATTACCCTGCCTCAAATTTTGGAGAAGTGCCGCTGGTATAAATTTAAATGAATCTGAATTCATCCTCTGGCTTTTGATTCAAAGCAATGCCCTGAGTCCTTAACACCTGGAAAGGTAGAAAGAGGAGGAAGTCACCCTCATATTGCATGGACTCCCAAGAGGAAAGTTGCCAGCGGTTGCTTCCTGTAAGAGGAGGGGGGAAAAAAATCTAACCCAACCGATGCACCTGGACATAAAGAGGAGCCAAAATGGCACCTCTACCTTTTCATGCTCTTAAGAGCCCACGAAGCAGCTTTGGATTCAAGGTTACAATTGCACCAGAATTGCCTCCTTGGCCAGAGAAGGGAGTCCCTGTTTGCAATTGGTATCTTTCAATATTCTGATGCAGGGTTTGAATTCTTCCTGCCTCCCCTTATCTGATGAGGAGACCGTGACAAAAAAATGCATGTTCTGATGAAGTTCTAAAATTCCGGTCGGCTTCCACCCAACCCTTCTTGGGCGCTGCTTCGCCTCCCCTACTCATCCAATGGATAGAATGCAATTTAAATTGTTAGAGAGGAAGGCTTAAGTACAAAACAGACCAGGGTTATCATTGCATCCTCTTTAAATATATGGAACTTAATTCTTCTGTAACATCAGCTTCTTTAACATGGCATTTGACCTCCCAACCGTACTGATAGATCAGTGTTTATTTCTATAGTTGGGACGTATACATATAGTTCTGGATGTTTTTATGCCAGTCTGTAGTCCTTTACCTTGTTCCCACCCCTTTTCCATATATTTCTCTTTAGATAACACAGATACGAGCCTCTCATTTCCAGGCAGAGATTGGTAGAATCAGACAGAACTGAAGCCAACTTCAGAAGAAAAGTTTTGTTTCTCTCTCTCCACCCTATGAAAGGAAGGTGACGTTTTTACACAAGAATCGTTGCTTCTGCTCACAGTCAGAAATGGTGGAAGGAAGGAAGCAGAATTGGTAGGTGTCAAGTTAACGAGGCCAAATTTTATTCTTGAGAAGTGGAGTTAGAGAACTCATCCTTATTCTCTCCGTGCTGGAAAAATTACCTACAAATGAATCTACGTCTCTCTCTTTTTTTTAATTTCCCCTGATGTTGGTCTTACAACAAGGGTCATCAGGACTTTCTGTTGCTCTTAATAGCATTTGGGATGGCTTTTGTTAACTTTCCATGCTTGTTTCTGTTAGACTCAAGGATCTTCAAACTTGGCAAGTGTAAGACTTGTGCACTTCAACTCCCAGAATTCCTCAGCTAACATGACTGGAGGAGGAATTCTGAGAGTTGAAGTCCACAAGTCTTAAAGCGGTCAAGTTTGAAGACCGCTGTGTTAGACCAACTCTCCTTGTCCTTCCTTAGCCATTGGCTAGAGTTGAGAGCACATGAAGAGTTTGAAGGCCATCAATGAGTGGGAAGAAGCACATTCCATTTCTACTTCCTCCTAATAGAGGTTGGTGGTGTGTTGTTTTGACAACGCAACACTGAAGAACTTTTCTTTCAAGCAAGGTCATCTTTCCTGGCAAAAGACTTTGTCCAGGACAAAGCAGTTGTGCATCACAGGTAACAATTGCATGCGTAGAGATTTATTTATTTTTGTCCACATCTCCACGCAATCCCATCATATCAGTGGATGCAACTTGTATACTGTTCTTATTCCACTCACCACCACTGAGGGGAGACAAAAGATTTGTAGATTTTTCCTGGAAACCGGACTGCCTGTTTGTGCAGCTTTTGTTGGGTTTTATATTCACACAGATGGAATATATGTGTGAACACACACACACAACACACACATGGTTGGGAGTCTACATTGCACAAATGAAAAATGGGTGTGTTATTTTCTGTCTCTTCCCCTAAAACAGAAAAAAAAACCTGTTACGATTGGGGAAATCCATGAGACCCCCTAAAACGGGTGTTTAGAGTGTGGCTAATGGGGCGACACACTCACACTGATAAATTTAGGGCAGCTGGTTGGTTCAAAATAGGTTAAATTTGTGGTGTATTTTTGTGTGAGTGTGTGTGTGAACTGGATTAAGTATTTGTTGTGTGGAATGATATTTTGAAAGGGGGGGCTTGTTTAGGTTAAAGGCCCTGTAGGTTTTGCCTTTTAAAGAAATATAAACATGGGGTTCCCTTGAGGTCACAGAAAATGACATAAATGCAACAGTAATGCAACACCCTATGAAATGCATGGATTAAAACATCTCTATGCCATTTACTTCAAAAATGAGTATTGTTAAGCATCTGGGCATTTTTTTAAACTGTGTTTGTATGCGTGTGTAGGTATGAATGTAATATTCTTTTTCTTAAAGATGCTATGCATTTTCTTCGTGATGGGATGTTGAAAGTGGATTAAACGTGTCCATTAATCCTATTAATATTACCCTTTCATATTTATTTTAGATGGCCTACTTTGTATTTTACAAAGGGAAGCTTCCGTCTTGAGAATTTAGTCTGTATTCTTAATATAATTTGTTGAATAAAAAAATTTAACCACTTCCTTTTATTCTTTTCTTTGAAGGCTGTGAATGTCTTTTGGCTCCCATTTCATTAGGAAAGGCGGCGTGTTGAAAATGTCAGTGAATATATTATATATTGTAGGACTTTGACGCTTTGTATATGTCTGGAAATCCTGAGACATCTTCTAAGCCATCAGCATAGTTCTTGAACTTTCTTCCTTCCTTCCTTCCTTCCTTCCTTCCTTCCTTCCTTCCTTCCTTCCTTA
>NW_020716873.1:82494-96256 GCF_900518725.1 Notechis scutatus
CTTCCTTCCTTCCTTCCTTCCTTCCTTCCTTCCTTCCTTCCTTCCTTCCTTCCCTCCCTCCCTCCCTCCCTCCTTCCCTCCATCCCTCCCTTTTCTTTACTGGGAAACAGAATTGCTCCGACTTCCCCAATTAACAGGGAAAAGATTTTCCAGAATTTCTCCGACTCTCCCTTCCTGAAGAGAGGACAGCTCCTCCGGGGCCTTTTTGCCCCAACTCCTGGCGTAACAGTTGCTATGTTTGGGCTCCCAAAGTCCCCAGCTCGTTTCTCCTACCTAGCCGGACAGTGGCTGACTTTTGTCCCCGGAGGTCAGTCCTACAAGTCCCATCGTCCTAAACCATCACGCGCGATCCCTGCCTCCCAGTAGCCCTGTACAAATTGAGCCAAGATCAAGTAGTTAAGACACCTCGCATAATGGGTTTTTCTTTCTTTCTTTCTTTCTTTCTTTCTTTCTTTCTTTCTTTCTTTCTTTCTTTCTTTCTTTCTTTCTTTCTTTCTTTCTTTCTTTCTTTCTTTCTCTTTCTTTCTTCTTTCTTTCTTTTTCTTTCTTTCTTTCCTTCCCCCCCCTCTCTCTTTCTTTCTTTCAGAAAATAGTTCCTAGAAGAAGAATCCCCAAGTGTCAGCCAGCCCGTTGTCTGAATAGCAGGGAAGGGTGACAATTAGGCACTGGCAATCCAGGCGCCCTTCTTTCATGCCTGACCCCCTTTCTTCCAAGGCAACAGATTCCCTAATTTAGACCCAAAATGACCCCACACACACACACACCTCACATATGCTAGGGAAGGGGAACCACCGAAGTGCCTACCTAGGAAATGCCGGGGCGCCATCCTAAACCTGCCTCTCTAACTTTTGACAATTGAAGAAGTTGGTGGGTTCTTTTTAAGTTATATAGGTTTTTTTTTTAAACAACTATTTACTGTTGGCGTCCTTTGAGAAATGAATATTAAATATGTCGCTGGTGCAATTAAGTCACTTCATGGACTTTGGATCCAGTTTATTGAATGCACCTCGTGAGTTTCAATCTCTCTCTCTCTCTCTCTCACACACACACACACAACAAAAAAGGAGCCATCTGAAGCAAAATAGAAAAACGGCCAAGCGAGCGCCTCTCTAGAAATATATCTGCCGTAGCACCTTATCCTGACATTTATTTATTATTTATTTTACTTATTTATAAAACTAAATAAATAACATAAATGCGGCTGCCAAATTTACGGCCCCATCTCCCTTCTCCCCAGGTACCAGGGTGCCAACTTGGGGGAAAATGAAAGCTGATCGCAAATATACTTAACGAAGGAAAGGAAATTTATTCTCCCTCCCCCGCCCCCCACCCCGACACGTGGCAAAGTCGCCCTGTGGGTTTAAGCTCGCGGATTGAAGGGTTCGGGTTCGGGTTCGGCCAGCCGCTTTCGTTTTCCGCCTTCACGGGCTAGGCTTGGTCTAACCCTGGTTTGTTTGCAAAGATGGTCTGCTCGCGTCGCCTACCTCGAACTGAGCCGCGAAGCTTCGGGCGGCGCTGATCTGATGCTTTACCTTTCAACGCATCGTCTGAATGGTGCCCACCGCCACGGCGGGGGCGGGGGGAGGGCAAAGGGGTGTGTGATCAAGTTGAAAATCTCTCCGCTCTTTGGGACCCCGAGGTTTTATTTTGGGTTTTGTTCCCGGATATCCAAAGAGGCTTCTAAACCCGTAAGACACCCGGAGTGGATCCGTTTGGGTCTAAACTTGGGTGGCGTAAAATCCCAGTTCCCTGCGCCCAACGAAGAGGATCGCGTCGGCTGTGATCCTCCTCCCAGACGGACCGAGCGAACGATCGGAGAGGGAAATCCCTCTTGGTGTTTTCCCTGCTTCGTCTGTTCCACCATAACCAGGTTTGCCCGCTCAGCATCGCCCGGATTAAGCGCGCGTCGGAAGAAAGCCGCGGGTTTATTTTTATCTCGGCTTCGCTGACTCAGCCACAAGCGCTGCGCTCCTCCAGACGCCCCCAGCTCGGCCCGGCATTCCTGCTTTCCGCCGTTTCTTCACCGCCTTGTTTTTCCTAAGCCCTGGGAAACAACCAGCCGAGGAAGGCGAGGTGGGCGATCCGAGGTTTCGCTTTCATCTGAAGGGGTCCGGAGCCGCCGCGCTTGTTGCGCTCGTGTTTCCCCTCCCTTTACCTCGGTCAAAAAGGGGGAGAATTGGAAGGGTCTCTCCCGCCCCCTAAAACGACTGAGACTCCCCTCTTCCCCCATCGACGAGACGAAGCCTTCAAGTCGCTTATAAAAGGGATCGATCGGCCCATCATCCTCGATGGGGCCGCCGAGAAAGGGGGCCAAGAGGGGGCGAGGGGGGGCGGCGGTTCTGCACGTTGGACCGCTAGGGGGCAGAGGGCGCGCAAGGCCTGGCCTGGCCACTATTAACCCGAGATTTTGGGAGCTGGGTTGGGCACCTCCCGCATTCCTAACCCTGGTTTAAGGGCAGCAGCATCACCCCAGGTTCTGAGCCTGCACACCACACCCTGGGCCGCCGCACACACCAGTCCACTTCACGTCGGCCTGCCATGTTGTGCCTTCCATTTAGGATGCTGTGGAACTGGACCAACCTGCTTGGCTTAAAAAACAAAAAACCGAGGCCTCAACAGACTGAAGGGGTTGAGCATCTACCCCACATTTTACCCCATATATATATATAAACTATCCTGCAGAATTTAGAGGCATAACACTGAGATTAGTTTTTTTATTTGTTTGTTTGTTTAGGTAAATTTAATTGGAGGTGGATGCCCTTTGTTTATCAGGTTTCCACCCCCCCCCCTGTTGGGATACAACAGTGATTTCTAAACAGTCATGTGAAAGCAAGCTTTCTCTCTCTCTCTCTCTCTCTCTCTCTCTCTGTGTGTGTGTGTGTGTGGCAAGCTCTTTCTCTCATCTATCCATCTATCCATCCATCCATCCACCTACCTACCTACCTATCTAGATATGTAGATATATAGAGAGAGATATCATAATAGACTATATTTATAGTGTAATAGGACACCTTCAGATTTATTAGCTGTTTCCCCGACTTCTTTAAAGATGGTTTAACCTGGTTGATGAAGTCTGAACCATAGTTTACCTGGTTTTTAAATAAACCACATCTGATTAGAGTTGCAAAGCTAAGCTCCACTCTCTCATTCTCTCAAATTCTGCTACCCCATACAAGTTTCACTTGACCCAGCCAGCTAACTTTGTTTAAGCAAACTATGGCTTAATGCAAAGCCTTAAAAAGTCCCGTTCTAAGCAAGTACCTTCCTCTTGAAATTGAGAGAGAGAGACCGATCGGGTTTTTTTTTTTTTTTAAATTAAGCTAAAGTTAAAGCAAGATGCTTTAAAAAAAATCTCAGAATAGTTTGAAACTTTTACTGCTTTAAAGATAGCATATAATCTCCATTTAGCCTAACTCAGATGGATTTTTGAGTCTGCCTCTGCCTTTCCACAGGCTGGGATTATCCCAGGATCTCAGCTACTATTTGGCTTGGATGAAACGTCTCGCACCCTCGTCGTATAGTTTATTCAATGAAAGAATTATGGGGGGTGAAATATAATCCCAATCTCAGTCAAAACGGCCAATTTAGGATCATTCCTGGATTGGGGGGGGGGAGAAATCCTTCTGAGGTGGTATGAATTATTCTGTTGTTCTGAATTGGGACAGCAGAGGGAAGAGAGATTGAGCTAAGCAAAAATAGGGCAGCTCTTCCGGTTTTCCCCGTGGGTGAACCAGAAGTTTTAGCTTGAATGGGAGACCACTAGGAAATCCAGCTTGGATTCGAATTGGAGAATCCAGACCCTATTGCGGTGGGGGGGGGGTCCATGGGCGCGCAAGTAGGGAGAGAAGGGAGAAAAGGGGGGGATCAAAATGCAGGTTAGAGCCAAGCAATGTCCAAACTTCGATTCACCCAGGATGAATGGAGTCAAATCAACCACCTACCACAGCTACAGTTTCTAGCCTTGCTCAGTGCCTTGCTCAGTGGGACTGTAGGCTAACCTGTGTTCCTGTCTGCTTTCTCTTTCAGTCTCCTCGAAAGTAAGCTTCCTTGAAACTCAAGGGCGATTTCGTTCCCACCCGCTGTCCTTGGAAAGGAGAGCAAGCCGATTCGCACATTACAGCTCTACAGGGATCTGTAGTTTTGGGCTTCAGGCGCACCGCCCCCAAAGAATGAAACTTGCTTCCTCCCCGCCATCCCTCAAATGGGAAAATCGGGGGATGCTCCCAGGCCTTCGATTCGGTCTTGATACTGGACAGAAGTCGGTTACCGTTGGGTGAAAGTGGTTGGCCCCAGTGAGGAACGAAGACAAGGTAAGTGGCATCTGGGATTAATTTTTGTTTCCCCTATATAGATATTTTTTCTCCTGAGTTCTTTTTTTGGGGGGGGGGGGGTTTACATCTCTTGCCCTGAAATAATCCCCGTCCTTCAAACTTGCGCGCACTTTGGTTTCTTTCACGCGACTTCTTTAAACCAGGTCACTTTGTTTGTCCCTCAGCATTAATCGTGGCTAAATTTCTGGTTAGGACAAAAAGGCTGCTTGGTTAGGTTTGGTAGGTTAGCCAGGAATCCAGGGCAGTAGCATTTCGTGGGAACG
Source organism: Notechis scutatus (assembly GCF_900518725.1). The sequence goes on from NW_020716873.1 coordinate 87,089, forward strand.
CAACTACTGGGTTCAGGAAGGTATTCCATTTAACGCCGGTTGAAATAGAAAAGAGATCCCGGGGAAGTCTGTTTCAAACCGGAGCGACTCTTGTCCGAATCTACTTTCTCCACGTAATCTCCTTGCCTCAGCGTTTTGTTTTGTTTTATTCTATTTATGCCCATCCCGTTCAAGAATGGGGGGTCCTTTCCAGAGTCGCTCCTTAGCGACTCCAGACGGGAGGCAGATTGCCAGAATGGAGAAATGGAACCTAACCTGGTTTAGCCATCCGCGGGGGTTGAGCTCCTTTATTAAACTAGATCAGAGGTGGGCAATTCATTTCCCCAAGAGGCGAGAAACTGGGACTGTGGCGGAGAGCCAAGCCAAGAGGACTGTGAAATGGGTTTCATATTCACGCATCTACATTGTTTTTTGTTTTTTTTTAAAGTCATTTTCCAAATAAAACCAAAATAAAAATCCATGCGAGCCAAGGCAAGACAGCCAAAAGGTTGGATGTGGCCCAGGGGTCGTAAAATATCTGGACTAGATAAACTGGCAACAAGGCCTAATGGCAATTTTTCTGGACTCCAGCGCAAATGATTGGTTCAGTTCCTAGGCACTTTTCAGTTTTTCCGAATCATTCAATTCTTGGTCAGGAATTCTCTTCTGGCGGGTAAGAGCGAGGGATAAGCTGGAGAAAGAAAACTCTGTTTCGGGGGAAACTGAATTTGGTTAGATAAAGAGAGATCTTGGATTTTACTTTCGGCTGAACCACTTTTTTTTCCGCCCAATCCACTCAGCTTTCAGGGTCTTGAAATGTTGGTTTTTAGTTCCGAGCTCAAAATTTAAAGCACTTTATTATAAGTGGTGGCTGATTTTTCTTCCCTGGCAGACTGCAGAAATCGCATTTTTACTGGCAGAGGGGAAAAAAACACTCAGATAGAGATCTCTAAACTGGGAAAGAAAGAAAGAGGAATATCAAAGGAAAGTTATCCAAGTTTGGCAGATTTCTGGATACCCTGCAATGCAAGTGGGGAGCGACAAGGAGGTTGGGGGGGGGGGGAGTATCCAAGGAGAGGGGCCCCTGCGCGTTTATGTGGTCTGCTTTGATAGGCAAATAATGTCTATAACTGAGATATTTTTCCTTCCTCTGGCGTTTTGCACTTCGCATTTTGGGAAAACGAAAATGTCTACGTCTCTGTTCCAAAACATAATTAAAAATGTAAGGAACCAAGCTTAAGGAACCATAACAACGGGGAGGGGTGGTGGTGATTTTATTCCATCTTTTATAAGTTATTTTATAAGGGTTTTTTTTTCTCCTATCCCATCATTTTTATTTTGTAAGTAACTCAAGGCCAGGAAACACATACAGTACTCTTTCCTCATCCTATTTCCCCCACAACAATCCCCGTGAGAAGAGCTGGGCTGAGAAGTTAAATGCTGATCATTCCCTTCCCATTGCACCTTGATATTCTTGTGAAAGTTAATAAATCTTCTGCTTTGGAAACGAAACAAAAGATGTACTCAGAAGCTGTCAGAGTTAACAACTGTAGGGAACGCTCCGTAACACAGTTTATAGACTCAGTGTAAGATTGTAAATAACTTTTATCTTGAACCCAGCATTTAATCTACAGCAGCCAAGCAGGCTCAAAGCCTGCTTCTTTCCACCAATTCCCAATGGGTCTACTCGAAGGTGGGGCTGAATTTGGATCCAGCCTCATCCTGGCGGGCGGCACAAACTAGGACCTTGTCATTTCTTAATCCTCCCCCAGCTCGCCCCGCCCAAAAGAGAGAGCCAACAATTGAAATGTCTTGTCTCGTTGAGAATTAAAAGAGACGAAATATCTAAGATTCCACCGGCAGTTTAGACAACTTTGTTTTTTTCGGGATGGAAATAAAACTAAACGCCAAGCCGAGCTAACGTTGCGGGAAAGGGGGATCCCACTCCTGTTTTTGAGGCCTGCCTCTACCTGCAGTTCAGAAGCGGAGCGCACTCGCGTTCACAAACCAGGCCCAGAAGGAGAAAGAAAAGAGTGCAATCCTATAGGCGTCTCTATTTAAAAAAAAAAATGGGGGGGGGGTGTATCATTCGCCAAACCCCGGTCCAAAGCGGCTTGCGTTTTTACGCGCGCCAGGGAGCGAGATTGGAATTGAAAAAGTTCGGGGCAATCGCGTCCGGATAGGCCTTCTTTTTCTCCCCCCCAGCCCCACTCAAAATTTCAGGCACCCATTCTTATCTCGCCCCGCCCCACCGCCACCGAAGAAGGGTACACGCCGAAGCGGGGGTGGGGGGACACGCAGAGAACTTGGCACGAGACTGCGGGCGAGGTGTCTGCAAGCGAGAGGGGTGGGCGCTTGTGCGCGGAGGGGTTTGTCGCTTTTTGGATGGCCGGGAAGCCTGGACCGCTCGTTCCAGGGGTTGAAAATCAGAGGTGGTGATCCGCCAGGCGGGTTTAACACTTTTTTTTGGGGGGGGGGGAGATTTAAGACGACCCCCCCACACACACATCCAAATCCTGGGCGCAGAATTTGGTTTGGCGTTTTTGGGAAAGGCTGAAGTCGCCCGAATCGGAGCGTGGCCGTGGTTGGGGCATCTGCGCGCGTTTCTAAGGGTTCCCCCCCTTCGCCAGGTGCCAAGCCACACACCCTCCCTTCTGTCCCCCACTCCCCTCACCACGCAAGAGGCTTGCTGGAGGGCAGGGGGAAGAGAAGGGACTAGTTACCGCTCCACCACCAACCAGGTTTTCCTGACTCCGGATCCCGGATGGAGGGACCTCCAGTCCGGCTGCCCATTTGGTAACACTCCAGATGCTTTCTCGCCGCCGGTTCCCCCAACCCAGCAGAGAACCCTCCCCGTCCCCCATTTGTTCCCCTTCCCAAACATAACCTTCAGGTAGCGGGCGGCGTCCAGGTAGAAGGAAGGGCGCATATCCCCTAGAAGGGAAGGGAAGCAAAGGCGCTTACCTGCCGGGCGAGGTGAGCCGGCTGTTCCTTGTGAATTTAGGCGGCTTACTTGAGCGCGGGGTCTCTTTGACAGGAGAAGGGAGGGGGGCAGGGATCCCCGCAGCCTTTTTCTTCCTCCCTTCCTTCTCTGCATCCCCCCACCTCCCCGCCCTGTTCAGAGGACTGGAGCTGGATAGTCCCTAAGTACCCCTCCCTTTTGCAAGTCTTCCACCTTTTCTTACCCAAGTATTCATTTTAAACAGCCCAACTGTAAAGTCTCTTTCTCTCTTTCTTCAAGCTTTCCTCCCCACCATTTCTCTGCTTCCGACTCCCTCCCTTTCTACTCGCAGCGAAAACTCTTCTTTTTCCGTCTCCGGACGGCTTACCTGCCGAAATTCTCCCCGTTCTCTACCTGACTGACGGCTCCTTTTGTCACGGCCGACTGCCCCTCGAGGGAGGGGGCTTGCCTCGTCTCTGCCCCCCCTTTCTCTCCTCCCTGCTTTATTTCTCGATCCCTGTCGCTCCGTTTTTCTTGCCTTCCTCGGTTCACTTTTTAGGGGGCTGCCCCCCTTTTGGGGGGGGGAGCGTAAGCGGACGCACTATTTGACAGGCGAGGGACCGCCTCACTGCGGCGTAGGGATATTAGGCACACCGATTGGGAGTTCAAATGTCAGCAAGTTTTTTTTTTCCTTTCCCCTCCTCCTCTTCTTCTCTCTCGGTCTCTCTCACTCTCACTCTCTTCCCCACCCCCGCCTTTTTGGGAAAAGGAGGGGAGGCGGAGGGGAGGGGAGGTGGTGGCGGCGGCGGGGCGGATGTATTCCTCCGCAGCAGCTTTCCGCCGCTTGTAAACTGAGCGCCTCCCGGCTCGGGAGTTTTGGATGGCATTTGGGCCGAGGAGAGCTCCAGAGGAGACAGCTTTTGCGCTCGCAGGTGCATGCCGTGCCGGGCGTCTCCCTGCTTCGGGGAGGGCCTGGCCGCCCCCTCCACCCCGAGAGGGGCCCCGGAGGCGCCTTTCAGCCAGCAGGTGACCTGCCCGGCCGCCCCGCCGATGGACGGCCGGCTCCTTCGGCCTCTAGGCTGCGCTCAGCTCGCCTTTGCCCTCGGCGCCGTCCCGCTGCTCCGCGGCCCGGATCCCAGCCGGGGCGGCCACTAAACCGACGCTGCTTTCCCCCCTTCCGTAGCCCGCCTTCCGCCCCATGGACGTAGCCGCGGGACCGGAGGCGCTGGAAAACTGCTTGACTCGCGGCTCGGTCAATTGCGCCAAGATGCTGGACGGGATTAAAATGGAGGATCGACCGCTGCGCTCTGGGCCCGCGACTTTGGGAGTCCTGCTGGGTGAGTTTGGCTCTTCCTCGCTTCCTCTTTGCTCGCCTCCCAACTTTTCCCGTAAGTTTTCTCCCCCCCCCCCCCAGATGTACATGTATAAAACTCGCCTTCCTTGACCCCGATCCTGGCGCGGTGGAGCAGCCGCGCGCCCCCTCCTCCTTTCCCCTCCGGTTTCCAGCGCCCGACCAATTGCGGCTAGAGATACTCGGCAACTTGTGGAGGGAGAGAGGCAAGTTATCCCGGCCGAGAATCCACCCGTAAAGGGCAGAGCAGGCTGGTAGGAACCACTTTCACGCCACTTGCGCGCCCGGCCTTGATTTACACCCCGGACTGAGTGATACACAAGTGTGTGTGTGTGTGTGTGTTCCCCTTCCCGTGTTTATCCAAAACTCCAACCGGAGCCCTTGCAATTTATTTTATCCCTTTGCCAGTTTCCAATCCATTACGGGTCCACCCCCGCCCTTCAAACCTCCCTCGTTTTGGAGGGGGGTACGCGCCCCCCTCTTTAAAACCAGCTGCTTTAAGAAACTGGCGCTTGATCGCCAGGCTGCGTTTCGCGCGGTCCAACTTCTGAACCTGAATCGCTGCGCTTTACCTTCCTTGGCGAGGCCGATAAAAGAAAAGAAAGAAAGAAAACAAAAATAGGCCGCTGGTCTCGCTTTCCTCCCGGGCTGCTTTGCACGTCAGAAGGGGCACCCGCGTTGACGCTCCCCGGATTCCAAGAGAGTTCGGTTGTTTGGCACGCTTGTTAAACTCTGGCTAAAACGACCCACAGGAGCGACGCCTGCCAGGCGGGCCGAAGCGCTCAGCTCCGGCGTATCCCGAAGGGGAGCCCCTGAATTGGAAGGGACGGTGTGTTGGTGTGGTTGTCTCTGGGTGTTGCGCGCCTCCCCGCTACTTCTCGCGGCGAACGGATTTAATGTTGAACTTCTTGTTCTCTGACGAAGCGGAGAAAATCCGACCCACCGCTTCCCTTTCGCCTCTCTTCCGGAAGGCCAGATGCGCTCGGGTTTGGTTTTTTTTTTCTCCCCTCCCTCCCTCCCTCTTTGCAAACCTCACAACTAAGAACCCTGCTTCTTCCCGTTTCAACCGGGCCTCAATCCCCACGGCAACTCCGCTCTTTCCTCCCCCCACTTCCCAATTGCTCCCATCCCCGTGTGGATCCGAAGCCGGCCGAGTTTAAATCTCCCAGCTGCTGTCAGCGAACACAGTTGCTCTTTAAGACAACTTTCCCTGAAAATTCTGCGCCTTTTCCAGCCAGTAACAACCGCGTGCCAAATTCCGAGAAAACTTCTTCCAAAAAGGAGATTTGTAGGCTGTCAATCCAGCCAACTCCCTCGGCTCTTCTGATTTACAAAGGCAGGCTTTCTCTCTGCCTCACACTCCTGCTGCACTGCCACCTTTCCACCTGGAGTTGGCATTAGTAGAGGGTTCATCATCATGCAGTTAATAAGCCCTGATATTAGGCCACCATTTGTCCTAATGATGTACTGAATTGTTTGGTTTTTTTTAAAAAAAAAAATATTAAATTTATTCGCTATTGAATTAGAGGAAGGTGAACCATTTAGTCCAGGGCTGAATGGCGTGGAGGGGGACTCTGTGTTTTTAACTTGGTGAGCATTGAGACAAACTTCTTGGTGTGTTTATATAGTGCAATTATTATTTTGTTCTCCTTGGCCTGTATCTTCTTAGGTTTTTTTTTGTTTTTGAGCCAGGCCGAATGAGATAATAATAATGATGACAACTGTCCGCTACAGTAGTGCTATTGCTTGTATAAAATATAAGGATGATGGTAACTACTGTGGTGCAATCAATGTGTTTGGGGGATGATTCCAAGTGACGGGAGATCAGGGACAGAAGGAGCTAAAGATGGATGACTTTTGCCTTGGCCAGAATTCCAGGTGTGTTTTCTTGGAAGTGAGCCTTGGCTGCTTCCTTCTGAGTAAACCAGCAATGGCAGGAGAGGCATTAATCATCCAGAACAGGAGTTGCAAATATTTGGGAACCTCACCCCTGTCTCCCTTAACCTGGCTTCTCTTTTCCTGGCGGAGAAGGAAGCCTTAAGATAACAAAATATAAAAAATATAAAAATAAAAAATAAAAATAAATTGGTCCCTCCAGGCCTTTCAAAGCCAGCGTTTGGCCCCTGGGTGAACCAATCCTTAAAACAGCCCTGTGGATTTGTGCTTTTTCGGAGGTGTGTGTGTGTGTGTGTGTGATTCTGCCTTGTCTTGCTTTCTCTCTTTTTTTCACACATATTTCCCCCCCCCACTCCCTCCCTCTTCCTCTCTTCACTTGCTTCCCTTCCCGCTTCAGGGTCCGATTGCCAACACCAGTCGGTTTGTGAGGGGTGCCAGCGTCCCATCTCCGACCGTTTCCTGATGCGCGTCAATGAATCCTCGTGGCACGAAGAGTGCTTGCAATGCGCCGTCTGCCAACAGGCGCTAACCACTAGCTGCTACTTCCGAGACCGGAAGCTTTACTGCAAGCAAGACTACCAACAGTAAGACCTTTACCCTTATTGTTATTATTGCTGTTGTTATTGTTGTTATTGTTATTAACCTTTCCTTTTTAGCCACTGGAATTCTTCACCGCTGCTTTCCCTGGTTTGATCTCATTTACAACTGCATCCGGGTAGTAGTGGGAGAGGCATAAAGCAGTGAAGTCGAAAATTTAAGAGGATTCCCAAGAGAATAAGCCCAACTTTTCTGATCAAAGGGCCATAGCTCCACCCCTTTGCTTTAAAACCCATTGTTGTGACATCCAGCGAAATGTTCCATTGTTTCTTGAAAGGGACTCCATTCTCTTAAATCTTTCTCCCCATCCCTGCCTTGAAGGGGTTTCCCTCCGATCTCTCTTTCCTTTATCCTCCCTTCTTCTTAGAGCTACTCTGCAGGCTTGTTGTGTGCAATTCAAAAAAGAAAAAGAAAAAAAGGCTACACAGTGTATTTGGGGAGGTTGGACCCGCGAAAATGGGTTGACTTCACCACAAGTGGATTTAGGGTGGGGGCAGATGGCTCACTCTACGTCTCATTTATTAAGCTTATTCCCAAGCTTGTGAAGTTATGCTTTGAGTGAGTAAAGGCCGGGTGTCTTCGTCCTTTCCTTGTGGGGGTCTCCGATCCAACTTGGATCGTTTTTTGTGTTGCATTTTTGGAAGATTTGGGCCACTTCCTACTCAAATCGTCCCTGAGCTGCTTGCCTTCCCCTCGGCTTATTTGTGTGTGTGTGTGTGTTTTTCCCAAGAGATGTCATTGTCATTTTTTTTTATTTCAAGGAAACAATTTATAGCCTTCCCCTTCCCTACCTTTTCCTTTCTGTTTTCTCTTTCTGAAACCTCCTCTTCTCAATTTTCTTTTAGGTGGGCATGTCTTAAAATCGATCTCTCCTTCCTTCCGTGAAGCGATTCAAATCTCTGAAGGAGGGAAGTGGTTTAGAAATAGGGAAAATAAATAAATAAAAATATTCCCTTTTTTAAAAAGATATTTTATTGTTGAAAGCAAGATGTGTATTTATAGACACAGTCCATCTGTGAGGAATTTTATAACTGCAGTTGAAACCCCTATCCAAATATTGTTATGGCCCTTCTATTATTATTATTTTTTAAATAGGTGACACTGCAAAGGAAGGGTCTTTATTTTTTTTCCCCCAGCCTGTTTTTAGGTTGGTATTTTGATCCTAAACTGTCTGGGGAGAAACCAGCAAAAGCCTTCCTCTCGAAGGTGCCATTAATCATCATCATTTTAACTCGCATGCAAATGCATTTGGAAGGGAAAAGAGGCGTTGCATATTCCCAAGGAAAGTTGTGCAATAGAAGAAAGGTTTCAAGGATATATTTTTTAAAAAATTTAAATTTAAAAAATCCTTTCTGAATATAGTGCTGCAAAGAAAAAAAAATAGAGCACGGGGTGTCTAAAGGAAGAGTTTCATTATTATTTTTTAGGAATGGGTGGGTGGGAAGACGGCCTTCTCCAAAATAAATGCAAACTGCTTATAACTAAAGTTATTGGAGCTGGATTTTCCCCCCAACCTCCAAACTAAAAAGATTGGCAGTCAAGATAGAAGGGGGGGGGGGCATAGATTCTTTGGAATCCATCTCCCCAAGATCGATGGGCAAATAAAACCGAAAACCGCCTCTCCCCCCTCCCCCGTCTTTAAATCACGCATCCCTGTTTCATTGTGGTGTTCGCGGGTAAGTTAGATTTATATTTTTAAAAAGGTTCTTTCGTTTTCCATCTTCCTGGTGTGTTGAAACGGCGCCTCTTTTTCCTGCCAACCTAATCTGGACTCAGCCTGGCAAGGATTAAAGACCACCCCCCCTTTTTTTTTTAAACGAACGAGATCGCGGAAGGCGCGTCCCTTAATTCGGATTCGGCGAGGGTTCGAAGCTGGCTTTCCAGACCGATCCGGTTTTCGCGACTTTCGGGAATTCATTTCGATACTCCAAAACTCTTTGGAGTAAGACTACTCCAAAGGGGTAGTAGGTGGGGTGGGACAGTCTCTCCCCCACCCCACCACCACCACCCTCGGGTAAAACTGGCGACGTGTTTACGGGGCTGGAAGGAACCCTGGGTTTGTCCAGGCAACGTTTGCAAGAAAACAAACCCAGCTCAGAGAGCGAGGAGGATCCCCACACACAAACGCACAAACGCACGCAAAATTCCGGCTTTGCAACCCCCGCCGCTTCGGCCGGAGGGGCTGCTCGGCCCGGCCGTCGGTTTCTGGCTGCCCGGTGAGCGCGTCGGGATTGGAGAGGCGACGCGGTGGCTTCTTCGCTCGCTCGCTCGAGGGGAAGATAAAAGTCGGCGCTTCCCAGCCAAGTGAAGCCGCCCCTTCACCGGACCTGTGGGATTTTTTTTTTATGGGGAGGGGAAAGAAGGAGCTGGCCTATGTGTTCCCGCTGAAGAAATCCCCCCCCCC
>NW_020716873.1:106131-120480 GCF_900518725.1 Notechis scutatus
CTATCTATCTATCTATCTATCTATCTATCTATCTATCTATCTATCTAATCTCAGCTGCTTCTCTGTGAAGATTGCCTGAGATGTGGATTCGTGTCAGTGCCATGGTGATGTTACCAATATTTTATTACCCTTTTTAGTATTATTACTCACTATTTTTATGGAATTTATGTCCGAATTGGTGTTTAAAGCAGCGGTGGCTTTTGTTGGTGCTGTAAAACGCCGAGAGTTGGTTCCACTTGGCAGTTTATAAATCTACCAAATAGATCAATGCATTGGCCTTATTTCCAAAGGCTGACATCAAATTCCTTTCTCTCCCCACCCTTTGCTTGATGGGGAATATCCCCCCCCCCAAATGTATTCTTTGGCCAAGAGCCCAAATAAAAGAAGCAGTGAAGAGGATTGCCTTTTTTTTTCCTGGGTTTCTTTTCTTTTCTTTTCTTAAATAAAAACCATGCATGTGCAATGAGTGTCGCTGCTCAAAACTCAAAATATAGGAGAGGGAAAATAAAAGAGATACATGGTAAGATCTTCTCTAACGCGGCTTCTTTTGCCACCCTCTCGCCATCAAAACTGGAGTAGAAAGAAACATTTATCAGGTGCTTTCATTAGAAAGGACATTTAGCACAAATAAATATCGGAAAATGAGCTTGCCTTAGTGAGCAGGGAGGGCCCATCATGGCTACAGGTACTCCTCGATTGACAATGATTTGTTTAGTGACCATCCAAAGTTGGAATGGCACTGAAAAATGTGATTTACAACCAGTCCTCACACGTACAACCGTCATACCATCCCCACAGTCACGTGGATCAAAATCTGGGTGCTTGATTAGACCGGACAACCATTTGACCAGGATGGTATAAGGTCACTTGCCTTGAGCAAGGGGTTGGACTAGAAGACCTCCAAGGTCCCTTCCAACCTGTTATTTATTCTATCTTCTATATCTGTTCCCTGGCTATTTTAAAGCTTGTCCTCTCACTGTTCGACTCTAGGTAGGCATGGATCATGCTGTGAAGAACAGTTTTTACTGGAGGAAAATATGACGGGTAGCACTCGGATCCCTTGCTTGAGATTCTGAGCATTCCAAAAAAAAAGAAAAAAAGGCATGGTTTGCCTCGACTTGTTTAACAACCTAGGAGCTGCTGGGAATCTTTCTGCGACTCCTTTTTATGTCCAAGCCTCAGGGGGTTGTCTGAGCTTGGTTCTCAGCTGACAAATCTTGCTTTGGGATTTTCGAATCTAAGGGGGACTTGACTTCAAAATCCCGTTGTGGTGCAGCAGTGAGGGTGTATTTTTTATATAGGGAAGGATCATTCCAATGTGTGGCCTCCCCTGGAACACAAAGCAAGTGGTAGATTCCAGAGGCATCGTATATACTATATTGCCGATTATGAAGCTTACCTGATGTGCGTAGAGCAACAAAGAGTTTTCAGTTTAACTTTAGTTGACTGGCTTCTAGATTCTAGCAAAAACATTCCTGAACCGCAACTCAGTGTATGGTTTTGATCTCCTGTGCCTGACAATAATCTAGTCAATTAAAATTCAATACTAAACTGACGTCAGAAAAGAGTCAATAGATTCAAGAGGGACTGGACTTGGATCATTTGTGGCAACATAACAACTCTAAGCTGATGACATGCTTAGCTCCACCTTCCAGCTCTGCCTGCTCTTCTCCCGCTGATGCAAAAATGAGGTCCCAGTTTTGTCCCCCTTCAAACAACATGGTTTGATGCACCAAAAGTGACCCCCCAAAATATGGAAGGTGTGCATAGGAGGTTTACTCAAGCCGAGAAGAACATTTCTTGACTCATGTTTAGCAGCTTGTGTACTTGGGGAAAACAGTTGCAGGTTTACAGGTGGGTGGGGGAAGAGCTGTTATTCAGCCTTTATCTGCTAAATCTATTTGATAAATGGAGCTGAAGGAAGCAGGACATGGAGCACAGAGTCAGCTGTCAGTAGGGCTCCCAATTCGGTCGTTGAGATCTTTTCTTTTTCTCGGACAACACTCAGGAAGCCTTCATGGAATTATCCTTTGTAGAAGAAAGTCCGACAATTAGGCCAAAGATACAGTAGATGATCGCTTGATGGAGCTTCAAAAGCAGGTGGCATCATCAGGGGTCTTTGAATTTGCCCTCCCTATCCATTCCTAAACTGCAGAATTAGCTATGCAGCTCGCCTTTCCGGTTTTTTTTTTTTTTTTTTAAAAATAGTTCTTTTCAAATTAAAATAATCCTTACCAAAATCAGACAAGATGGCTTGGGACTAGCTTGGCTGACCTTGGATGCTAACCACAGTGGGCCAGATTGATGCTTGGATGGGAAAGCAACAGAGGAGCCCGACGCTAATTTGCGAGGTTTAAAAAGAAAAAAAGTGGGGTGGGGGGAAACATTGGCAGAAAGCAGTAACCCCTTCCCACAAAAACAACTCGTGCAATCCAAGCGAAATTTAATTGATTTATTTCTCACCACACTTCCGTGGAGATATGGAAGGATCTTCAACTATTACGCTATATTTCTCCTCTTCGGTTGTCTCTTTTAAGGGTGCAAGTTTTTCTTTTCTTTTTTTGGGGGTGGGGGGGAGGAGAACATGCTTGCCACCCACAAGGATACACCGAGGGTTTTCCTGTTGCTACACATTTAACGCAAAAAGCGGCTTTGAAAAGTTGGCGTGCCTTTTTCAAGGAAGCTTTCTCTCTCTCTCTCTCTCTCTCTCATCTCTGCTCTTTTCATCACCTTATCCAGAAAAACGTTGGCTTGTTCCCTGAAGCAAAGTTGGATCTCTCTCTTTGCAAACGGAGACAGTTTCCTACACGCATCAGTGAGTGGGAAGAAGCAAACAGGATGTGTGGATTTGTGGGTGACACTGCTCAGAGCAGGTTCTTTCAAACAGTAACAATTCTGGAAGGGTTGTGAAAACACGAAGGCTTTTTTTTTATATATATATATAGTACAATTCTCTGGAGTTGTTGAACTTTTCTTTTTCAATAAAGCGGTTTCGGGCTGAAACTTTTCTTACAGTTGCAATTACTGCTCCTGCTGACATGTTGTAACACTAAGCATCTGTTTGAGTCTGGGTGATTCATAGCGTTAGATATTTTGGTGTTTCATTATGTAAACCCCTCCTCGTGTTATTTAATGCTTCTGTACGGCTTGTCAAGGGGACAGGCAGCCTCACGGTTCTTATGGCGAGGAAGCAGCGTGCATTTGTGTTAGGCTGCGGCCATCCCACACTTCTGAGGGGCTGTGTCTTTGGATGGGATGAGAGCCAAGGCTGGACAAAGATCCAGAGGACGGGCAGTTTTTTTTACTGGAGGAGAAGGAGAAAGAGAAGGAAGCGGGATGGAGAAGGAGAAGGAAGAGGGATGGAGACAGAAAAGGAGAAGGGGAAGGAAGAAGAATGGAGATGGAGAAGGGGAAGGAGAAGGTCCACTCATCTGGTCCAGTATAGCTCCTTTGTGTCTGCAAGTTGAGAATTCTTAAAAATTAAGGGAACCCCACAGTTCGCTTCCAGGAGCTGTAGGTGGTCCAAGACTGGAGATTTTAGAGACCAGACTGGGCAGCCTTTTGTCCAGAGTGATATAAGGTCTCCTGTTTGAACTGAGGGTTGAAGGTCTCCAAGGTTTCTTCCAACTCTGTAATTCTGCATGTAATGTGTCTGTATGAGAAAGAGAAGGAAAAGGAAGAGAGGGAGAAGGAGAAGATAGGTAAGAGAAGTAGAAAGAGATTCCCTCTGACCTTATTCAAAAGTGACACGCCCCTTGGGTTAAAATAAGAAGGACGAAGTCTGCAAGCATATGAAACCCCATTCCAATTTTTTTTTAGCACTCTGCAATCTTGAAACCAATCAAGCTGGCACTCCTAGACAAATTCAGGTAGAGGAATATGTGAGAATTGCTGCAAAGTGAGTTTCGTTTAAACTCTGTCCAGTCTCGGTAAGTGGTGGCAAATATATGGTGGTGGTGGGGAGCATGGTACTTTGGATTGGATTCTTCAAAGGCCTTTAAATCAGATATGGGCATGAATATAGTATTTGCGGTGGCTCAGGGGCTAAGACGCCGAGCTTGTCGGTCAGAAAGGTCGGCAGTTTGACGGTTCGAATCCCTAGCGCCGCGTAACAGAGTGAGCTCCCGCTACTTGTCCCAGCTTCTGCCAACCTAGCCGTTCGAAAGCACGTAAAAATGCAAGTAGGAAAATAGGGACCCCTTTGGTGGGAAGGGAACAGCATTCTGTGCGCCTTTGGCGTTTAGTCCTGCCAGCCACATGACCACGGAGACATCTTCGGACAGCGCTAGCTCTTTGGCTTTGTAACGGAGATGAGCAGCACCCCCTAGAGCCGGAAACGACTAGTATGTATGTGCGAGGGGAACCTTTACCTTATAGTATTTGTGGGCAACTTTTTAGAACATGGGCATCCTTTCTCCGCCACATGAGCCTGAGAAAAGACACAGGTGCTTTAAAGAGTGGCGGAGAGGAGTCGCATCGGCTTCTGAAGACTTAGTTTGAAGTGGCCTGTTTTGGATTTCAATCCAAAGCACCTGAATTTGGGGTTTCTGTGTATCTCTCACAAGGCGTCATATTTGGAAGAAAAAAAGTCTTGTTTGCCCCAGCCCAGCACAGCTGCATCCAACCATGCAAGTCCTGACTTCCAGTTTCTTAGGGGGTTGCAGCTAACCCTGGAATTTCCCTCCCTATCAATCCGTTTAACAATCCATTCTGTGTTCTTGGCCAAGCGGAAAAGAAACACCAACTGGAACAACTTCCCAACTTTTTAACACCAATTTTCAACACCCCCTCCCCTCTGCCTCCTTTCTTCTGTCTTCGGGGACTTTTTTCTGAATGGAAGTACCTTTCAGTGCTCTGCATTTATAGATTATTTGCACACCCACAAAATATGGAGGGGTTGAATGGGATAAATGGCGTTTTTTGTTCCTGGTGTTGTAGCCAAGGAAGGGGACGAAAGAATCTAAGAAGAGGAAGATTTATTCCGGATGTTGAGCAGGGCTCAATTGCCACAGCATCAGTCTGGTGGCGAGAAGGGCCTCGTCTTGTAAGATGAGTGTCATTTGATGCCAAAAATAACAATCCCAAGAGCTCAGAAGGCTGATTGAATTTCCTTCTTTGTTGCTTTCAATGTTTATTTGTTAATCATAGACCCCTATAAAATAAAAATAAAAGGAGGGCCAGTCTTGAAATATAAAATAAAAATAAAAGGAGGGCCAGTCTACACGAGAATTTATCTCCTGTCTTCCCTGCACAGGGAAAGAAGGAAAAGCCAGATCAAGTTGATGTAATTTTCCAAGGATAATCAATAGAACTAGGAGAGAAAAAATTCACTGCCTGCTTAAAATATATTTACTTATTATTCGTATTATTTTACTTCTAAAGCCGTTCGTCTTACATAAGGGACTCTCCACCATAAGATTTTGTCAAGTGTTTCAAAGGTAATTGGCAGAGCAAAGAAATATGTTTTTTTTATTGCCAATTAGAATTTACTCCCTGTTCTGACCCAACTGGGTTCCCAGAGAACAAACACAGATAAAGGCAGCATTTCCCACCTTTCAAGGTTTAATCGCAATTCTGTTCCTTTGCAGATAAAAGCTGCTTTCGAACAATTAGCTCCAACAAGAAAGAGCCTTGCCAAGTTGTTTGTCAAGGCTGCCAAAAACCCAGAGATAAGAACTAACTTACAAGATTCTCCAAACATGAACTAAGATGTCCACCAGTTGAGTTTCAGAGCTTCTTTGCTATCTGCAAAGAACACTTTTCTAAATTTGGTTTTTATCCTCTTGAGGGAGGGGCCATTACCTTGCAACCTTACTCCCGAGTCGCCTGTGCTGCTGTAATTGTTCTTTCCTCCAAGCAATCCCTCGTGCAGGCGCACTTGGCACAGGCTCCTCAGGAACCTCCTCGTCGCTGCTGCCAGCCCCCACAATCTCTGAAGGCAGCAGTCCACTCCCTGATGGTCCTGACTCCTTATCTGAGTCCTCGCTCTCCTCAGCCGTCCTCACCTGCTGCCGGCTAACCACAACACTCCCTTGTTTTTATTTCTACAGCTGCTCAACTCACATAAGTGATTCTCCCACATAAGAGGGGTTTGTTTGCTTTTGTTTTTTTTTGCCAATTCAGCACATATTCAATCTTTGGCAGAGAAAATTTCAGGACTTTTTGATGCAACTCTAAGGTTTGCCTTAAAGCTCCTCGATTAAGGTTTTTTGTTTTTGTTTTTCAAATTGGGAAATGGCGTGAAATGATGGTCACCACTTTAGACGTGCTTTCATCACACTGGGTTCCTCCAATGAGGGGATTTGAAAGGGAGGAAATAAAGCCACAACTGGAATGGCCCTGGATGCTGAAATTAGTCTGAATTATATGTCTGATTGTCCATTATCCAGGTCATGGTTGTCCCAAATCGGCTTCTTCCAAAAACCAGCTGGACTGACTCCCTTGGTTTGGTTTGGTTTGAAAACTTCTCCTCCAAGAAGTTTTTTTTTTAATAAGGAATATAAACCAAAAGGAAGAAAACTTCATCTTCTTCCCAATAATTTTTGTAGGCGTGATCCAAAGATAGACTGCCAGAACTTGGATGAATTCTACATTAGATCATGTAATTCAGACTGGCCCCAAAGGCCACTGGACTTTCCTGTCCGAAGAAACCTCTTGGAGAAGAAGTGAAATCTCTTCAAAGAAAAAAAAAACAACATTTTACTTGTTCTCCAAGAAGTTTCTTCAGTTCAGTTCAGTCTTTGATGAGAAGCAAAATGTTTTCAAAAGCGGGAGGGGGAACCAAGCCAGAAATCCAATTGGGGGCAACTATGACCTGGATATGGAGCGTCTCCATAGACGTATAATTCAGATTAATTTTAGCATGTAGTGCCCTTCCGATGACTGCTTTCTTTCCTCTTTTTCACATCATCTCATTGGAGGGACCCCGTGTGATGAAAGTGCATCTAAAGTGGCGACAATCATTTCACACCCTTCCCTAATTTTTTTTTATTTTTATTTTAAAAAGCACCTTTGGGCACCCATGACCTAGATGACTGGGAATCTCCATAGACAAATCCCCAGCTTGAATAGATAGAGGAGGAGTGTTGGGGTGGATTTGGTGTGTGTGTGTGTGTGTGTGTGTGTGTAAATGCCAATGGAATTTACCCCCCCCCCTACTTTCCTTCTTAGAGGCCTACTCTTGTGGAGGGAGGGGCGGCACAGCAACCAAATACAAAGCTCACCATGTTGGTTGAGAGGACGGAAGGGGTGATATTGTCAACCAGGACAATAATCTTAAGCTGGCCTCCTTTTTGTACCGGACATGAATCAGGGGATTAAAATCGGCAAATTTCCGCTCGTTCACTCTCCCAGACAAAAGACGTGAAGGTTTTAGTGTCACCCTGCCCGATAAAAGTATAGGAGCTTGTCACTCAAAGGGGTTCTGCAACACTTGTGCCCGTGACATAATCTTATTAGAAGATAAACCCGCAAAATCCCTTTCATCGGGGGAAAGTTACATTTAATTACTTCAACCCTTCTCTCTCTCTCTCTCTCTCTCTCTCTCTCTCTCTCTCTCTCTCTCTCTCTCTCTCCTCTTCCTTCCTCCCCCCATCCCACAAGACCCTTTCTTTTGAATTCCTCCATTTTGCACCCGACCAACTGATGTTTTACTTCCAAGGCTGAGTTTTCCCCGCAGGACTCAAACAGGGAGTGGACCATGTGGGCTAATGAAAAAAGAGCATCGGAGTTTTTCTAGACTGAGTTTTGAAAGCCGGAGTGGCTTCACGTGTCTCGTTCATCTGGGGTTGGGTGATTAAACTGCCATTGGCCTGGTTCAGGCGGCCCCCGCCGAGCCCCCAGCAAACGAGGCCTCGGGTGGCTTTGGCTGTGTTCACCGAGCACGTAAATGTTTTAAGTGGAAACTGCATAAAACTTGCATGGGCTATTGTGCTAGTGTGCTTGCTAGCTTAAGTGGAAATACAAAGAAATATGTTTCTCTTCTGCATTTGGAGGAACCCTTGCATTGAAATCTGTTGGAAAACTCTTAGAACGGAGGAGGCCCTGAAAACATGCCTCTGAGATATGACCAAAAGAGGACTGTCCTTAAGAGAGGCCACTCAACCACCTTATAAAATTTCCAAAATGGGCAAGCAGGAAACTTCAATCCTTACAATGTGTTTTTTTTTTTCTTTTCTTAAATCCATTTTGGGGTCCTTGGTGCTCTCTGAGCTTGGCTGTTTTCTTGCAAACGTTTCATTGGCAAACTAAGTAATGCAATCTGTTCTACCACTGATAATGTTTCCTAGTTTGATAATGAAGGGTCTGTGAGAAAACCCCACCGTTCAGCCCTGAGCTGCAAATATTCCCTTCAAAAAAGTCCATGTCAGAACTGAATATCTTTTTATTGTGATTACCTGTGCATACTTAACTGAATTCGAACTCCTTATTTAGCTAGGCCAGTAAATTTTCCCAGGATCCAATCAATGGGCTTGGTGAGTTTGCCAAGTATTAATTTTCTCTAGCCAATATTGTTTTCACCTGCCAACTTTATTCATTAACCTTATATATCATGCTACTCTTTCTTAGGGCGTTGAGATAGATAGTTCGTATGAAGCAACCTGTGATGTCCACTTGGCTATGTTATATTATACTATATATGTGTGTGTATATATATATATACAGTGTGTGTGTGTGTGTGTGTGTGTCTATATTTAGGGTGGGAGAGTGAGAGGATGGCTAGCCATTTGCCTGGAATAGTGTAGGGTTTCCTGCTTTTCATAATGTTTCACTACTGCTTCTTTCTCCTCCTTTTTGGTACTTTTATCCTGGTTTTTATGGTGGTGTTAATCATTCCCAGAAGTTTCCAGGTATGTGAAAGGTTTGGTATCTGGGATGTAGCAATTAGCAATATTTTTGTTTAAATTGGAAGGGCAAAGTTTATAGGTCTTTTCTTGTAGCATTTCCCCATCCTGAAATGGATAGGAGTAAGGAAAAGAAAGTATTTGCGTTGGGAGGGAATGTCTATCACCTCAGCTCACGAACTCCGAAAGTCCTTTCTTTTTCCCCCCAAAAGAGAACTTCCCACCCTCGCTGAGAAAGATAGAAAGATACGAGCTGTAGGGGTCTCTGGAGATTCAGTTTCAGAGCCTCCCAAACGCCATCCCTGCCCCCCCCTCATCTCCAAATCAAAATGATTTCTACTCAAAGTCTCTGACCTTGAGAAGCTTAGGGAGAGCTCGGCAAAGAAGCACCAGGAGTGCTGGTGGATGGAGAGGACCAATTGAAAGGCAATGTACATGGTTCAAACCAGGAGCCCCTACGAGTGGTGACAGAAAACTGCTGATGGCCCTTTGGCTTGGACTTGGCAGCCAGGTGCATTGCAACCAGAGCTAGCTTACGTTCCTTGGGAACTGGGGTTTAGAAAACATGATCCAACGTCTTCAGCACTGAGCCTTGAGATGTTGCCTATTTGAGCTTTGTCACTGGACTCAAGAGGCACCCGATGCGCGCTTGGTTCCTAGAAGCCACGTTGAGCTCAACATCTCAAGGGGGAATTCAGCTAGATGGAGTTTGCTGTAATGGGCCAATTCCATTGTGTGCCAAGCCTCACGTGAGCGACCTCAATAGTTCCAGTACATGCCAGGTCTCACGTAGGCTGAAAGCAGATACCAGGAACAAGGCCATAAAACACGTCACAAGGGCAGTTAACTGAAATGCAGGTTGGTTTGCTGGTTTAAATTTACCATGGCATTGTGATTGGGAGATGCCATACATCCACTAACATTCCTACGCATGTAACATAATGATTGGATGGAGCTCACCTCTTTTGTATGTTCTTAATAAAAAGAGTTCCCCTAACTCTGATCGGGGCAGCTCACCCAAGATAGAACTTGCGTTGGTGTCTTTCTTGATGCATTCGACCACCCAGTGAGAAGCTTTCCATATGCGGAGCAAAGCCACAGGAGTTGACCGCGAACTAGCCTAGATTTCCAAAAGTGAGTTACAAAGGTTTGGGTACTTACGCACAAATGCTTTTGGAGGTCCTGTTGTGCAACAATGGTGTTACCTAGCACGGTAATGAAATGTCTGCAAAGAAAGCCACCAAGCTCAGAGAGCACCAAAGACCCCACAGTTCAATCCTGAGCCGCAAACATTCTCTTCCATAGGAAGGGAACTGTGGCAGGCAGGCTGGAATTACGTCCAATTGAACCTCGTCCTGAGCCATTTTGGAACTGTTCTTGCTCATATGCCCAATAGCAGCCTCAGACTGCTGGTCTTCATGCAAAGGGAGGAAAAAAAACAGAACTGCAATGATGAATCAAGAGATTCAGATTTTTACAGAAGTTTTTTTTTTAAAAAAAAAGAACATTAAAAAATTGTAAAGAGGGCAATTAAGTGTGGGAGAAGGAAGTGGATAGCAGTCGGGGTGGTTGAAGAGAATAGGGGAGGACACAAATGGCTGTAATATTGACCTTTGGGCATGCCATGCTGCTATATCTTGTTATTACACCTACTTGTGTATTTTCAATTGTCCGCTTGTTTTTGTTTTAAATCCTCTGATTTCCCCCGTCAGATAAAATGAAACTAACCTGGATGATACAAAAGGGAGTTTATGAGACATAACTAGCCAAGGGCTGTAAAATGAGACCTGGAAAGCCGAAACGAACTTTTAAACAGTCGGTTATTGACATTTTTAAACACAGCAGGCTTTCCAGAAATGAATAGGGAAGAGAGAGAGAGAGAGAGAGAGAAGTCCCAAATATTTCCATCCTGTGCATGGAGGACTTTGATGTATTTGAAATTCCTGCTCTCTGCCGCTCTCCACAGCTTTTGAAAGTCCTGATGTTGACAAGCGAGCGTGCTTAAGCTTTTTTAAAAAAAAACAAAAAAAAACAGGGAGTGCTCCTTCTGTCACCGGGTTTGCACTGTGCTAGCCCTGCACGCCTGCACATTTCTGGGCTCACAAGGCATTTCTGAGTATCGGCTGACCTGGCTTGGTCATCTCTAAGGCAGAAGTCCCCATCTGCTTCCCATCTGCCTTCCGAAATTTTGCTTTACCTTCATCTTTATTGAAGACAGGAGGAGTTTTAGCCCCAAGGCCTAGTGCAGACATTGCTTGTGCGTTCTTCCCTATCTGCACACGTGTGTGCATATGTGTGTGTGTGAGAGAGTGCCCTGTGCCTCACGTTCCCCATTGGCTGGAGGGCGGCCCACACGGCAAGCATCTCGTTCACATGATGAAACCCTCAACCCAATTGTAATTATGAATGAACACTTAATCCTATTTGATGGCCTTCTGCAGATGATACAAGGCAGATTTGTACTGGATGCTAATTTGACTTCCCGTCAGGCATGGCGAATCGGGATCACCCATAAGTTCCAGTTCACAAGATTTATTGCTTGCTCCTGTACACAAGAATCTAGTCACCTAACAGCATTAAATTGGCGCTAAATAAGAGTTAATGGGATTCAGGACTTGGAGCGTTTGTGGACTTGTAAGGATTCTAGATTGAGTCCTCTCTTGACTGAAAAACACACTGTGGAGAAATGTTCTACCTCTGGTTCTTCAAGCTTGCTAAGAGTTCCTCCTTTGGTAAAGAAGGTTTTATGCCAGAGCATGCCGAATATTTATGGACATTACAAGGAAAGGTTCCCTAAATTTAATTTACAAATGTTGCAGCTATAGAATTGAACAAGCCCAAAGGTGCTTTTTCAAGTGGCAACTGGACTTTCTGGGGTGTTTTTTTTTGGGGGGGGGGGGGAAGACATTTCGCCTCTCATCCAAGAAGCTTCTTCAGAGCTAAAGAAGGATGAGAAGTGAAACGTCTTCAAAGAAAAACAACAAAGTCCAGTTGCCTCTTGAAATAGGACCTTGGGGACAACCAGGACCTGATCGGAGGACTGAGAATCTCCATGGATTTGAACAAGCATAATCTGAAATCAGGCTGAACTCCTTCCAAGCTACGGCGTGAGATGCGTCCATTCTCCAGATCCTTTTATCTGAGCATCTTTGGGCTCGCCGAATCCTGAAAACTCTTTTACCCGCCTCTTGAAGATGTTTGACCTGTCCTGTCAATCTCCCTTCCCTAGGTAACCTTGTGGGTTCTAGCAATATAACAGAGGGTGAAAAATATATATATATATTTCCCTTCCTCTTTTGGGGGAAAATTCTGGCCTGACCTCTCCCTGTCCTCTTCTCCTTCCTTGCCCCCAAATCAAACCGACCTGAGGTCTAAAGAAGAAAAATTAATTGCACGGCTCCAACGGATTGTAACCCAGGAGAAGCGTGGTTGCAATCTTTATTAGCATTCTCCAAAGTCATGCATAAAATATGACTTTGATACTACGCTCCAGACCAGATGTTTTCTGTTTCCCGGTGTCTTTTTCAAGCTATCTTCGGTTCTGACTGTGTTCCGCGTTGGTAGATAGGTTGGAAAAGCTGCCAAAGAGATCCACTGCAAAGGGTTTTGTGGGGGGGGGGGGGGGGAGGCAGCAATTTGGAATGGGTGAAAAAGAGAAGGGGGAGAGACATTATCTTAGCTTATGGGTGCAAATTGCACCTGGCTATTTAGCTTTACCACATGCTGGATTTATTTCTTCTGATTTTTAAGGGTATTTCTTCTTGATCGTGTCTTCAATTAAATAGGAAAAAAAAAATGGTCTCTGGTACAAAATATGCTCTTTCTGAAACCAGGGAAAAACTTGGGGAGGGAAATAGCTCTTACAACCACAACATTTACCGTAAAAACCTGTTTCCAGTCAAGTCTTGCTTAAACAGCGCAAAGTTTTGCTGTTTTCTTGGACAAGGTCCAGCTCTTTTGATAAACAAGCTTTGTGTATGATTCTTGAGACGCAGAGATGGGCTTTCTGCTTGTCATTAGGGTGTCGTTCCATTCTCGGCCCGATTCTTTGCAGAAGATGTTGTTTTGTTCTTGGCTGGGCTAACCCGTTTCTCCTCCGAGCTCGAGGTGATGTTCCTAAATACTTTCGGTGGGCAACCTGCTGACCCTTCCAGTCCTGCGTTTGTCTGCAAAGGAAGATTCTTAAAGGATTTGGCTTGTACCTCTGAGCAGGGAAAGCTAACCTTGAACCTGGGTGGGGAGAAAGGAGTCTGACAATGGGTTTGTGGTGTTGCGGAGTTTTTGGGGTTCTTCTGGGACTGGGGGGTTGGGGGCATCACTCCAAGTTCTGGTGTTAAATTCCACTGACAGTTATCATCGTTATCCTCTGCCTATCCCAGGTCCTTGGGAAGGACTTGATTTTGTTGTTAGTTGCAAAGTCGTGAAGTCTGACCCATTGTGACCCCCTGGGCAATGTTCCTCCAGGCTTTCCTGTCCTCCACCATCTTCTGGAGTCCATTGAAGCTCATGCCAACTGCTTCAGGGACTCCATCCAGCCACCCTCCTTCTCTGCCATCCCCTTCTTCTTCTTCTTCTGCCCTCAACCGTTCCCAGCATTTAGCTCTTCTCCAGTAAGTCCTTTCTTCCATCTCATGAGGTGGCCAAAGTCTTTGAGTTTCCTCTTCAGGACCTGGCCTTCTAAAGAGCAGCCAAGGTTGATCTCCTCTAGGACTGACCGGTTGGATGGCCTTGCTGTCCAAGGGCCTCGCAGGAGTCTCCTCCAGCACTAGAGTTCAAAGGCCTCTATTGTTTGGCCTTCCTTATGGTCCAACTTTCACAGTTATACATTGGTGGATTAAAAAAAAAAAGCCAAATCCAGGCTAAACCTCTGGCTGGCTATGCGACCAACCACAATATAATAGGCTAATAAAAGCCCACACTGTGTTTGTTTCCTTCTAACCACGACTCTACAAAAGCAGAGTCATGTGGCGGATCAAAGACAACCCATCAACTTCGAATGGAGGTTGAGATCTTAGGTGGAACGCTGCTGCCATATGGATGATCTCTCCTTGGTGTTGTGGAACCTTCTCAAGGGATCCAGTAATTCTGTGCCTGCTACTGGTTCCTTCTCAAACTTGCTAATGTTTGAGAAAAAGAAAAGCACCTTCCCCCATTCCTGTTCAGCCCTTCGTAGCAACAGGCCTTTCCTTGCATTGCAGGAGAGGCCAAGTCAACCTTTCCGAAAGACAACATCGCAAAAAGACCACAGGGTTGTTTTTTTCTTGTCTGCCAAGCTCTTGGAGGACCCCCAAACCATGCGTTCCCTTCCCAAGAAGACTTGCAGAGGCCCGTTCTAGAGAGACAACCTCCCAAGGTGGAAAGTTGCAGGGATAGGAGAACCAGACAGCAAACGAGTCCATTCAGATTTTTTTTTGCAAGCAATTCTCTGCTTCAAGTCCTTGAGCAATTGGCACATGCATGTTTGGGCACCCGCTTTGCTTGCCCTGTGACTGAACCCTGGCATCAG
>NW_020716873.1:137246-162526 GCF_900518725.1 Notechis scutatus
TCTTCTCTTCTCTTCTCTTCTCTTCTCTTCTCTTCTCTTCTCTTCTCTTCTCTTCTCTTCTCTTCTCTTCTCTTCCCTTCCCTTCCCTTCCCTTCCCTTCCCTTCATTCTCACTTTCTCTTCTCTTTTCTTTTTTCTCTTCTCTTCCCTTTCTTCCCCTCCCCCCTCTCCTCCCCTTCATTCTCACTTTCTCTTCTCTTCCCTTCATTCCCATTCCCTTCATCTTCCCTTCCCTTCTCTTATCTTCTCTTTTTTCTTTTCTCTTCTCTCCTCCCCTTCATCCTCACTTTCTCCTCTCCTCTCCTCTCCTCTCCTCTCTTCTCTTCTGTCTTCACTTCTGTTCCTCACATCCTTTCCCCGTGCTCACTTTTTCCTCTCCTCTCTTTTCTCTTCGCCTTTCTTCTCTCCTCTCCTCCAGTTGATTTTACGGAAATAATCTACTCTGAATATAAAATCAGGGTGGGGGAGAGGCGGACACCATTTTCTCCTTGTCTTTTCCTACCAAAGAAAGCAAGAGGAAAGCGTGTTTGCCACTGGGAAATCCTGACCCTCTCAAGTTCTTATCTCTCTCCAGATAAGATGCAATCCTTCATTTTTGAGTGGGGCACCTTGTCTAACTATTAGCCTATGACAAGTTTCTGTTGTCTTCTGTCACCTCTCCATCAATCACCAAGGGATAACCCTTATTATCCCCTAACTGCTACTGCTTGACTGAGCTGGTCTGAGCCAGACGGTATTGCTACATACATGAAAGGTTTTGACCTAAAACTTGAGGTGTTTGTTGAAAGGGTGATGTGTCCATGTGGTTAAACTAATGACAGAGTTGCTCCAGTGTGGCAGCCAAAGGATCAGGTGGAATCAAAAGGAAACCGGGTGGGGTTTAAGTCACTTGTTGTTTCTCTCCAACTTGAAATCCTTTTTGTGTTTTGTTTCTTTGTGTGGGCTGGTGGTTTGTGGTGACAAAACACCACAATATCCAAGACTGGTTCCTTTTTTTTTCTGCATAAAGAAAACCAAATTGAATTCTTTCATAGTTGTATGTGAGTTTGCTTGTTCATTTGTGTACGGGAGCAATAAGGCACCCAGGCAATAAAATTCTCCGAGGAAGCAATGAAAATCCATGTCATTCTGGGGCATTTGTCTTGGGCAATGAAGCCTCTCCTCATAACAAGTAGAAGTTGTTGTTGTTGTTTTTAAAACATCTTTGAGCAAGCAACCTTTGGTAACTTTGGTAGAATTTGTGAAGCAGTGTAGCATTTATTGAACTGTTATGTAGATAAAACATAAAACATTCCATCAGAATAGAGCTGGAAGGGACCTTGGAGGTCTTCTAGTCCAACCCCGTGTTCAGGCAGGAAGCACTGTACCATTCCAGACAATTGGTTGTCCAGCCTCCTCTGAAAAACCTGCATTGTTGGAGCACCTACAACTTCAAGTGAATACAAGCAAATAGTATATTCAGTCAATAGATTTTCCATAACAGCATTACTAGATATATTCTGGTTTTGAGATTGGATTGGATTTCAGGTTAGAATTAAAAAAAAAAAAAAAGGCCCATTTATTTGCACAAGAGGGCGGCGGATGGGACACATCAGATGCATAAAGCAAAAGCATCACAACCAAGAGTGAAAACCACCCTTAGTCGCTGGAATTCTCTGCATCCCACCTACTCTCTTGATTTCTGCAACGTCACAACTGCTAGGCAGCAGCTATAAAAATATTATAAGCATTTGTTTTTCCTTCGCCGCCTGTTGAGTGTTTTCTTAAAGTAGCTTTAACTGTAGTAACACCTGGCCAACGAGATAAATGATGTAAAAATGACCAAGCCTGAGATATCTGCATCACAAAGGTCAGAAAACATTTCCCAGCAAAGGAAATCTTTATACGCGTAAAGGCAAGAGTTGTCTTTCTATTTACTATTCGGAGACAAAATCCATTCTGACATAACTGGATCTGGCTTCACCCCGACGTTTTCGAAGTCTCCTTCCATCAATTGCTCCCTCAGCCTGGTAAAACCTAGAAGCCTGCAAATTAATTTGTGGGAGGGACGTTACAACAACAGAGTGTATTCTTTGGTCGGTGGGGCTGAAACCACCGATAAAATGGACCTTTGCAATGTTTTGGTGCCAAACTTTCTAGGGAATAAAACCTCTCTCGGTGCCAGAATGCAAGCTGCTTCTCTGGGACGTTGTTGTATAAAAGTTAGGATCACTTGCCTCATTCAGTATCCAGAGCCAGAGGCAATTTGAGCTTAAAGAAGCTTGGATGGGCTTGAGTGATTTGTAACAAATAGAAGCCCGTGATGGATGAGCTGTGGTAATGTTAGATCCAGTGGATAGACTTGATGAAAGGGTGGTGGTGGTTGTTTTTCTCTAGCATTGCCCAAGGCACTGATCCATTGTAGGAAAAGAAGAGAAAGAGAGAAGCAGCTTTGGAAGGGGGAAAAAAAAGAGCAGTGTTTAGTTACAGCTTGACTAAGAATCGGTTGTCATTTAGCCTGTTTATGGTAATAGGTTGGCTGGTTGCATGTCGCTGAAAATAATAAGAGTGAGGAGCATGATTTTTTTTATATAGCACTGATCTTCGTTTAGAGGGTAGTGAAGGGGAACTACTGATCCCCAGGGAATGAGCAGCATCAGGAAATGTCTATTTTCAGGCTTAGGCCTGTGAGTAGAAAACCTTTTGAGAAGGGAGACGGAGAATCATAGAAGGCAAGTGAAAGAAGGAGCTATTCAGACATGCTTTCCACCTCTACCATCACCCCTACTCAAAAGGGCCTGGCTTTGAGATCCACTCCCCGGGTGGAGAACAAACTCTTCCCCCCAAGTGAGGAGGAGGAGGAGGAGGAGGAGGAGGAGGAGGAGGAGGAGGAAAGGTTGCAAGAGGAAATAATTGCTGTGGTGTCTTCAGCTGAAGGTGACCTTCCAAACTTGCTTGTTGCAGAGTCAAAGATCTACTGTTCCAATTGAAGAGAATATTTGGAGCTCAGGGTTGAACTGTGGGGTTCCTTGGTGCTCTCTGAGCTTGGTGGTTTTCTTGCAGACGTTTCATGACCCAACTAGGGAACACCACCAATGCTAGAAATGAGTGGGGTGTCTGGAGTGAAGGAGAAGGACAACTGTGGGGTCCTTGATGCCCTCTCGGTGGTTTTCTTGGAGATGTTTCATGACCCAACCAGGGGACATCATCAGGAATTTCGGGTAGCTGCTATATAAGCCCCAGTCTCTTGCACTGGCGATGTTCCAATAGAAGATAGTATTTGTAGCTCAGGGTTGGAGTCTTTGGAGCTCTCTGAGCTTGACTGTTTCCTTGCAAACATTTCATGACCCAACTACAGAAGCACTGAAGTTCTTACCTAGTTGGGTAAGGAAGAGAGAGCATCAAGGACCCCACAGGTATGCCACTGCAAGGAGATAAGGGTCTTTGGGCATTGTTTACATTGGAAAATGTTCCTGGGCAACTCATTAGGAATTTGAGTTAGCCTACTCAACTCAATATCTACCCATAGGTTGCACACAGAGTTTGGGCTACATTATTTGCTACAGGGAGGGGGGGAAAAGAGATTTAGCCTCTTTTGTGAAGTAGACTGCTCCAAACTTGATTGCAGAAAGTACGACTTCAGCAACAGAGTGGTCAATGCCTGGAATGCACTACCTGACTCTGTTGTTACATCCTCTAACCCCCCACTCCTTTAACCTCAAACTAACCACTATTGACCTCACCTCATTCCTAAGAGGTCTGTAAGGGGGCGTGCATAAGCGCACCATTGTGCCTACTGTCCCTGTCTGATTGTCCCCATTTATTTGTACCTATTTCATGTATTCTTACTCATGTTTATACTTATACTTATTATCTTGTAAGCGATTGACAAATCAAATAAATAAAATAAATAAATAAATAAGTTTGAACATCCTATCCCAGGAAAGTTAAAGCTTTGATATATAAAGTGACTTTTTTTCTTAACTGGAATGCTGGAAACAGCCTTGTGTAATGAACTTTTCGCTTCTTCGTCTTTTACAACAGTCGCCTGAAAAGCAAACATCCTAGAAATTTGAAACCACCAAATGTGACTGGAGTGGGAAATTTTCCATAGAAAAGTTTGACTCCTCCCAGAAACATTTTCATCTCTGAAATATTTCCAGCTGGCACTGATTTGGACTAACCTGAGATAGAGAGACTATATACCACTACAGTCATCACCTGACCCTTAAAATTCTCTTGGCACCAGTTGATGATCCCGTTGCACCTGACTTTGTTATTATTATTATTATTTTTTAAAAAAGGTTCCTTTAATTTAAAAGGTTGAGTGATCCCCGCGGGAAGTCCTGCCAACTTGAAGCAGATTATGTCAAAACTTCTCCTCCACTATTATATTTGGGCTTTGCTTTGCTGTAAAACAGTCACACAGCTGCCCTCTTGTTTTCCATAGCTAACCAGGAAATATCTTTCCCCTTTTCTTTGAGATCCACTAAAAAAGCAAAACCATTTGATTTTTAGCAGTAGAAGAGAATATTTGTAGTTCAGGTTGACCAATAGGGTCCTTGATGCTGGTTGAGGGAGCATCAAGGATCCCATTTGGTTTTTCCACAAAGTTTAGCATCATGGAAAGTCTCTAAAGAGTTTGGGAGTCTCAAAATACTTCTACCTGAAAAGTGTTAAGTTTTCTTCCTTATTTTCTCCTGGGTGAATTTGATGAAAGAGACCCTCTGTCTTATTGGTTAAAAATCTTAATGAAAGGCTGGAGATAGTTTTAGCTGCTAAGATCTTTGGGACAAACCTTGGGAAGTGTATAAAATTATATTTGTGGTATCAGAATGGGGTAGAAGTGTGGGATCCTTGGTGCTCTCCGGGGTTGGTTGCTTTCTTGCAGATGTTATTTTACCAACCTAGGTAACATCTTCAGTGCTACCATCCTTAGCACTGATGAAGTTCCCTACTTGGGTAATGAAATGTCTGCAAGAAAACAACCAAGCTCAGAGAGAGAGAGAGAAGTTTTCAGGACGGAAAAGATCTTTCTGGGCTGCATTTTCATTGTTTCGGGTCAAGGGGCCCAGCAGTATTTGCCTGCAGTCTGATTTGATTCCAGCAACAGCATAATGATGGCGGGCCCCGTGTTTTTGCAAGAAAAATAATAATACAGCATAATGGCGAGTAGAGAGTTTACATTCCCAACGGAAAAGATACATCTGTTAAGATGAGTTTCATTAAAATTTTAACTGAAACAGGCGGGCGAATTGTCAAATTGATTCCATCTTCAGACAGCTCGCTGGGGGCTCTCTTTGGAGGAGGACATCGCAAAGTTTCTCTGTCTTTCTCTGTATCTGTCTTTCTCTCTCTCTTTCTTTCTCACACACACACACACACTGTCTCTCTCTCTCTGTCTGTCTCTCTCTTACTCTCACTCTCTCTCTCTCTTTGGTTAAACCAAACAAAAGAAGAAAAAAAGGTGAACCCCATTCCACGAATGGGACTCATCCTTCCCACAGGTCACCATTTCAACCTCTCAATTAGATTTGGGATCTGCTAATTAGATATAATTCATTAGTGGTGAAAATGAGATCAGAAATCAAGAGCGGCTCTTCAGGATACAAAGGGGACGGCCCTGCTCATCCATCATTGTTTTAAGTAACCAATTTAAAGGCAGACAAATGCATAACTGGCATTATTGCCTTGTCATAACTAGTTAGGGAGAAGGAGCTGGAAAGAGCTGGCGTTATAAATGGTTTTTATCACATTACTTTACAGTTATCTGTCAGCCCCTTTGCTTAAGATGAATGCAGGGCAAATAATCAAATTATGAAGCTGGGATGTAGAAAAAACAGGGGTTGGTGGAGGGCCTTAATTGCTGTTTGGGGCAAAGGGAGAGAACATTTTCCATGCCTGGGTGCTCTTGAAATGCTGTCCACATGCTTGGAAGGCATGGAGACCGTTATTCTGAAAGTGTTGTGGGATTTTTAGCTTTGCGAAAGCCAGTGGAGCTGCTTAAATCCAGGCCAGCTTAGGAGCATCTCCCAGATGAAAGTTCTGGTACCTCAAGATAGTCTTTCTCCCCACTTAATCTGGAAAGAAGATAGAAACATAAAATAATAATAATGGAGCTGGAAGAGACCTTGGAGATCCATCCTGTTTAAGCATGACCGTTTCAGATAAATGGTTGTCCACTCTCTTATTGGAAAGCCTCTTTCTGGAGGCAATTGAGAACTGGGAATTAAGGATGCACATCAGCCTGTATTCTTGCTGTTGATGGTGATTCTTCAGGCTTTTGAGATGGACTTTTTAGCTAGAACTTAAGACGAAGGAAGAAAAGTGTGGGCTTGGCCTCAGGTTATCCTTTCCCCTTTGAAATGAACAGACTGCTGTTTTTTTTCCCTGTTGCTTTACCAGCTAGCTTTGGCTATCCCCATTTGTGTATTAATTGAATGGCCCTTGCTGCATTCTTGTATATTCTGTCCTTGAAAGGGGTAAAAGATTACTTCTCTTTTGCGTAGGTCACTTTGAACATTGATCTGAGTTATTGGACTTCTGGATTCACCAATGCTTCTCCTTCCTTCTACTAGTCTCAAAGGTGTTTTTTCAAGAGGCAACTGGGCTTTCTTGGTTTTTTTCCTTGAAATTGTTTCATTTCTCATCCAAGAAGCTTCTTCAGCTCTTGGATGAGAAGTGAAACTTCTTCAAGGAAAAACAAAGAAAGTCCAGTTGCCTCTTGAAAAAAGCACCTTTGTGACAACCATGACCTGGAGGACTGAGAATGTCCATAGACATTCTTTCCACTAGGCGTCTTGGAGAAATATAAAAGGAATTGAGGGGTCTATAGGCACTTGAGGGACAAACGAGCATGGACTTTTTGTTCCCACTTTTGGTTGTGGCAGAAGATTTTGCTAACTGTGTGTGTAGGACGACACAATTCCATGCTCACACGAAAACTTGCTTCTTACACGAACACAATTCTGTCTCTTCTGCATGAAGTCTTACAGCTCGTTGTAGAAGGCTTGGAAATGATGCCAAGTTTCATCATGGAATTGTGAGCATAAGGATGGTTTGCAGGTATCTTCAAGGGCCCAACCTGTGCTTTCTGTGAAGTAAGTTGCACGTTCAGTCCTTAGTAGGTAAAAGCCCTGCCTGAAATCCTGAAGGCCCTCTGCTGCCAGGGAGTGTTGACAGTTGAGGACAGGTAGATGGAACCCAATGGTTGAAGTTGCTTGGTTTAGCCAAGGCACAAACCAGGATGTGGTTTGCTTGGTTTTGACTTAGAGGGCTAAGTGGAAACTTGGAAGCTGCCACCTGAGAAGGTGGAACATTTGCACATCCAACTAAGTAGAGCCCATTCTTGTTGGTGAGGAGATGATGGATGCCTCCAAGTTCTTTGCTTCTGCTGTTCTAAAGAAAGATATGGACTGCCATATTAGCCTTCCCCAACTTAGAGCCTTCTGAATAATCCTCAACAAGCACAGTTGTAGGAGTCATTGTTGTCCCACACATGAAGAAGACATCATGTTGAGAAAGGCTGGGAACACACATGTTGTTTGCCAGAAATAATTATTTCCTTCCTCCCTTCTTTCTCTCCTTCCTTCCTCCCTCCCTCCCTCCCTCCCTCCCTCTCTTCTTTCTTTCCTTCCTCTCTCCCTCCCTCCCTTCATTCCTTGTATCTCTCCCCCTTCCTTCCTTCCTTCCTTCCTTCCTTCCATCCATCCATCCATCCATCCATCCATCATTTTTCGATGTCAAATTAAAAATTCCATCTATCAGCAGGTGGGTACCAGTTCTCTAATGATCCGTTTGTCCCTTTGACCCTCTTCCCTGGAGCTGATATCATAAATTATCTCCTTCGTCCTCCTGCCCCCAGCTCCCTCTCCAAGCTAAAGAAGGACAAAAGGAAGATATCATTGAAAACTTTCTCATTCCACTCTTCAGTTGGTCCTTGTAGTCCAACCCAATGCTGTCCTTTCTCCCTTGTTGTTAACTCTTCTTCCTCCTCCTCCTCCTCCTCCTTTCTAGATGCATAACTCTGACAAATGGTTAGCATTCATCTCCAGAACTTAATGAATGTCAGTCCAAAACCACACAGCGCTTGTCTCTTTTATTGGGTGATTGTTTCTCTCCTTCCCCTTTCTTTTTTCCTTCAAACATGCTTTAATTGCAGCGTTACTTATGTGATGGAAATGTTACTCTCAGAGGGATTATTTGAATGAGGAACGATGTCTCTGGGAAGAAAAGAAAGCCAACTCTGCCTGTACTAAATTACAGGCTTAATAATGATTTTTCCTGCCCTCCCCTCTCTCCTTCTCCTTCTCTTTCTCCCTCCCTCTCTCTCTCTCTCTCTCTCCATTGAGCTGGGTTTAAAGAAAGAAGATGACCCTTCTGGAATATAGGATCCCCTACCCCCCCCCCCAAAAAAAAAAGTGGCCCAGAGCACAACTGCCGGGGATGTCTTCCTTTTTGTCTCTCAAATTTTGGGGGTCCTGTGTTTGAGGAGGGGGCCAGGCCAGGCGGAACAAAACACCTGGGGATTCAGTTGCCTGGGAGGGGCATTGGGCAGCTCATCAGGGAAATAAAAGATGACAACTTGCCCTAGGCAGATGGGGGGTGGTGGGGGTGACACACACACACACACACACACACACACACACACACACTTCGGATTTCTATTGTAGGTATTAGCCAGGAACACCCCCCCCTCCCGTAGCCCGTTTGACACCTGGGCAGCTCTGGGTTAGGAAAGGGAGCTGGGAGAGACCCTCCTGCCCCCTTGATGTGGAGCTGGTGCCTTAGGCGGTGGGATGCGGGTTGGGGGGGTGTGAGGGCCATGCCCCCCCTCTCCCTCACTTGCCGGCCTCCTCAGCATTGAATATCATCTCCATTATTCATGGGGGGGGGGGAGGGGCCGCTCGCAAACAGCTGGTCTTCAAGGGAAATTACCTAATGAATCAAAAAATAAAGCCATTTGTGAAGGCGTGACATCGCTGATAATAAATTCAGGGCTCGGAGAGAGACGGGCCACCCTTGCGTGTTCCAGGGTCTTCAGCTGCTGCTTTGCACGGATGAGGAAGAGCCAAGGATGGGGGGGGGTGTGTGGCAGGGGGGAACCAAGATGATCACCAAGCCTCCCTCCCC
This sequence comes from Notechis scutatus, assembly GCF_900518725.1. The sequence goes on from NW_020716873.1 coordinate 146,357, forward strand.
AAAATCTTTCTCTCTCTCCCTCTCTCTCTCCCTCTCCCTCTCTCCCTCCCTCTTCTTCTCTCTCTCTCTCCCTCCCTCTTCTTCTCTCTCCCTCTCCCTCCCTCTCTCTGTCTCTGTCTCTGTCTCTGTCTCTCTCTCCCTCCCCCGCTCTCTCTCTCTCTCTCCCTCCCTCTCCCCCTCTCTCTCCCTCACTCTCTCTGTCTCTGTCTCTGTCTCTGTCTCTGTCTCTCTCTTCTTTCTTCCCAATTGTTCCTTCGTTTCTTTGCCAGCCTCGTTTGATGTGATTCGGCCTGTTTCATCCACCTTGCAGGAGATGTCGGCCAAGGAAGGCGATGGGAAGGATGGATTCCTTTCCTTCCTTGCGTTCGACCTCTTTGTTAGGTCCAATTTATCCTTCAATCCAGAGTAGATTTGAGTTTCAAACATGTGGGGGGGGGGGGGAATGTAAACAGGGGGGGGGGCTTGGGAGCGTTGGGGGGGATGGAAGGAGGGGCTCCTGGCTGGTTTCTTCTTTGCTCTTTATTGGCGCCTTCGTCTCAATTGCTGCCCTCTTCGTTTCAGCTGGCTGGAGCTGTCGGTCTCACCCAGACGCTGGGGGTACGAGGGGTCTTTTTCTCAGAATTGATGTGAAGATAATCCAAGCCTTGCTTCCCCCACCTCCTCCAAATTATCTGGATATGCTTTCTGTCTTGAAGAATGCCTTCTTGGCTCATGTGGAGCCTGCTTCCCAAAACAAGCGTTTTGTTTGCATTTTTTCTGCCGTAACATTTCTGATTATTTTGAAAAAGAAGGCATGAGATAATTAGAGGTCGATTAATCTTTCTTTCTTACTTTTATTTCTTCCTTTCTTGCCTTCTATCCTCCCTTTCTCCCTTCCTTCCTTCCTTCCTTCCTTCCTTCCTTCCTTCCTTCCTTCCTTCCTTCCTTCCTTCCTTCCTTCCTTCCTTCCTTCCTTCCTATATTCTCCATATCTTCCTCCCTCCCTTTCTACCCCTTCCTTCCTTCTTTCCTCCCTCCCTCCCTCTCTTGTATCTCTCCTTCCTTCCTTTTTTCTTTCCTTCCTTCCTCCCTCCCTCTCCTCCCCCCCCACACTTTCTTTTCTTCCTTTTCTTTCTTTTGACATGGATGGTTCCAGGTTGTTTCACCTCGGCGAGAGAGAAAGTTAAATCCACTCATTGTTTTCGCTGAAGGCGGCTTACGCTTTTTCCTGTCTTCATCAAATATCATCGTGGAACCAGTTTCTTAAGGCTGAATCAGATGCGCCTTTTCATAACCATCTCTAATAAGTCCTTCCAAAGAAAGAAAGACAGAAAGACAGAAAGAAAGACAGACAGACAGAAAGAAAGAAAGAAAGAAAGAAAGAAAGAAAGAAAGAAAGAAAGGGGGGAGAAGAAGAAGAGGTGGGGAGAAAGCGTAGAGTCTTTTTTTGCCAGATTTCTCGGGGGCAAAATGCATACTTTGATTCAAATTTCTCAGGGAGCAGAACATGACAAGTAGGAAGTTTGTCTTCTTAGGCGATGGGAAGCAAAGCTGAGATCTAAGGCAGAACTAGCATGTTGGAGCAGGTAGGCCATTTTCATTCCATCTCCTCATTTGTTCCTCGGTGGTGGTTCTTTTCTCAGAGCATTAACAATACTCTTGGTTCCCTGCTCAATACAGGTAGTCGTCCCCTTAAAACAGTCCATTTAGTGACTGTTCAAAATTACAATGTCCCTGAGAAAAGTGACTTAGGGCCGTTTTTCACATTTACGACCGTGGTAGCATTCCCCACAATCACCTGATCAAAATTGTTTTGGCCATTGACTCACATTTATGACGGGCGCAGTGTCCTGGGTGTATGTGTGTGTGTGACGTGATTCCTTTTTCAGACCGTCTGACAAGCAAAGTCAATGGGGAAGCCAGATTCACTGAATGACCCTGTTACTCACTTAACAACAGTGGCAGGGAAAGTCATAAAATGGGGCAAAACTCCCTTAACAACCACCTCGCTTAGCAACAGAAATTCGGGGGTCAATTGTGGCCATAAGTCAAGGACTGCCTGTGCACTCACAGAAACCAGCCATGATTTTAGCTGCCCGAATGAATGGGTTTGAAAGTATGGATCTAAGGATCCTCTAAGGATCCTTTGGCAACCCAGCATTCCTTATCTTAGAGCTAGTAGGGCCATCTGTGGCAATGTAGGCCTGGGAAGATCTGAGGAAGAGATCAGAGACCTGATTCTGTGTCCCACAGAAAATGCTAAACCATAATAACTCAGTTATCTTGGCCAACAAAGACCTGGATCAGTGCTAACTCCCTGAATCTGAAACTCTTAAGTTTTCTGTTGCACAAAACAGGATCTACGACGCGAAACAATCTTTTTAATCGGGTGCCCTTGTTCTGTGTGGTGAATAATTTTGGGGTTGGGGTCATTCAGAGGTTTGGTTTGAAATCAAAGGACTTGGTAGTAATGGGGACGCGCCTCTTTGGGGTATCACTTAGGAATCAAATAATGAGTTGATAGAAGAGATATTTGCAGCTCAAGGATTGTTCTGTGGAGTGCTTGATGCTCTTTGAGCTTGGTGGCCCTGGTAGAGTTGTGTGGTAGTTGAGCCATGGCAACTGGACTTCTTTTTCTTTTTGGTTTGAAGCAGTTTGCTCAAAGGTGTGGAGAGAGAGAGAGAGAGAGAGAGAGAGAGGGAGGGAGGGAGGGAGGGAGGGAGGGAGGGAGAGAGAGAGGGAGAGAGAGAGAGAGAGAGAGAGAGAGAGAGAGAGATATGCACTCAATGTTGTTCATGCAAAGGAGAAGACCAGAAACAAGCACTAAGCCCTTTTTAGTCTTCAACGGAGGTATGCTCTGGAGGGATGAGGTCTAGTGGGTTGCCATAGCAATGGTGACAAATTCTTTCCAACTTCTTCAAAGCAAAAGACATATTGGTTTCTCTGGCACAATTTTAAGGCCACAAAAGCTCTGTTGGTCCTTCTCTCCCATCATCTCTCTCTCCCTCTCTCTCTTTTCTCTCTCCTCTCTTTTTGAGGCGATGGAAGGTGGAGAACAAGGAAGTCAGAGTTGCTAACACCTGCCGATCTCTACTTTGTCCCTTTCCAAATCTCCTGCTGATCAGAAATTCAAATATATCCCCCCCTTTCACTAATCCCCATTACAATCTGGAGAATGATGGGTATTTCATACTCTCGGGTTAAATAGGGTTTTTTTTTTCTTTCTCCGTGAAGCCAAGGGGAGATTCAACCAATCGCCCTTTTCTGTCCCCCTTACACTGCCTCCCTGCACTTGTTGTGATGTTTTTTTTTTGTTTATTTATTAAATCTATCCGCCACCCACCTCTCTGTCCTATGTTTCATGGTACCCAGAAGGCAGGAAGGAGAAACGGAATGATTTAGCTTGGGAAAGCTAACCATCACTTGGTGGGTCGTTTGCGTACGTTTGTGTTCTCACCGGAGAAGGATAGAAGTCTTTGTGAAGAGTATTGGTCTTTGGTTATGAGGAAGTAAGTTCAAATGCTTGGTTAGTGAACTAGGATTATGCAGGACAAAACCTATGGGCTCCATAGTGTTGTCCAACCTTGGTTGTTTCCTTGAAGATGTTTCATTGCCCAACTAGGTAAAGGTGAAGCACATTTTTAATGGAGCATTCCAGGCAGAGAATTTATTTTTTTTTAAAAAAAAAGCCTTGTTAGAATCGTACTTGGTTTTCATTTCACATTCTATTCAAAAACTGGGTGGACCATATTACCACAATTTACTTTCCACCCAGCTCTTTTAAAAGATGGAAGAGTGTGATGACTCGAGGCGTGGTACAAAGGCAACACAGTCACATAAGTAAGAAGAGTCCCTTTAATACCTCCAACTTTGCCCCTAATGTCCAGTTACCTTCGGCTCTCCCAAGAACAGCCTTTAAGTGGAAGAAATTCAGTCTGAAAACAAAGTACATACAAACTGTAAATAAAAATCCACACAAACCACGCTGCAGCAATTAATTGGACAGGGCAGGATAAGGAATTGCAAACTTGAAAGGCCAACAAAACACACACAGTTGGGAAGACGCTAGGAACCCAGATAAACCTGAACAATACCAGATAACTCACGATTTGCTCCCAACAACTTTGCACAGCTTCCCTTTTTAAACACTGTGTTCCCAGCTGCAGCTAATGAAGGGAATCAGGGCCCTTTCCTCCCCCATAAGCCATGCAACCCACGTTGCTCCCTTCTCCATTCCTCCCTGCTTGTCCTAGGATGAAGAGGGGGTGGGCCTGGGTCTTCCTCTGAATTCCCTCTCCCTTGTTCTACCTCTCTCCTGCTCTGCCCAGCCGGACTGTGTCCTTCCCCAGTTTCTTCCACAACCAATGGAGCCACACTCCCACTCCCTGTCAGCTGCTTGGCCTCTCCCTCTGAATCAGATTCTGACAGGGGCATGACAAAGAGTTGTCTGTCCACTGACCCAAGGAGCAATCTGTCGGAAAGCACTAAGAGGTGCTTTTCTTGATTTCCCAAGGCAACTGATGAAAAGCTGGGAAGTAGAATTAGTGTAAATGAAAAAGTGAAACACGAGAGCCACGCAAAATAAAACCCCAGTTTAAAAGCAGCTGGTGAAGCCACATAAGTTCTTCGTATTGAAAAAAAAGATCCAGAAATGGATAACATGCCAGGCACTGAAATGATTCCAAGAAAGCCATCAAGAATTCTGAAGGCAAAACCTATTTAGTAAATCATTATAGTGTACAAAGGCTTGCTTGGAATTATTTTATGTTATGTTATATTATGGAACTATTTTATGTTGAGCAGAAGAAGTGGTCCATCAAGCATCTTATCCCCAAGTAAAACCCAGAAATTGATCTACCATCTTCACATCCCTGACCACTGTGAAAAAAGAAAGACAAAACTGTACACTATTCAAGTCTATTCTCTTATGTCACTCTCCCAATTTCCAAAAGAATTTCCAGATTTCCACTCAAGTTAATCAAATGCCTAATTTGTGGAGAACAAACTTCTCCTTTGAAAGCAATTTTATTTGCACTGTGTGTGTGTTTGTGTGTAAAATATATTGAAAGCACTCTATGCTGAAAACCTTGCAATGGCTTGTTTGTCTCTAAAATAAAACAAGCTGAGCATTTACTTCCCCAGCCGTGGGAAGAAGGAAGGAGGAGATACAGTATGCATGTGTTCAACATGGTCTTACCTGTTTATTCCCTTTGATAGTCCGCCAAGTAGCGCTTACGCAACTGATAGTTTGACAGCAATCCCCTAGCAACCGGCGTCTCCAGGAACCTTCCTACCTGTAGTTCAGCAAAAACAGCTCATTCTGTACACAGTAACGTTCGTAAAAACAATAATACCGACCAGGAAAAACCTCAGTTGGGCAATCTGCTAGTGACAGGTTGGATGCATTGCTCTTATGTTCGTTCGGCTTCACCTGCAGCATGCATGACCTGGAGAAAGGTGCATCCTTTGGCGCTCTGTTTTTGCTTTGCTTTGCTTCTTTTTTTTAATAGCCCAGTGCAATTCTAGACCGCATTAACAGAAGGATAGAATCAAGATCATGTAAGGTGTTAGTACCACTTTATGACACCTGACACCAGCAGTTCCACACCTGAAATATTGCGCCCAGTTTGGGTTGCCACCATATAAAAAAAAAAAGATGTTGAGTCTTTAGAAAGAGTGCAAAGAAGAGCAACGAAGATGATTAGGAGACTGGAGGCTAAAGGAACAGCTGCAGGAATTGGTTATGTCTAGTTCAATGAAAAGAAGGACTTGGGGTGACATGATAGCAGTGTCCCATATTTGGAGGGCTGCCAAAAAGAAGAAGGGGTCAAGCTATTCTCCAACGCATCTGAAGGCAGGACAAGAAACGATGGATGGAAACTAACCATGGAGAGAAGCAAACCTTAGCAACCATTCCCTGACAGTGAGGGCAATGAATCAATCCAATAGCTTGCCTTCTGGAGTTGTGGGAGCTTCATCCCTGGGGGCTTTCAAGAAGAGACTGGACTGCTATCGGTCAGAAATGGTGTAGGGTCTGCTGCTTGGGCGGGGGGTTGGACTAGAAGACCTCCAAGGTCCCTTCCAACTCTGTTATTCTGTTCTTCAAACTCACTGGGACTTGAGACGAAGTTTACTCCCTCCACCCCATTCATTCCACATCTCCCATAAACAAAGTCATTTCCCCCTCCCTTAACAACTTCAAATCCAGGAATTTCCCGTCAGATTTGGAGGCACCTTCCATGAGACCGGCCTCCCAAGGGCCCTTCTTAAGAACAAAGCTAGATCCTTCCTTCATTGTCTTATTCGGCCTTGTTGTGAGCAAACCCCTGACTCAGACACAGAGCTTTGCTGGGTAAATAACTCAGATAGTAATCCTGTGCTTGAATCCAGCTAATTAAATCCTGTCAAAACATCCTTTCTGGCCCAATAACAGCAAAGACAAGCAAAGGAAGGAGGAGAAGGAGAAGGAAGAAGAGAAGGGGAAGGAGGAGGAGGAGGAAGAAGGAGGAGGGAGAAGAAGGAGGAGGAGGAAGAGGAGGAGGAGGAGGAGGAGGAGGAGGAAGAAAGAAGGAGGAGGAAGGAGAAGAAAAAGAAGAGAAGAAGAAGAAGAAGAAGAAGAAGAAGAAGAAGAAGAAGAAGAAGAAGAAGAAGAAGAAGAAGATGATGATAATAATAATAATAATAATAATAATAATAATAATAATAATAATAATAATAATAATAATAATAATAATAATGGCTTGGATTGGACATGAGGCTGGTGAAGCCAGATTTAGAAAAGCAAGCACCTCTTGAATTCTGCATCTTCTTGTGGAAAAACAGCTTTGCTTAAACAAAGGAGAGGTGCGTCAAACTATTTTTCCTGTTTTCCTCCCCAAAGTAGAATTCTTCCTTTAACCAGCATCTTGGCTACACTCTTGTCCTTCCAGAGGTGTTTGAAGAACAAGAAGCAGCAGCCACTGGAATGACAGAGACCCCAAAAGAGAAAGGGGGAGGGAGGGAGGAAGGAAGGGCCAAAGAGGTGTCCAAGAATGTCGCAAAAGAATGGACGGTCCTTTTTTTTTGATTAAGCGGCGTCCACTTCAGCCGCGGGGCTGAGCCCAGCTTTTCTCCAGCTTTTCGGAGGTGGGATTATCCGCTGCTTCTGTCTAATTACACCTCAGAGGGAAGGAGCTACGGGGAGGGTTGGCGGGGGGGGGGGGGGGAGAAGGCTTTGATTCCTCTTTAGAGGCCCAGTTAAGTCAAATAACAGGCTGGGAGGCTGGACCTTTCATTGAGATAAAGAGGTCTCGGGTGGGCAGAGCAACGGGCGCTCCCCAGTTAATATCCGCGTTGGATTGATGCTCTTAAGCTCCAGATCGGTATTCTCAGCCCAGCTGGGGGAGCCTTCTTCCCTCCTTGAGAAGGAAACAGATGCGAGATATTTATTTATGGCAGGAGGGAGCGGGACGAAAATGAAGAAAATTGGGAAGCTAATTTTTTATTCATCTTGGAGAGAGTCAGAGAGAGAAATCCCAATTCCTCCCTCGTTTTGTTTTTATTGCTGTCCGTACATTTTTGTTAACCTCCCTCAAATACCAACTTGTAATAATAATAACCATAAGAAAACCACAACAATTTTTTTTGGGTGGGGGGAATAGTGGACGTGGCAGTGTCTGGAGACAGCAGAAGAGAGAAGAGAAAGAACTGAAGGGAAATCATCAAATACAAAGATCTGCAAATAACAGAATAGCAGAGTAAGAAGGGACCTTGGAGGTCTTCTAGTCCAACCCCCTCCTCAAGCAGGAGACTGTATACCATTCCAGATAAGTGGCTGTCCAGTCTCCTCTTAAAAACCTCCAGTGATGGAGCATTTACAACTTCTGGAGGCAAGCTGTTCCACTACTTAATCGTCCTGACCGTCAGGAAATATCTCCCTAGTTCTAAGTTGCTTCTCTCCTTGATTAGTTTCCATCCGTTGCTTCTTGTCCTGACTTCATGTGTTTGGAGAATAGGTTGACCCCCTCTTCTTTATGGCAGGCCCTCAAACATTGGAAATCTGCTGTCAAGTCACTCCAATCCTTCATACTGTTATGTTTTAGCCTAGAGTCCCCTTACCTTCTTTATTTTTCCTGTTCTGCCTTCTTTCTGAAGTCTATTAAATTTCTTAAATAGAAATAGAACGACTGTGGGAAAAAGAAAGCAATGCTGGTAGCGATAGATACCTTGGGTGCAATCCCAAAGCATAGGGACCACCTTTTGAGAATACCCACTGACATCGACAACGTCTCCATCAGTCAATTTCAGAAGGCAGCTTGACTTGAAGCAGCTTACATTCTGCAAGGAGAACTTTAACTTTATCAAACAAGAACCTCTCTGCCTGTGCCAGGTCTTTGGAAAGGACTCAATAGGTTGACAAAAATGCCAAATCCAGTTGAACATCTGGCTGACTGTGCAACAGGCCGTAATAATAAAGTGAGTGGTGGAGATACGGACGTGAGATTCCTGGTTTAAAGCAGTTTAGCTTCGTCTGACATCTGAACCCATCTGACAGCGATTAAACGAAGCAAGCTTGTAGATTTTTTCCCCCCTTTCCTAAAGGAAGCAATAGTTTTAAAAAATATTTCCACAAATATGTAGCAATTGATCGCCCCGTCTCTGCTCTTTCTCATTTTAAATTGAGTTGGATGGAGCGAGTGTCCTACGTCAAATCAGTAGGTTATTACCTGGTCACAGGGATTTACAATCAGTTATATGTGGGAGGTATCTCTGCATCTCAGCTCCTTCCCTCCTCCAATTCCTTCCAGGTTTTCTTGCATCCATGGGTTATATACCAGAAAGATGATGTTTTTTTGTAACAGAAGCAAATTTAGAAGGGTTGGGTTTGGACATTCTGGTTTTAAACTATTAATGGAATGGCGATGGGAATTTTCAAGATTATGAAAGAAGGCTAGAAAACCTAGGGCTCCATTTGTGCCCCCGAATAAAGACACTAACAAGATTAGTTTTATTTGTTTATTTATTACTTTCAATAAATGACTGTGACTACCCAACACGCAACAATGGCCAAGGGTGATCAATAAAGGTACTTGGTACCCAAGGCAACAAGCAATTATGATAAATATAAATAAGTGTCCTGGGTCACTGGGATGGTATAAAAATATAATAAATTATCAGTACATACACAACAGTGTGTGGGGTCCTTGGTGCGTTTTGAGCTTGGTGGTTTTCTTGTTTCATGATACAATTAGGCACATCATCAGTGCTAGAAGGGAGTGGGGTTTGCAGAATGGGAATGAGAATGAGTTTGCAGAATGAGAAGGAGGAGGAAGACTGTGGGGTCCTTGGTTCTCTCTGTGCTTGATGCAGACATTTCATGACCCAACTAGGTAGCGTCATCAGTGCTAGAAAGGGGGGAGGGGTTTGCTCTCTGTTTATATACAAGTGGCAAATACAAATAAACTGAGAGCAAACTCCACTCTCACCTAGCACTCATGATGTTGCTTAGTTGGGTCATGAAACGTCTGCAAGAAAACAATCAAGCTCAGAGAGCACCAAAGAGACCACACACTTCAACCTTGAGCTACAAATATTATCTTCTATTGACACAACAGTGTGAAATCACAATGACAAGTTCTTTAGCTGACATTAGGTTTCATACGTGTCAAGCTCTTCCCAAGAATTGTATGTTACAATGTCATGTTGTAGTCTATGCACAGATCCAAGCAGTGAGGCCTTTTGCAACTAACGGATGAAAATTTTGTCAATGCGCAGATTTTCTAAGTACCATCCAAGACTTTTTGGTATGACCCCCAGTGCCAATAACTAATTTATACCTTAATCTTTCAACTTTGATTTTTCAGATCTTGATACTTTCTAATCTTCTCCAATTCTTTGTGTTCTATACTACTATCTCCTGATACTACCACATCAATTATCTGTACTTTCTTCTTTTCAACCACAGCTAAATCTAATAATTATGAGCATTATTAGATAAACATGATAATATCTAAGCTTTTTCCTTTATATTCTGCCCCACATCAGCACAACGTTAGGCTCTTCAGGAAGCCCAAAATGGACACTTGGACAAAATGGACAGCTTCCAGTTCAGAGTTTTTTCTTCCTTTCTATTCTTCTATATTAACAAGCTAGGTCTTGAATTCATCAAAGACTTACAGCTGATAGAACTGCCAGCCAAATAAAACTGGGAAGAACGAAGTTGCGTGGATAAAATAATATATGGAAAAAACCTCCCGCAACCTACAGTTTGAAAACTGGCTGGGGAAAAAAAAAATTTTTTTTTGACAAGAAATAAAAGACCTTCAGAAAATTATTTTGATGAGCTGATGAGCAGACTAAGAAGAAGAAAGAAAAATTGGTGGGGAAGGGGAAAAGAAATATCTCTCGTATTCTACCCATTTAAAGACCTTTGTCAATATGTTTCACATTAAAGCTATCATGCCTTTAATGCAGATAGTTAGCCAGGGGAGGGGGGAATAGAGGCAACCCAAAGATTCATGTAGCTGGAATGGCTACGTTAGCTGCATGTTTAATAGTTTTTATGTGTGTTGAGGAAATGTATATTTATTTAGCAGAGAATTATCAATGGTCAATCAGGTTCTTTTTTGTGTTGGTGGTGTTGGTGTTGGGATGAGTCTGTAGGTTATTTATTTATTTGTGTCTTGCCTTTACTATATTTACAAATAACTTATCCAACAAACTTTCAGCCTCCAATTTTCCCCATAACAACAACCCTGTGAGGTGAGGTGAGCTGACTCAACTAGCTCAAAATCACCCAGCCGACTTTCACAGCTAAGACAGGACTGGAATTTACAATCAATTCTGGGAACTTCTGAATAATGACCATTCCTGGTCATTATTTTATGGCCAGGAAGTGAGGTTCTCCACTCAGAAATCACCAGACTTGTCCGCAGTACAAAGTTGTAGCTTTAAAAAAAAAAAAAAGTATTGTTATGAGTGCGTAGAGAGTTTGTTGACATCTTAATCTTAATCTGAGCCGTAGAAGCAAAATCTGTGTGTGTGTATTGCATGTAATTTCTGAATGAACATCCTGGTCTTGTGCCGTTAGTTGTTTCACAGTCCTATAAAGGTGAATCTGGGACAATCTTGTAGACCTTGAGCCAAATTGTAGCCGAATTTGATGTGATTCTTTGGAGATCATTGTAGATTTTAAACTGAGTCCCACAGGCTGTCCCTAGTATGGGAAATGATCCAAGACGAGTCCAAGAACTTGGGCACCCAGAAGCAAAGAAGTCAACAGGGTCCTTTCCCAAAACAAAAATGTATAAGAGGTGATGGTGTTAGCTGTTGAGTCTTAAGGAAGACAAATGGGGCATTGCCCTAACTATAACTGATAAAACAGGTAAGCTAAGAGGGCTAGGAGGAAGCTGTAGGACGTATACAAGAAGGAGTCTCCTATTGCTGTGCTTTGGAATATACTATCCAAGATGACTTGGTTTACTATAGGGCTGGCATGACAATAGGAGGCAGGAGTAATGTCCAGCATCTCCAGGTAGGTCCAGAATCATTTGGAGATTGATAGATACCATTCCCAATGATACAGAATCTACTTCTCTAGCAGGGGGTTGGACTAGAAGACCTCCAAGGTCCCTTCCAAGATCTATTATTCTCTGTTCTACCTACGTTTCCTTAACTTCACTGAGTTGGGAGGAGAAACTCAACGCTCGCGTTTCTTGCCCTCAGTTTCTGCAAAATTCTTGCTCTGACCTGACCAGCAGCTCTGGAGGCTGATCTTGGTGAATAGGAGGGCCCCGTGTGGCTTTGAGCGATGCGTGTAGATTAATAGGCATCTTCTCCAAAAGGAAGGCTGTTAGACTTCCATTGACACATGATATATTTTATTACATTGCCGAGAATAATGGCATGAACCATGCTGGCACATTCATCAGCGAGGCTGCCAAATTGGTTATCTCGCATCCAGAATGATGCTAGAAAGATTTCTCTAGTCAGACGACTCTGAATGGTTTGTTTTTTTTGTTTTTGTTTTGCTATTTCTATTTTGATGTGATCCCAAAAAAATCAGCAGCGGAACTTAATTTGATTATTCTGTCCCAAAGCTCTTCTCTTTCTCCTACCCACCTGCCCTGATGCTTGATGGTTCTTACCTAAGACAAATGGTTCAGTAACAAAGCATCACCTGATTCTCTTGTTCACACTCTTCCACCGATAGATTGCTGGCCCCACTGAGTGTGCTCCGTCTAGGAGGAAAGGCTATTGCTAAGATCTTTTTTTAAAAATTAAGATTTTTTCCTTTTTCTTTTTGCGTTTGTGCAAAACCATACACAGGGGCACTTCGGTACTTACCGTTAATTGGTTCTGGGAGGCATGGCGAGTACCAAAACGGATGAGCGCCAAACAAATTTTTTGCATATGGAATAATGTAAATGAATTTAATGCGGAAAAAATACACAAAATGACCACAGAAGGTAAGATGAGTCCAGAATGGGATGGCCGCAGGGCAAGAAATACCTTTGTTGGAAAGGGTAGCGAGTCACAAGGCAACCTACACTGTCAAGTTCTAGCTTGTGTGTTGTGTACTGAACAAACAATGAATATCAGGACAAAATCTTCTCGTTAAAATGTGTCAAGTACCAAATTCGATGAGTTTAAAAGCAGCCGAGTACCAAAGTGCGAATGTATACATCTTCCCTCACGTGCAAGGCTGATTTTAGATTAAAAAACGGATCCAATTCTGAATCCTTTCTTGTCACGTAGAAAAGCTTTCCCAAATCTTGTGGGATTCCCAACATTGTGGTGGTTGAGAATCCTGAAAGTTGACCAAACCTCTGCCTTACAACATCCCTGCGGCTTCGTTCACATCGATTGGAGAACCATTGAGCTGACTTGTTCAACCCCTCTCCATGGGTTAGGCAAGGAAGCTTGCAACACGTCTGCACATTCTGAGACGTGAGACAAGACCAGGAGGAGAAGCAACTTAGAACTAAGGAGAAACGTCCTGATGGCGTTTCAGGCATTTAAGAAGAGACTGGACAGCCATTTGTCTGAAGTGTTACAGGGTTTCCTGCTTCAGCAAGGGGTTGGACTAGAAGACCTCCAAGGTCCCTTCCAACTCTGCTCTTCTGACCTGCCAGAATAATTCCATCCACTCCAGATTAGTTTCTCAAAGCTATTTTGTGACCATTGCAACTCAGAGTCCCAAAGAGATATAGGATATGGCCATGACAGTGACAGAAGCTCAGAGACAGAGATTTCAGGTGGAACCTGTCTTTGACGGCGAGTTGACAGCTGAGGGGTTTTGGGGAACAATGCTTTTTCACAGCTGCCTTGGGATTTTCACAGGGGCTTGAATGCGCCAGCACAGGCGATGAAATCAGGAAGAGTTGCCATTGTATCTTCTGTTAGATTGGAGTAAACAAGGAGGCCTCTCCCACCTCAGGTACACAGATACTGTTTGGACAGCTGCAGTGTCCATTTTGAAGGATGCCATCCCTTGGCAGCCTGTGGGCTAGTTACAAGGCTTGTGGGCGTTGCCATAGAGATGGCAAAATGCTCAGCCGAATGCGCGCCTCTCGAGGCCTCTACATCCAGACAGAGAAAAAAAAACCAACTTAGCTCTGAGCGGAAAGACAGGGAAGCAGCCCCTAGATGGCTGTGAAACAGAACAACAGACATTTCTCCTTCAAGGGGAATATTTGTAGCTCGGGGTTGGGATGTGGGGTCCTTGGTGCTCTCTGAGCTTGGCTGGTTTTCTTTGCAGACCTTTCATTACCCAAGCTGGGTAAAATCATCAGTGCTACATAACCTCTAGCACTGATGATGTTACCTAGTTTGGGTAATGAAAGCTGCAAGAAAACAAGCAAGCTAAGGGAGCACCAAGGACCTCTGATTTCTCCTCAATTCCAGGTTGCTTCTCACTCCTTGGTTAGTTTCCGTCCATTGCGTCCTGACTCCTGGTGCTTTGGAAAATAGGTTGACCCATTCTTCTTTGGGGCAGCCCCTCAGATATTGGAAGGCTGCTACCATGTCACTCCTAGACTTCCTTAAACCTGTATGAAATCAACACAAGGGCGATGTTCATACCGCATTTAACAGTCCTCTTGTGGCTCCATGTGATTGGTTGATTCTAATTTCAGACTCTCAGGAATGTGTCTTATTGAGTTCATCCTGAGACTACATAGACCATGTATTCTTCTCGGCAAGATTTTCGGGATGGGTTTTGCCCTTGCCTTCTTCTTCTCAGGCCCAGAATGAGGAGGAGTGGCCCAAAGTCAGATATTTTAAAATTTTTGAATAGGAGTACTTCATCCCCTTATGCACAGATGGGATTTGAATAAGACACAGCTTCTGTATTGAGCTGTAACCTCCCTTTCTCTCCCAAAAATGTGTCTGGCTGCGATAAAAAAAAAAATATTGGACTGTCTTGATTAATCTTCTCGTGGAGAAATCCTTGAGCAGCTTCCAATGAATTCCATGGTTCTCTGAAACATGGCTTGGAAAACATTGATGTCATAGACGACTGGGATGGATCCAATTTTGCCTCTCTTGAATCTAAAGAGTTGAGCAAATTCTTTGGAAAACCATCACAGGTTTTCCCCTCTAGCATTTCCTTCTATATGAAACTTAGTACGGCTGCTATGTTGTGTCACATCTCTCTGCCTAGTGCTGATCCGTGCCCATCTGTGTCCAACACTGAGAAATCATGGATGCTATAATGCCTCCCCCCACCCCCCAAAAAATGACTTAGATTGCTAAACTCTGGACCAGACCATTCTCAGAAACTTCTTTCTTACCAGAATACGTGTTTGGGGCTATTCGACACCACAAAAATACTACACTACTTCTTCTGACTACCAGGGAGTCTAGCCTTCCTTCTGGTAGACAGAAGTTCCCTCAAGATGGGCTGCAGCACAAATCCGAAAGCTTGGAAGGCTAAACCTGGTCCCATGGACAGACCCAGATTGGATCCTGCAAGGACTCACATCCCTTCAGATGTTTCTCAACTATTGTGAGATCCTCGCAATTACCCTTCAACAACCTCTGCAAGAGCACAGGTTGACCATCCCACAGACTAATTCCTTTCCAGGTAGGTTGGATGACGGCACCCACAATTCTAAATTAATCTACCCAATAGCACGGCTGGCAGGAGCGGATGGATGTTGTAGTCTAGTCTAACGAGATCTTCTGGGGCTTGGCTTTGTGGAGAGAAAGTGGGAAGGGGGCTTGGTTTAGCAAACAGTGGTCCAGACAACGAAGATGTATTCCCTTTCTTCGCACCCCACACCCCGCCTCTTTCACACTTCCTCTGTTTGGCAAAAGCTGTTTGGAATCTCAGCAGCATTTTGTACAATCCCTTCGCCGGACAACGGTGGAATGCCAAGAGTCAGCAAACTGAAAGGGACATCTCGGCCCCGAGACACTTAATTTGAAGTATCTGCCAAGCCAGCTTGAATGCAGTTTGGAGAGTCCCAAACATAGCTGAAGGCTAGTTAGCTTTTTTCCCTAGCAACCTCAGGCTGACCTCCAAGGCAAAGGTAAATCTTGTGGATGACTAAGTGGGCTTAAGGAAGACCCCCCCCCTCTCAAAACTTGGGAGAGCTTTCTGGACAGCATTTGTCTGTCGAGAGAAAGGAAAATCTTACTTGAAAATGCATGAAGATGTGGTTTGAATGGATATAATGAGAGAAGACGGCATTCAGTAAAATCCCTTTTCCTTTTCTTTTTCCTTTTCCTTTCCTCCTAATCATGGTTTGACTTGATATAATTAGAGAGGAAGGCACTCAGTAAAATCCTTTTCCTTTCCTTCTCTTCCCTTTCTTTCTCTCTCCTTCCTTTCCCTCTTATTTTCCTTTCCTTTCCTTCTCTCTCCTTCCTTTCTCTCTCCTTTTCCTTCCCTTCCCTTCCCTTCCCTCCTAATCATGGTTTGACTTGATACAATTAGAGAGGAAGGCACTCAGTAAAATCACTTCCCTTCTCTTCCCTTCCCCTTCCCCTTATCATGTAGGCATGAACCATGTGTGGAAATAAGTCTGCTGTCAGTGAAATCCAGACTGATACTAGGTTGTCTCTGGCTGCAGGCAATGTCAGTTTCTGGTGACAAAGGTCTGCCTTCTTTTGAGCTCAAAGCTCTAGGATTCATGACATCAGTTTCACAGCCAAAGTGGGCCTTTCTTTCTTTCTTTCTTTCTTTCTTTCTTTCTTTCTTTCTTTCTT